>BMAU01018921.1:0-506305 GCA_019973935.1 Trichonephila clavipes
CACGTTTTCTATTACGTGATTAGACATTGAATTGTATCATATTATGGTTCTTTGAATTCGGAGAAACATCTCTACCAGTTCATCAAATTATTTTGACTTTCAGTCAATGGTTGATATACGTTAATAGGGCAATTTATTTCCTGGTAAACCTATTTATCTTTGTAATCATGTATTTCTTTGATGTTGAGGATTAACAAAAACTTTTTTTAAAAAAAAAATGGTTAGGAGTAGTAGACTTTTTCTTAGAAAGAAATTTATGACCTAAAATTCTAAGCTCAGTGAGGTTTTGCGAAATAATCTGCCTTTTAAAATTACACCTTAATGTGCTTTTTCTAGCAATGATATGAGATCTCGCCACTTCCCAACAAGAAATAGGTCAGTTTTTGTAAAGTAATCGAAAGGGTGACTTAAAAAATTTTCAAATCGCCAAGCGTATATATGGTGTCATTAACATTCAACAAAATGATGCATCTATGCTCTATTTATACTCAGTCAGTTTAATGGAGAGATGGTGGGGAAAGAACCAACACAGCTGATTGCAAAATCACAGAAATACTTCTACCAGCAAACATAAATCTAATGTGCCTCTCTGTTATAAATACAGTTTACAGTCTAGTTATAAAGTTATTTTCATCCAAACTATTAAAAATTTATTTACGTCGAAAGCCTCGGAACCCAAAGGAATCTTACAATTGTAGAGAGAGTTTGGAAGTAATTACTAAAATACATCAATCTATCCCAGTGACTTCTTAAGGCATGGGCCAACTGGGCCCGGCCCAGGGCCTCAGACATAATGGAGGCCTTGTCACATTCTCGACTCAGCCTTAAAAAGACCACGATTCGAAGGATTTTAACGGTCAAAGTTTTTTCCGGTTGCATTCTCCGAAGAACTAGGAATTTCGGACGATACGTCAACTGGCTACATGTGATGACCGTCGTCCATGTATAGGAGTAAGCCAATCGCAGCGAATTATGTGATTGTAAGTCATAAACATTTATTTGTTTCAGGTTATTGTTTGTACGAGTATTTGTGACAATGTATGCTATGCACTGTCTACTTTTTACTACATTTGTGTAGGGACCAACGATCTACTTTCGCGTAGGGGCCTGGGTCCTCAAGAAGTCTTAACCCTTAACTTCGCACTGTGTTGCATTTCTGCAACATATGATTTATTTTAATTTAACAGACACAATATTTTTTTAATTACCTACCAATCACTTATCTGAGAAAAAAAGATTACTGCAATGAAATACATGTTAATTTTGTCTCTAGATGGAAGTACATTTTTCCAGAGATCACAACAATTATAAAAATCTCTGATGCCTGAAGAACTGTGTTTTTGCCATAAAAAGAATCCATTATATTTTATGCTTCTTCTTGTTTATTGACGAAATAAATTACAAGGTAAGAAATTTAAGCATTTTATGATGACTAATAAAATCCTGATATAAAAGAAACGTTTTGTAATTTACAACACTACTGCGCAATGTTGCACTTCAGCAACAAACAAAAAATGACTGAAATTCAATTTAAAACTGCTTAAATTTTTTTTCATCTTTTTCCCTGTTATTATTACTTGAGAACTAGCGGATATAATTTTTTCATAGAAATGTAAAAATTTGCGAAGTACAGGGTTAAGACGATCCTGAAAATCCCAAAGCAGCAGTGGTATTTAATCACGACACCGCTAATCACCTGGATATTATGAAATGACTGCGATTCATATTTATGTATTTGCTTTCAATTATGCTTTTCAGACTGACAAGATTTGAATAAATTGAGTAGAAGTTGTATAAATCTCTAGATCTTCGCCGAAGGAGACTCCCAAAGCTCTATGAGAAAAAAAAGCCTTGCATGAAACTTTTATTCAAATAGAAGACCAATGACAAGTACCCATTTTAAACATGAAGGGAGTGTATTTTAATTCGAAGAATTCAAATTAATCTCCATACTTGATTTACTCAGTTTCTGATTTTCGTTCTTTCACACAAAATCATAAACACGGTTAGGTTGCAGAGTAAAGATATTTTGAATTCATTTTGTACTTGTAGATCAAGGGTCAGCAACCTTTTAGCTGTGACGTGCTACACCTATCTACCAATAGGATTCAGCGAACCATACAGTAGGACCTTACTGAAATAATTCGATTCACGCGACAATGCATACAGAGCTAGAGAATAGAAATCAATATAATACAGATATTTTCAATTTTATTCTACATTAATTTTGCATCCTTTAAAGAGATTTCTGAACATAAAAATAAACAACATGAAATATATTCTTTTTTCACCAAAAATAAAAGATCTAAAATTGTACATATATTATAATCTTAGAGAGAAAGTGTTGTCTTAAAAACTTTAAAAAGCCTATTATTTTCTTATTAATGCATGCATATAAAAAAATTTAAATGCATGTACCTTTTTTTTTTTTTTTGGATAAAATTTAGAATGTTGCTAATATTCTTCTTACTAAGCAGTATTAACAAGAAAAGGAAAGGAAAAAAAGAATTCAAACATTAAATAATTTTACTGAATGAGGTAAAAACTGTGAAGTGCTTATGACATGTTAATTGTTATAAATATAGAGGAACGTACAGAACTTAATATGGTCAATAAAATATTCCATTTAATTTTTATTCCATACAAATTAAGAGAAACATATTATTGGTGCAGAGTAAAGCATATCAACTTTTCTAAAATTCCCTCATTATTTTTGCATCCTATCCACAAAGTATAATGGTACTTGAGTACCTAGATATTACAGTGATTGAGAGTTACATTACCGTCGCACAAGAAAGGTGCACGGGAACTAGTGGTGACGAAGCTTGTAGTTTTTAACCATGGTCAAGCGACGAGGAGGAAACCTGAGCTACCCCCTTCTTCTCCTTCCTCACGGCACCAACGAAAGGACATTTGAGCCTTGACATATTTAACATGTATTGACCCCTCTGCACGGCGGGGCTTCAGAGGTACTAGGCTCGAATTCAAGACATGTTAACCACGAGTTCTTGATTTTAACCATTAGGCTACCGTGGTCACTTATTACTTATGACAGAACTGCTATATACCATATATATACATATAGTATACTATATACATATAGTATGCTATATACCATACTATATATGATATTTTACAGTAAAAATGTTTGCCGATGAAATGGTCTCTTTTGAAAACAATAATATTTTTCTTCGGATTCTCGGGTGTTTAATGTTTTGAAATTAACCAAATATTATTAATCATATTTTTAATGGCAATGGTCTGTAAGCATATCTAAATTTATTGCTGTCATTTTTTGAGAATTCGTTATGATCTCTACGAAATTATAATCGTGTTCATTCAAACATTCATTCTTGTTTTGCCAGGAGAAAAGTGATTTATGAAACACATTTCTTATTTTAACCTTTTTAAAATCCAAAGTTTTGCAGTTGATATAATCTAATAATAAGAAATCATTAATAAAAATGAAATAGTTTCACACACACAAAATAATTTCCCGGTTTGTTTAAAGTTACATGTTTTTAAATTTTTATTACCTTTTAATTGAAAATAATCGATTAAGGAGTACAAAAATTTTGATACTTCATCATTGACTGAATACAAATTCTATTTTAATTTTTACATGGGTACTAAAACTATTTCAGTTATAATTTTTGCTATAATTATAGTTGAATAGGCTAAGGAAATTGAAATATAAATTGTGCAAATTTGAAATCACTCATTTTTATTGAGAATAATTTTTACATCTTATACATTGCTTGGAAAAAAAATCATTTAATTATTTTACACAAATGTATATAAAAGTGTTTTACTAAAAGAAACAAGTGCCTTAATAAAAATATTTTCTTAAGTTGATAGAATAAAAAAAAGTAAATCATGTAGGATTTTAAGGATTAAAGAAATTTGAAAATGGCATTAAAAATTTTAGAATTTTTATTTTAAATTGTGTTAATTTTATTTATAAGAAGTGCTAAAATTTTGATATGCTAATTGAAGATAAATGAATTTATATCCTTAATGAACTCTTAATCGATCGATTTCCTGATCAGTCAAAGGGGTGCAGATAGCAAGGCCGGCTCTAGCAGTTTTGCCGCCTCCCAGACAAAAATGAAAAGTGCCGCACCTCTCCCAAAAGAAGAAAATTACAATTAAAAATGATAAATTTGTTCACATAAATACACACCTATCAAAGTTGAATAATTCTTGCGTATTATTTTTTTTTAATTCTTACAAAATAATTCTCAAGTAAGGACGTAATTAAACTCAACGGCCATGAGGGTCAGGACCAACACCCCCTTGATCAGTGATCCGCAACCCCCAGTCCACGACCGGTACCGGTTCGTGGAACAATGGTGCCGGGCTCCCTAAAGAACATTAAACTATTGCCATTGTATTTAAAGTGTTGCAGAACTCTTGGATTTGCGCAACTTTCCACGAAAATCACTTTATATTCTACGTTGAATCACTTTTATTCATTTTTGGTGTAACTATATTTTAGTCTGAAGGCATATTAAAATGTAACTAATTAAAATTGTTAAAACAAAACAATGTAAAATATAAACAATCAACGTGTCCCACCCTTAGCGACCGTGGTAAAATTATCGAACGTTGACCGGTCCGCAGCGATAAAAAGGTTGCGGAGCACTGTCCTAGATGATACAAGGCCTGACGATGTTTTGCGACGTCACTACTAGTAGGGAGAGATCGTCCATCACCTACGGAGCTTCTCTGGTGCATTTTTTTTAAAATACTTTTTGTTATTAAAACAAATATGCTTACAGGAAATTTAAAAAATTAGTAAATTAATCATTAAATTGTGTTTCATAAATAATAATTGCAAGTATATGATTATTGAGGTATTTACTACGAACGCATTGCGATGAACATAAGCATATTACATTGTAGCAAATTATAAGAACCTTTTTATTCGAATATGTATTTTTTTACAAAACTATGC
Source organism: Trichonephila clavipes (assembly GCA_019973935.1). NCBI lineage: Eukaryota > Metazoa > Arthropoda > Arachnida > Araneae > Nephilidae > Trichonephila > Trichonephila clavipes. The sequence continues at coordinate 4,958 of BMAU01018921.1, forward strand.
TTACTCTTAGCTTCAAAATTTATTTTCTTATTTTTTTTTCAGAATAGTTACAAAGAGAGAAATAGAATTACAAATAGTTTTCAAAACGAAAAACGACATACAAATTTAAAAGCAGTAACTTTATTAGTAACATACAAATACAATCACAACATAAAGTATTATTAAATAAATTTCAAATATATTTGTAGAAAAATCTATACTTATATAATTATAGATATATACAGGAAAATAAATATATACATAAAAATAGATGACACAGTTTATCTAGCTGTTTGTCAGTTAATTTTTTTTTCTTAAATTTTCAGTACTTTTTCTCCCAAAAGTAGTTATTTAATATTACAGATGTAGGTTAAATATGTTTTAAAACTTTATTGGTATCGAATTAATAAACAAAAGTTTGCTGTCTGCAATAACACAGCATTAAAATTACCAAAAAATAAAGTTCCTATAAATAACAAAAAAAAAGTTATCCTAAAATAAATAAAAATATATGTTTTATATAAATCATACACATATAAAAACATAGATATATACTATGATGGATCAGTACTATGATATCAAGGATATTAGTGAATCGGAACTACATGTCATAGAAGCGCACATACTAAGTATGGAGGACAGACTAGAGGAGCTGGAGGTAAGAATTAGAGATATTCTCAATTCTTTAATTGCTAAATCTTCTGTTAGTTCTGTTCAAAATCATGAAATTGCAACATCTGAAGCTAATTCTAAACTGAAATTAGAAATAAAACTGCCGGAAATACCTTTACCGGTATTTAGAGGTAGATACGACGAATGGCCTAGCTTTAAATCACATTTTGATAACATTATAACTAATAACAATGACTTGAGCTAGTCACAAAAACTTTGTTATTTGAAAGCGTCATTACAAGGCGATGCCAAACTACTTGAAGCATTTGATGATTCCTTTGAATCGCTCATCACAGCATTAATAACTAGATTTGAAAATAAGCGTCTCCTTACTGAGACTCATATTAATGCTATATTAGAAATAGAAAAGTTAACAAGCGAATCAGCTCGAGATATTAGAACCATGACAAATATTCTAAGCAAGAATATCAGAGCTTTAAAACTCTTAGGTTTTGAACGCAATAATTTCTCGGATCATATATTGCTTAATATCATTCTGAAAAAAATAGATGGAGAAACTCGTAAACAATTCGAACAATCTATTGATTGAAATCGAATTCCTGAATTAGATAAATTTATAATGTTTTTAGAAAAAAGAAGCCAAACTATTGATAGTATTAATCGTTCTGCTCCTATTACTCATAAACCAAAACAAGTCCCCTTCCATAAAAGTAAAATCTTTCTTAATTCGAATGATTCATCAAATCCTTGTGCAATCTGTAAACTGCCTCATTTGATTTATAAGTGCAGCTCTTATCAAAATATGAAAGTATCGGATGGAATTAACCCTCTAACTGGATACCTTCCTCCTGAAAAGTTATTCCGAAAGCGTTTAACTCTTATTTTGCGATTCCCTTCAAAAATGCAACAGACTTTTTTCCTTTCCCCCTTTTAGAACTTGGGAGGTCGAACGGGGAAAATTTTACGACCCAGTTCGGTCCCTTTTCAAAAGTAAGAACCAAGAGATCAATCGTTTACAGCTAGCTGTTAAGTTGCCTTGGGCAATCTTCTTTGAAAGCGTAGATATCCTCTCTTGATCAATCCTCTTTGAAAGATACGGTGTTTCTTTCTCCTATATGTTCAGTCACAGTAAAATTAAAAACGAAATGAAAGGTAAAAAAAAAGAGGAAAAAATGAAATAAATAGTATGTTAGAAGTTGAAAAATAATTATTTTTTCTTCAAAGAAAATTTATTTTTCTGTCATTTTTTTAATTAATATATATATATATATATATATATATATATATATATATTTTTATAAATATATTATATATATATATTTGGTATTGCGATTTGAACCAGAAAAAAGCATCCTGTATTCATTTTTGAATATGAGAGTAAGAAAACGCGCTCACTTTCCTGTTTTTTAAAAAAGTAATGAGGTAAAAAGAGCAAAGGCCCTATCTCATTTTTAAACAATAACACAATAAATATTACATACAATGATTATATTTATGAAATAAAACCGATCTTTTTCTATTCAGTTATATTTTTAATTTAAAATAGCATAAAAAAGGATTTCAATACTTTTAATTTATTTTAATTAAAATCATATAAAAGATATTTTTATGTTAACTGAATATTTTTCGGAAAAAATTTAAATTTTCCTTCCTAGTGTTCTCTTTTTCGAACTTCTTGTATTAAATAAAAATTCCTTTTCTACATCGGCATTTGTGATGGACATAACACACATTCAGTCAATAATTTTTAATTATAATGGGGGATATACTTCTTCAAATGCGCATGACAGTACTTCTAACCATTTTCTACTCAAGTTAAATTTCTTATCTTTCTGTTTCTTTTATTACAAGGAAAAATGTCACACATCGATAACCATATTTTCACACAATTCAGTCATTACAGATTCTATTGTGAGAAAAGTTCTCCCTAATTAATCTTGTCTTTCAAAACAGTACTCTTAAAACAATTTTGTTCAGTGAAGTTAACCGACAGTTCCACAATGTATTCATACCAAATTTTAAAAACAAATTTAACACTTGGAAATGTATCCTGTATTAAATTTTTCAGTATACACAAATATTTCCTGCTGTAGGGAAGATATAGTATGAGAGATGTGGTGTGCGGTTGTGAACGAATGTTTTCGTACTTGTAGACTATTTTTTAAAATTTAAATATCACTGAAGCTGATCATATAACTGCAAATGAGCCTTATTTTAATGTGTGCTGGTATCAAAGTAAAACACTTTACAATATTAAACAGCCTATGGGTTTATACTCAATGTCAAACTATTCGCAAAATGGCTTACAACTTCTATTCAAATTGTAAAGAAACTGAAATATAAATATATCTTACTGCAGTCAAAAATATTCATAATATGTAAGTATCCTGTTGCTCCACTTATTTCTGTACATTTTAAAAACTGTAGCTGAATGCAATTTTTTATATTTATAAACGAGGCATAACAGCTCACACAGTCGTAAAAATGTCCTTATCAATTTTAAATATACTACTATAAAACGTATATGGATTGTAAGATCAGTTGTAAAATCCTAAAAGCTATTAGAGGAGCTAAAAACATGTAATTTTGGATTGATCAAATTTTTAATATAATACACAAATTTATATGTTATTAAGCAAATACATTTGAAAAATAAAACTTCCTTCTGAAATTAACGTAATTGAAAGAAAATGTTTAATTGCAAATGAGTGGAAATACATGTTTATCTAAGGGGTATCCCCAAAGTGAGGTAATCCTCAAACTTAAGACTCAAACTCAGAAGCACAACAATCCATGAGGGCCAGGAACTACTGTGCCCATCATAATACACGTGACCATTGGATGCTGAGGTGCATGAACAGATGTCCCGATTTGGTGGTCTGTCTGAAGAGAGACCTTCAGTGTTTAAGACCCGAAGCAAGCTTGGTACTCATTTATCGACCCAATGTAGCGGGGATGAAAGGCAGAGTCGACCTTGCGCAGCCCGTTAATAGACCCCATACCTGTGGTGTGGAAGCACTATACACTTCCACTCAATCCTATTCGGTGAAAAATAAGATTTAATGTTAGAATCTTATATAAATCCCTAATGAATGAGGGAGTCCAAACTTTTTTTTTCATGTAAACTGTTTAGACGGAAATGGTTAATTATGAACATTTCACAAGTTGCATAAATTAAAATTAACCGTTATAGTTAACATAAATTTTTAAGGGTACAAAAGTTGTATTTCGGCTGCACGAATTAATTTTAAAAGGAATACGGTTACGAAAAATTAGTACAAATCTATCTAAAGTAGGGTTGGTTACCTTAGATATTGTCAAACACAACAATGTATTGGAAGCCAATTCCACAATTCGTTGTTATAAAAATGTATGGAAAATTACAAGATTTATTTTTGCATTTGTAATTATATATATATATATATTTTTCCTGGGAGCTTTAAAAGCTAGAGCGGCATCCATCAAAACCGCGGTTCTCTCTCGGTTTTTCCAGATCGCTCCTGACTAAGCCGGCTCTGCCATAGTAAGTGAAAATGCCGGATTTTGTTTGTCAAGATCATTTTATAGCAGACTGCATTTTTCATGTATTTTAGATGGTCGTTTTATATTTTCTACATCAATATCTTAATGTCTGAATTTAAAATTACATAAAATTCTTGACATTCGCATCAATGACCATGATAATTTTTATTAGTTTATGAATGTGTCATCAAACGATTACATGACTAATATTAACACATTATTTTAACCATTTAATTGATATCAAGTATAACATAACGCACACAAATTTTCTAAACTTTAAAATAAATATTTCGAAAACTACTTCAGATATACTCAAAATTTTTTATTCCTACGCTTTAGCTTCTCAGTTTTGCTTCTATATGTAAGAATTTATTGTAATTGTATATTCATCAATTTTTTTAGTATATTTTTTGCTCTTAGCATGCGGTTTTCAACCGAATTGTATGAAATCTTCGAAATATATTAAATGAATGATTGAATATTAACGTCGCACTGTTCAGCTACACGAGGTCTTTTGGCGACGGACCACGTAATTTTGAACCATGGTCAAGTGACGTGGACGACACCTAAGCTGGCACCCGCCTCTCCTAACTACCCCACCACACCAACGGGAGGACGTTTCAGCTCTCGACAGATTTAACGTGCATCGCTGCCCTACACGGCGGGTCTTTAGTGGTACTGGGCTTGAACTCGTGTCAAAGCAAGCCACGTTCCGATACCTATACCACTCGGCTACCGCGGCCGATATATATTAAAAGATACTTAAGAAGCTATATAATAAAATTTGAAATTTTTATTATACTCAAGCAATTGCTAAAACTTATGGTAAATAATTTTTAAATGCTCGATGCATTTTTTTTCTTCGAAATTTCAAATGGAATTTCTAACATAAAATTTCTAGCTTTATAAGGTCGAGATTTCAAAACATATCCAGATTTTAATTACTTATTTAGTTAGCCTTTAAAAAAGATAAATGTTGAGGTATTTTGTATAAATAGATATTTTTGAACAATATATAATTCGAATGTTTTTCAATAGCTCGAATTTAAAATTGATTTTTATATTTATTTATATGCATAAATGTCTATTGTAAATGTTTCCGTATATTTTTGATTACCATTTATTCAAACATTCAAGTTATAAAAAAAATGTTTGAAAATCTTCATTCATGTTGTCTTTGATGTAAACTGAAGTTCAAGCACTTAAAATTCAAATATAATTCGGTGTATTTTAACAATATATAACCAGGCACTGTACTTAAACTTCCCTGAACTCTTAGGCTTTGAAATCTAAAAAAAAAAAAAAAAAACTAATAAGTCTTAATTAGTTTTTTTTTTCGTTATTATTTTTATCAAAGTGTAAGAAAATGTTCAAATGATTTGATGAAGTTTAAATTTATTCATTTTTAGTGGTTGGAAAATTGAAAAGGTTCCAAATTTTAAAGAGTTTGATGTTTTATTAATTTTTTCGGTATCTTATAATAAAATAATCATGTTTCAAAAACTGAAAGCTTTGAATAAGAAAAATGAAGCGAAAGAATATACTTAAAAAAAGATACATAATTTGTCTAACTATATAAAATAGCAGATTGTCCTGACACGCCCCAACTTGTTACAGTTTGAAATTAATATGAAACCAAAAGGGAATTGTAACATATTTTACTTATGCGTTGGGACTTTTGGAAACTTTTAAAATACAAGCTAGCAAAGAAACACTTCTTGGGTTGTAAAGAAATTTCTCCCCGATTTTTTACATTGCCCAGGGTCAAAACACGGGGTTCCCTGCGAGCCATAAAACTGCTGCTGTGTTGCTTCCTCCGTCCCTCATTATCTTTCAAGATGTTAAACCTTAAAAGGGGGAAAGGATTTCAGAAAAGTGCGGCTAATCCGGTTTTGAAAACGTTACTTGAAGGCAGAAAAATCCGTGCAGTCCATTTTCGAAGCCTCTCTAGTAGGGCGGAAAAATCCGTTCTGTCTAGTTGGAGGGTTAATCAAATACAACCAGTGGCGTAACGTACACCCCCGAAACCCCCGCATTGCGGGGGCCCAGAGCTCTAGAGGGCCAACAGCCTGACTATTGCCAAGTACCTACCCTTTGTAAAATCCGACTTGGGGGCCCAAAACCTGACTTTGCAGGGGGCCAAGTGTTCTCCGTTGCACCACTGAATAAAACGCCTTAATTTGTGCATCAATTGTTTAAAGAAACATTATAAAATTAAGGAATGCAAATCGAAAAACTCTTGTTCCGTTTGTAAAAAATGTCATCATACATCGTTACATATATTTGAAGCGATTCCTTCACCCTTGCGCACAACATTAGCTAACAAACTTAAACCCCTACCGGATATGCAAGGGACAGCACCCCCAGAGCACTCTGATACGTTTTCGAACTGTGTGGGAGAAAAGAAAAATATTTTACTCCCGACCGCAATGGTTTACCTCAGGGGGGGCAGACGGTCAGCTTTTCCCCTGCAAAGCGATTTTAGACTCAGGATCTCATCTTTCCTTCATTTGACAAAGGCTGGCTAATAAACTCCCCCTGAAAAAAATAATAAATAAACGCGCCTATTTCGGGATTAGGTGAAATAACCCTTAGAGTTAAACAAAAAGTAAATACGGTGATTCAAAATAAAAATGGAGACTTTTCAACACCGTTAGAACTATTAATCGTCCCATATATTACCACAACATCTATCCATCGCATGGATGCAACTAAAGTAAACATTCCTTCAAACATTGATCTCGTGGATAAAGATTTTGGTATACTAGGAGAAATAGATATGCTTATTGAGTGCGAGCTCTTTTTTGAATTATTAAGACCCAATAAATTTCGATCGCCATACGAAAAATGTATGTTTGAAGAGACTTTTTTCGGGTACATTGTTGTAGGGAGTTCCGATAAATTTTAGGAAAAATCATATTGTGGCTTAGCTATTAATGCGGAAATAAATTCAGATAATCTTAATCAACAATTGCAAGCATTTTGGGAAAATGAAAGGGTAGATGAATCCTCAATAGAACATAGTTTAGAAAAAGAAATTTGTGAAACCCAGTATCAAAACACTCACTATCGCACTGAAGAAGGACGTTATGTTGTACAATTACCCCTTAAAAAAGATCCATACTGTTTAGGCAATTCAAGGTTCTTGACTGAAGTTCGTTTGAATCAACTTTGGAAAAAACTCTCGAAACAATATGAATTACAAACCCTTTATAAATCGTTCTTACAGGAATATATTGATTTAAACCACATGCAATTAAAAGCTGACCCCCTAGAAGTAAACATTTCTTATTTTCTGCCACATCATGGAGTGTTTCGCCCCGATAGTAAAACTACAAAGCTTAGAGTAGTTTTTAATGCCTCTTCGAAAACAACATCAAGTCTTTCTTTGAATGGCATTTTATATAAAGGCGAGATTTTGCAGCACGATTTATTTTCAATTCTTTTGAGATTTAGGCAGCACACATTTGTCCTTACAACGGATATTTCAAAAATGTTTAGACAGATTTTAATTAACCCTGGTCATCGAAATTTGCAGATGATTTTATGGAAAGACAGTGTTGATGTGTGGTCCTGTACAAACATACAAACTCAACACTGTAACTTACGGCACTACTTGTGCACCCAATCTTGCTACCCGAACCATTCAGCAATTAGCTAGGGACGAAGGAGAACATTATCAGTTACAATCAGAGACATTTACATGGATGATATTTTAACAGGTAGTTCAGACTTTCAAGAATTTCAAAAACTACAATTAGAATTAATTAGTTTATTTAAAAAAGCGGGTATGAGCCTACATAAGTGGTGTAGCAATACTCCAGAAATATTGAATTCAATACCTAAAGAAGAGCAATCTTGGGATTTCTATTGCCAATTATCAGACCAAACAATTAAAACTCTAGGAATCATTTGGAGTCCACAATTTGATTATTTCTCTTTTAAGACCGTTGTGAACTGCCGTGAGTCGTATACAAAAAGAGAAGTTTTATCCTTTATTGCACGTTTATTTGACCCCCTTGGATTCTTGGGGCCAATTCTAACTAAGGCCAAATTAATATTACAGAAACTTTGGGTTCTTAAATTAGAATGGGATGAATCTCTCTCCAATCCAATAACTAATGAATGGAACGACTTCGTGTCTACCCTGCTAGTTATTCAAAATATCCATGTCCCTTGACTCGTAATAGGAAAAGGTAGAATTATTATCCATGGATTTGCCGACGCCTCAATAGCAGCATATGGTGCTGTACTATATGCTCAATCGATCTCAGAAGAGGATGTATCTACAAGACTCTTGTGCAGCAAATCCCGTGTTGCACCAGTGAAACCAATCACTATCCATCGTTTGGAATTGGGTGCTTGTGTGTTATTGTCACAGCTCCTGGAAAAGGTTTTACATTCCTTGACGTTACCTATACAGCAAATAATGTTATGGACTGACTCTAACATTGTGTTAGCCTGTATTCAGTGATCCCCTGAGCAGCTTAAGACGTTCATCGGCAATAGAATCAAAATTATACAGAGATTAACCCAGAACTGTCAATGGAATCATGTATCCTCTAATGAAAACCCGGCTGATCTAATATCACGTGGATTGAATGCTTCGGACATCTCTTCCAAACAACTTTGGTGGCATGGTCCAGACTTTTTAAAGGGAGAACTTGAAGCAAACCCAATTGACTTTGAAAAAAAACTTCTGACAGTGACTACTTAAAGGAACTTAAACCTGCAAAAATGTGTGCTTTTAACTTCTTGTAAATTTTTTCTTATAAATGATCTTTCAAAACGTTCTAATAACTATACTAAATTGTTGCATATTTTGAGTTATATTTTCAGATTCCTCCACAACTCTAGAAATCATTGTGTAAAAAGGTCTGGTCAATTAGATAATAGTAAAGTGAATAAAGCAGAATTATACCTCATTAAAAATCTTCAAGCCTCTGCCTTTCAAGAAGAAATCGAGTTTCTAGCTAAGGGTGGTTGTAATTAAAAAAAAAGTAAACTTTTCTGTTTAAATCCATTCGTAGATGGCAATAAAATTTTGAGGGTTGGAGGACGTTTGCAAAACTCAGATTTAACTTATAGTCAGAAACATCCAGCTATACTCCCAGCAGATCATCTTCTCACCAAATTAATAATAATAAATATACACAATAATAATTTTCATTGAGGCCCTCAGACTTTGCTTTATTGTACAAGACAAAGATTTTGGCCACTTCGTGCAGATCAATAGCGAGGAAAATTGTGCATGAATGCGTAGTTTGTTTCAAAAATAAACCTATTGTAGCAAACCAACTTATGGGATCTTTACCTCGAGAGAGAGTAAACCCTAGTTTTCCTTTCCTGCATACAGGAATTCATTACTGTGAACCCTTTTTCATAAGGTATAAACACCAGAGAAACGGTACTTACCAAAAGATATATTTAGCCATTTTTGTTTGCTTAGCCTCAAAGGCCGTCCATCTCGAAATTGTCTCGGATTTGACCACAGACGCCTTCCTTGCTATCTTGAAGCGTTTTGAAGCTAGACGCGAGAAATGTGCTACTATATCATCAGATAATGCCAAAACCTTTGCTGGAGCTAATCGAGAATTAAAAAGATTACATAATCTCCTAAAATGTCCCGAAGAAAACTTTCTTCTTATCTTTCTTCTGAAGGGATTTCTTGGAATTTCATGCCACCTAGAGCTCCAAATTTTGGTGGACTTTGGGAGGCAGGAGTTAAATCATTCAAATTTCATTTAAAAAGAGCTGTAGGAAACCTAAAGACGACTTTGGAAGAATTCTTAGCTATAATAACACAGATTGAAGAAATTCTGAATTCTAGACCAATCACTTCTTTGTCAGAAGATATTGACGACTTGGAAGCGCTTACCCCAGGCCATTTCTTGATTGGAAGACCCATTACTTTCATTTCTGAACCTAATTTGTTAGACAAGACAGAAAACACACTTTTTTGGTGGCAAAAATTAACAAAAATAGTTCAGCATATTTGGACAAAATGGTCTCGCGATTATTTAAACAATTAACAGCAACGAAACAAATGGCAATTTAACGAAGATAACGTGAAATTAAATACAATGGTCCTAATAAAGGATGATAACATTCCTGTAAATAAATGGAGCTTAGGTCACATTACCAAGCTATTTCCTGGTATGGATGGGAAGGTTCGCGTAGTGGAAATAAACACTAATAAGGGCAATATTAAACGCAGCATTGGGAAGATGTGTGTTTTGCTCTTGGACAATTAATATGTAATTTGTGAAAAAGTTTCTTCCTTAATTTATGTAAAGCCTTATTTGTTTATTATGTTTTATATCTTCTTTGATTTATGTTATTCTGTATATTGATTGAATGTAATTCAACGGCGGGGGAGGATATTCAGTCCGTAATTGTATCTATTTTTGTCGCGACTGCCATCCGCCGACTAAGCATCTCCGCCAATATTTTGATGTAACCCTCCGCTTTAGTTGTTGTAGTAGCTTCCATCTTGGAACAGCGTGCGAATAGCACCATCTCGAAATAAACCAATTTACAGTCCAAAAGTTGCAACGTTTTAGTTAAAACACGAACCAGCATTTGAAAACGAACATTTGTAAAACAACAATCTATACTATATAATTATAGTCGTATACAGGAAAATTAATACATACATAAAAATAGTTTCCACAATTTTTTAACTGTGTTGTCACAATTAATTTTCTTTCTTTGGTACGTTTTCTCCCACAAAAGTAGTTATTCATTAACACATTTTTACAAATAAGAATTAAATATGGCGTAAAACTTTGGTACCATGCATAGTTATGAGCAAAAATTCACGCACACACTTTTTGCAATAACAAGCTTTAAATATTGCCAAAAAATAAAGTTCTCACTAATAAAAATAAAACAAGTAAAAAATAATTTTGCTCTCCTAATACTTGGAGCCCCCCGAATAACAAAGTTATTAAATATCTTAAGCATCTGTTTCACATTTTGTTTTTCAACATTTGTTAGACATAAATCCTTCAAAGTTAAACCATACGTAAACTTTACTAAATTATTGCTTTCTATGTCATATACGTAGTTGTTTTAGGCGTAGAGAAGTTTTCTTCTAATAATGAAATTTTATTATGATCTTCAAAATCTGGAAAATGAAAATATTGACCAGTATTTTATTTTTATTTTTATTTTTGATCAACCCAATTGTTACGAATGCATTTAAAAAAAGGTACTGAATCTTTAAAAAAAAGAATTGAAAGAATCAGAGGGATGTGGATATATACAATGCTCAATTTTGGGGGGAACCTAAAAGTTCGGGATTGCTTTTGGATTTATAAAATTAATGTCAGAAATTACACCTATAATTTTTAATCCTATACCATATATTTCTATGATAGTATTTTTACAACGACAAACAGTTTTTTTTTCAATGGCATGATAAAAACTACTTCTTTAAAAAAAGACTGAATCGTGAAAACATATGTTCAAGTAGCAGCTTGTTCACTGATACTAAGATTATTTTATCACCTTTAAAATCTAAACATGATTTTAAATGAATTTCATCAAGCTTCAGTATGACAGTTTTGTCAACAGATTTTAAGAGGGTTATTTTTTTCTTCATGCATGCTAGAAAGTTTTCGTTTTAATTGTTCTGAGTAAGGGTTAGTTTTAAAAGATGAACACGTTTTCTGCAAATTTCTGCGACGGGAATATCGAGATATCCTTAATTTCTAAAAAATTATGGATTTTAGTAGATATGGAATTGTAATATAGAAAAAAAACCTTATAGTTATTGAGGAATATTTAAAAGAAAACCTGTTACTGGCTTAAAATTTTTAAGTTAGTTAATTAGGAAATAGAGTACAATTTTTTTATCATCTTAATCTGAAAATTACTTTCCACAAGATCAACAATAAAATCAAGTGCTGTAGGAAAAATATGGGAGCTTTTCATATCTATAAGAGCCAGCTGATGTAATATTTTAGTTACAACAATAGCATTATTAACTTATACAGAAAATGTGTACTTATTAAGTTGATGTATGTTTGTTTGACTTATACATGTTGAAAAATCTAACTATTTATGATTACTGATGATTTAATAACAGGAGATGCTGCCATGTCTAGCATCATAAATATTACTTGATCTTTTTTATATAAACAACAGTGGCGTAGCGAGGGGTTGCCGTAGGAGCCAAAGCCTAGGGTGGCATACGACAAGAGGAGGCGGCAGGCACCACGATATTTAAATTCAAAAGATATTTCAAACTCCAAATCGCGCTCACGCGAGAAAACTGAAGAAAACGAGTGAAAGCTTTAATACACGCACAGATGCAAGAAGTTTATTAGCCGCTATGCAATAGTATTCGTTTTTATATTACTTAGGCTTCTGGCAACCGGTACTGTGTGAAATCAATAATGCACAAACATAATTACAAACAGAGGGTCTACATATCCATCAATGTACTAAAAAAGTACTTGCTTTACAGACCGTATTAGACCATGACATGTCGAACAATGTTTTCTTTAAGAGACAGAGTAACTGCTAAAATTCGACAAAGTTTCCATCAGTTGCAGAATTTAGCGCAATAATATACTTTTTTTTTTTGCCTGAAGAGATATTGAGCATGAACGAACTTAAAGCGCACGTATACAAGCTTCCGTAGCTGCAACATACCCAGTATGTAAAAAAAAAACTCATTAGGTCCGGCTGTCTGGGTTTAATAAAACATATTATTGTGTCCAAAATTGAAGATTCCTTACTCAACATTGTCATATTATGTTGAGAATTTTTTCAACATCTGCTATCAGTAATGCCAATTGCGAGAAAAGCTTCTCTATAAGATAAGATTAATCAAAAATTATCTCAGATCAATCATGTACACGTTAAGTCAAACAAATTTATCTATTCTAGTATTTAAACATAACACATACATATATTGATATTGACAATTGTATAAAATTTTGCTACGAAAAAAAACACGAAAAGTGCCTTTTAATCAATAAACAAAATTTATTAGCTGCTTTTTTTTTTACTAATTTTCTTGACTAATAATCCGAATAGAGGGACGGCAAATTTCAAGTCGGTCCAAGGCGGCGAAAGACCACGCTACGCCACTGCAACATGCCATATGTCCTGAAGTTTTTCTGTACTTGCACTCTACTAATTCTGTGTACACTGTACTAATTCTGGAAAAGAATTAAATATTTATTTTTTCGAATTCCTCTTTCGAAAAAAAAATGTTGTTTTCTTAAATTGATTGTTGTAAATGTTCATATCTTAGCTGCCTCTGTTTAAGAGATTCTCTACCGGGATTTGCAGAGTTTCACATCTATTTTGGGAACTGTTCGAAAAATTTGCACAGTAAAATTTTGTAAACTGGAATGCTTTAAGGGCAACCATATTTCCTATTGGATTTTTTTCGTCGTAAGCTTCTATGTTTCTTTGTATTGTATATCACCAGCAAAGTATAAATCACAAACCTAAAATTAAAAATGAATATATTACTATGCATCAACAAAAAACTCATTTATTTAATGAAATTTTTGTTTATTTTGTCAGCATATGGTTGCCATCATAGCAAATTTGATACAATGTAATCCTTCTTGTCGGGAAACCACGCAGTCTACATTAATGCAAGCAATTCTAGAAATGAAACTCATTATTGTCGTTAAAGGCATGGAAATCGGTGCTCACTACCTCTAAATACGGTGCCTACTCATACACTTGCTGTCGTAGCAATCAAACTTCAGGCACCAGATGTGCTTCGTCGACACTGAGTCGTGTTTATCTGTTTTTGGCTTATTTTTACACTCTTGTATTTTTCTTTACTTTAAAAATCATCCTAATAGTTTAGATATCAACTAGCATTTTTTTGTGAATATGTTATTTATTTGTATTTCGCATATTAAAATGCAAAATAATTAATAAATTGTTGCTTATGTCCATATTTACAATGACTATGAGCTCTTCATTAAAAGCGAATTTCTTTTACTTACACACTAATTATACTAAAAGTATTTTTGTTAATTCTGTGAAAAGTTTTGGTAAATAACACAAAAATATTTATTTGCAAGAGCAAAAATACTAGACAGTTTTTGCCTCATTAACAGTGCTTGTTTGTGCCCATTTTTAAATTCAAATTTTATTATGGCAACAAAATATTTGTTAGGTAAACAAAAATGAATTACCAATGTTTATATAAGAAACTCAAAAGTCTTATCCAACAACCTACTAAAGTTATCAGCAGATTTTTTAATTAAGATATTATTACAATTTCCATAAATAGAATAAAGTTAAATAACTTGCCTTTTTAAATTGTTTGATGGAGCAAAATCTTTTCTGTGTTACTGTAATCCATTTTCTTCAAAGAGGGTCCTCTTTTACCAAAGTAAACATTGGGACTGCTGTGGTACCTACAACTGCAATAACAATTCGGGGTTACACAAGTGTAAACATAATTTTCTTTACTTATCAAATTTTATTCTCTCAGAATCCTTAAAAAACTCTAGAATGTAACAAGCAACACAGCTATAAGCACCATAATGACGCAAGCGAGAACTAGACAAACACAAGCAGGTTTTCTATACGCAAGCAAGCTTGGTACTCATTTATCGACTCACTGCAGTAGAGATGAAAGGCTGAGTCGATCTTGTCAGCCCAAAAATAAGGACGTGATTACCTATTATTTTTTTTAACGAGTAAAATGCAAGAGAAGAAAGAACTCTTTACAGCAGATCAACTTCATCGAGAAAGAGTTACTGATGGGAGGGATCACGGGGTTTTATTTTAATTTGTAGTAACTACACTCACAAGACTAAAATGTAACATCCCTTGTGGCTCTCTTTCAATGAGAAACTCTTATTACCCCTATCCTCTTTTGGACAGCTGATACCGAACATTGTATAATGATAGGAATGTCAATTGTGACCGACTCCCTGATGGGGAGAAAACTAAGATATAAAAACACATCAAATTTCATGATTTATTATATACTCTCACTTCAAACACTGCAAGTTCCATCATAATAGAATACTGATATTAAATATACAGAGTGCAAATAAGGAAATAAGATACGTTAAATGAAATACCAAATTCACACTTTATAATATTTCAGAGAATATATATTACATTTTTTTAAACAATTATATATATATATTTCAAATGTAATCCAAAATCCGCCATTAAAATTTGCGCCACGGGCTGGGGTCCGATTTGTCCAGATTTAGAGCCGCCCCTGCACAAAAAGTTACTGTCACCCTTTTTCAGCAATATTTTCTTTTAAGAGTAAGAGTCGTGATGGTATATAAATTACAAATGCAAAAATAAATCTTGTAATTTTCCATACATTTTTATAACAACGAATTGTGGAATTGGCTTCCAATGCATTGTTGTGTTTGACAATATGTAAGGTAACCAACCCTACTTTAGATAGATTTGTACTAAATTTTCGTACTGTATTCCTTTTAAAATTAATTCGTGCAGCCGAAATACACCTTTTGCACCCTTAAAAATTTATGTAAACTATAACGGTTAATTTTAATTTATGCAACTTGTGAAATGTTCATATTTAACCATTTCCGTCTAAACAGTTTACATGAAAAAAAAAGTTTGGGTTCCCTCATTCATTAGGGATTTATATAAGATTCTAACATTAAATTTTATTTTTCACCGAATAGGATCGAATGGTAGTGTAGATAGCTTCCACCGCACAGGTCTGGGGTTCTATTAACGGGCTGCGCAAGGTCGACTCTGCCTTTAATCCCCGCTACATTGGGACGATAAATGAGTACCAAGCTTGCTTCGGGTCTTAAACACTGAAGGTCTCTCTTCAGACAGACCACCAAATCGGGACATCTGTTCATGCACCTCAGCATCCAATGGTCACGTGTATTATGATGGGCACAGTAGTTCCTGGCCCTCATGGATTGTTGTGCCACTGAGTTTAAGTCTTAAGTTTGAGGATTACCTCACTTTGGGGATACCCCTTAGATAAACATGTATTTCCACTCATTTGCAATTAAACATTTTCTTTCAATTACGTTTATTTGAGAAGGAATTTGATTTTTCAAATGTATTTGCTTAATAACATGTATATTTGTGTATTATATTAAAAATTTGATCAATCCAAAATTACATGTTTTTAGCTCCTCTAAAAGATTTTAGGATTTTACAACTGATCTTACAATCCATATACGTTTTATAGTAGTATATTTAAAAATGATAAACACATTTTTACGACTGTGTGAGCTTTTATGCCTCGTTTATAAATATAAAAAATTGCATTCAGCTACAGTTTTTAAAATGTACTGAAATAAGTGGAGGAATAGGATACTTACATATTATGAATATTTTTGACTGCAGTAAGATATATTTAAATTTCATTTTCTTTACATATTTGAATAGAAGTTGTAAGCCATTTTGCGAATATTTTGATATTGAGTATAAATCCATAGGCTGTTTAATATTGTAAAGTGTTTTACTTTGATACCAGTACACATTAAAATAAGGCTCATTTGCAGTTATATGATCAGCTTCAGTGATATTTAAATTTTAAAAAATAGTCTACACGTACGAAAACATTCTTTCACAACCGCACACCACATCTCATACTATATCTTCCCTACAGCAGGAAATATTTGTGTATACTGAAAAATTTAATACAGGAAACATTTCCAAGTGTTAAATTTGTTTTTAAAATTTGGTATGAATACATTGTGGAACTGTCGGTTAACTTCACTGAACAAAATTGTTTTAAGTGTACTGTTTTGAAAGACACAAAATTAATTAGGGTGAACTTTTCTCACAATAGAATTTGTAATGACTGAATTGTGTGAAAATGTGGTTATCGATGTGTGACATTTTTCCTTGTAATAAAAGAAACAGAAAGATAAAAAATTAAACTTGAGTAGAAAATGGTTAGAAGTACTGTCATGCGCATTTGAAGAAGTATATCCCCCATTAAAATTAAAAATTATTGACTGAATGTGTGTTATGTCCATCACAAATGCCGATGTAGAAAAGGAATTTTTATTTAAGGTAACAGAACACCTTCGAAGAAAATTTTTTGAATTAACCTGAATTTTGCCTGTAAATGCATATTTTATGACCTTATGGGTCTCTTAAATTAGAAAAATACCCAAGAAAAGTTTTGTTAGTATACAGTTTTAGTGTCAAAGGGGTATTTTATAAAAAAAATAAGCAAAAATAAGACTTTACGCAAAACATGATAACTGAAAATAAAATAAATATATTGACATTTTGTAAATTGAATAATATAGCATATAACCTTATCTAGAGAATAGAATCTTATTTTGGTAATATAACTATTACGTGGGAAGTTATTGTGTTTCGAACTTCTATACGTTGAAATTTTCTTAAAAGCTATTGTAATTTTTACTTTATTGCTATATAAAAAATTTCTACTCAACACAAACTCTTAAGAAAGGTCTATTCCCTATATAAGTATTTAAAAAATATACATATAAAATTTTTATTTCATTCAAGCATAATTTTTTGAGATATTGTGTTTTGCGCTAAGAAAAAATGTAAAAAAACTCATTTTGAGAAAATGACAAAAATAACATTTAACTATTATGATTACAAGGTAAGCACTTACTTTCTTATTAAAATGCACCAGATTTATAATTCTCGCCATCTTTGACTTCTAAAACACTAATTGTTTTCTTTTTAAGTGCTATTAAAATTTTCCAGTTTTTCTTTGTTTTGGGGTCTGCATTATGAATTGAACCCGGATTCTGCATTTATCTAAATGTTTATATCCCCGTAAGGTAAACATCCCAGGGTTTTCTATATTCATTTTATTAAAAACTTTTAGACACCCATTTATCCTTCATTGAAGTGTATATAATAGCATTATACTACCCAAATTTAATTGTTTTGAGCGAAACAAAAACTTCCTTTGGTACTTTTTGACAAACTATTCCATTAAAACACTCGTTGGCATTTTGCGTGCGTTCATGCAAGCACTTACTTAATATCTGTTTGTCGCATAGTTCTAAATATACTGGTTTAGTTTTATTTAAAACATCATTTTATAAACCAGCATATTTTGTGGAACATTTTGTTCCATTTGCCATCCCCCGCTGAAAATAACACCAGCTTTTTTTCCCTATTGGGCATTGACCATGCATCGGTTTCTTATTACTTGATGCACAGTGATATAACGCAGCAATTACATTTTGCTGCATGGCATTTAAGTTACCGACATTGCTGCGAATGCAATTCCATAATAGATTGAAGTCTGTCAATAAAATTATCAGTTAATTTGCCTTTACCAGACAGTCCTTTAGTTTTAGTTTTCACAGACGCTGTATATTAATTATAATAACGAAACTTTTTTTGTACATGGCCAATGCACTCAAACTTGGTCACACTGTTTAATCTATAAGTGTCTTTCACACTCATGAAAGCTTTTGAGTCGCCATCCCCATAATATTGAGTGTAATGCAGTCTGCGGTTTTTTTCAGATCGAAGAAATATTCGGGAAGCCCCCGCAATTTCCATTTTTGATGAAGAGCCTGTGAAATTACACTGACATATGTGGTCGGCTTTTGACGACTCATAATCAAAATCGATATTTTGACCAAAAATTGAGTTTTAGAGGTGTTCTGTCACCTTAATACAAGAAGTTCTCGAAAAGGAGAACACTAGGAAGGAAAATTTAAATTTTTTCCGAAAAATATTCAGTTAACATAAAAATATCTTTTATATGATTTTAATTAAAATAAATTAAAAGTATTGAAATCCTTCTTTATGCTATTTTAAATTAAAAGTATAACTGAATAGAGGAAGATCGGTTTTATTTCATAAATATAATCATTGTATGTACCATTTATTGTGTTATTGTTTAAAAATGAGATAGGGCCTTTGCTGTTTTTACCTCATTACTTTTTTAAAAAACAGGAAAGTGAGCGCGTTTTCTTACTCTCATATTCAAAAATGAATACAGGATGCTTTTTTCTGGTTCAAAATGCAATACCAAATATATATATATATATATATATTTAATTTTTAAAAAATGACAGAAAAATAAAATTTGTTTGAAGAAAATATTATTATTTTTCAACTTCTAACATACTATTTATTTCATTTTTTCCTTTTTTTTTACCCTGCAATTTGTTTTAATTTTACTGTGACGGAACATATAGGAGAAAGAAATACCGAATTCCATTACAGTTTCATACAAGATTGCCCAAGGCAACTTAACAGCTAGCTGTAAACGATTGATCTCTTGGTTCTTACTTGACAAAAGAACCGAACTAGATCATAAAATTGTCCCCGTTCGACCTCCCAAGTTCTAAAAGGTGGAAAGGAAAGAAGGCTGTAGCATTTTAAAGCGATCTTCAAAATAAGAGTTAACGCTTTCGGAATAACTTTTCAGGAGGAAGGTATCCACTTAGTGGGTTAAACATACAGAGTACAAATGAGGAAATAAGATACGTTGAATGAAATACTAAATTCGCACTCAATAATATTTCAGAGAATATATATCTATTTTTTAAACAATATATATATATATATATATGTATGTATTTCGAATGTAATCCAAAATCCGCCCTTAAAATTTGCCGCCACGGGTTGGGATCCGATTTATCCAGACCTAGATCCACCACTGCAAATAGTTACTGTTCCCCTTTTTCCGCAATATTTTCTTTTAAGAGTCGCGATGGTTCTCCGTTGTTAAGAATTCTAGATTTATTATTCGTGGATAATTCGGGATTTATTTTTAACACATTTATTGAAAGGATTTTAGTGTCTGGAGCAGAAATGAATTTTCTAATACTATTCACAAACTTATACATTATCAACAATTTTTAATAAATTGCTATTGTTTCGTAAAAATATAAATGAAAAAAAAGAAAGAAAAGTAATATGAAAAATGTAAAATAAAAAATACTGCACTGCAAGTATATATTCACTTCAAAATTTTATATCTTTTAAATTTATAAAAAATATTCAGTATAAAATAATCTACGCTGTGTATAACAAATCCTCTCTGAATAAATTAGAGTGAGATTCAGTAAGAAATTTGATGATATCAAAAAAATATGATTCCTTTATTCTCCTTTTTAAATTAGGTTAATAAAAGAAAGAATAGATTTAGGGTAATAAGATATTGTCTAGATTAGATTCTGTCTCGATGTTCACGAAACATATTGCATTGATTATGCTAATATGTGGATTTTTTTTATAAGTATAAATAATGAATTTTTTTAGTACTGGCAAAATCTTAAAGTGTGTAATTTTACATTTATGTCTTTTATTTGTAAAAAGAATATATTTTATCTTCATATTTAAATGATAATAATTCTTTGCTTTGGTAAAAAACACTTGAAACTTTACTTTGTTGATATTTTTAAAAAATCTTTTCATCTGATTTTAAGATAAAAATTTTTAAAATGTTATTTCCAGAAATCGTTGAAAATATTCTAATAATGTTTTCAATCCAAAAGAAGCTGAATATTAGGAATAAAATGTATTACTCCACGGAGTTTTCCCGTGAGGAGAACCATATCGCATATGGTTACTACAAAACGGTTGATCTCAAGGATAGGCCTTAGCGATCGAATTTTGGCTAGAGAAGAAGGATTTGAAAGTGGAAAATCCCAGCGCCCGATTTCAAAGATTTCCCTCTTTATTTATGTTTAGGGGCGGCTCTAGGGGCGAACCAACTGGACCCCACCCGTGGCAAATCTTAAGGGCGGCATTTCGATCGAATTTGAAAAAAATGTATATACTCTTTGTTACAAATTTTTTTATATATTTTCTGAATATTATTGTGTGTGAATTTGGTACTTCATTAAACGTATCTGAATTCCTTATTTTGCACTCATGTTTCATATCAGTTTTCCTTTATGTTGAAGTTTTCGAGGAGGGAGTATATGTTAAATGATAAAATTGATGTTTACATATCTGTCACAAGTAACTTTCTCCCCATCCAGGTATAAGATCACAATGGACATTCTTTGCACCCATACGATGTCCGGTGTCAGCTATCCATAAGAGGACAGGGGTAATAAAGAGTTTTTGGTAGATAGGAAGCCGCATGAGAAATTGTATTTTAGTTTTGTGTGTAGTTACTATAAGTTAAAATAAGCGCTAGTGATCCTCACCATCAGTAAACTCTATTTCGAAAAAATTGGCTTGCTGAAAACAACGATTCCCTCTCTTACATTTTACTCGGTTTAAATACTAACAAGTAATTATTATGTCCTTAATATCAAATTGTTTTGTATTTTCTAAGACTCAAAATTACATACATAAAGGGTGTTTTTTAGAGGTATAGAACTTTAAATTGCAATAAGACAACGATGTATTATTCGATTGACATGAATTTTTTTATTCGAAAGATAATCTTGTGGCATTACATTTTAAATATGATTTCTGGCATATGACTGCCACGGCTGGCTCGGATGTAGTCCAATCTGGAAGTCCAATTTTCGATGACTTTTTCCAACATTTGTGGCCGTATATCGGCAATAACACGGTGAATGTTGTCTTCCAAATGGTCAAGCGTTTGTGGCTTATCCGCATAGACCAATGACTTTACATAGCCCCACAGAAAATAATCTAGCGGTGTTAAATCACAAGAATCTTGGAGGCGAATTCACAGGTCCAAAACGTGAAATTAGGCAGTCACCAAACGTGTCTTTCAATAAATCGATTGTGGCACGAGCTGTGTGACATGTTGCGCCGTCTTGTTGGAACCACAGCTCCTGGAAATCATGATTGTTCAATTCAGGAATGAAAAAATTAGTAATCATGGCTCTATACCGATCACCATTGAATGTAACTTTGTGGCCTTCATCGTTTTTGAAGAAGTACGGACCAATGAATCCACCAGCCCATAAAGCGCACCAAACAGTCAGTTTTTCTGGATGTAACGGTGTTTCGACATACACTTTTGGATTAGCTTCACTCCAAATGTGGCAGTTTTGTTTGTTGACGTAGCCATTCAACCAGAAGTGCGCTTCATTGGTAATTAAAATTCGCTTATGAAAATCGGGAACAACGGCAATCTCGTTTTGGGCCCATTCGACGAATCTACGCCTTGCTTGATGATCGTTTTGATGAATTGCCAAACCAAACTTGGAATAAATCACTTGACAGCTGTTAAATCGGTCGCCATCTTGGAAAGTAATGCCAACTTAAACTTCTATACCTGGAAAAAAACACTCTTTATAATCCATAAATATATATACAGATATCTATAGAACCTAAGTATAACTATTCAATATAGGACATATTAGGCACAGTAGTACAATAACAAACTCCAGGCCTTAGGAACCAAGATTCTGATTGTTGGAAAGAATTATTCAAGTTTTATAGGTGTTAATATATGTGTGTGTGTGAACAGTGGCGGCGCTACACCACACGTGGACGTCGGCGAAATTAGGGTTCGCGTGTCCTCCTTTTTTCCCAGTCAAGAAAACGTTAAATTACATAAGCCGAATTATAGTTAAACTAATGTATGAGTAAACGAGATTTATTGCAAATCAAATGATGGCAAAAATTTCACAAATAGAAATTAAAATAGACGAACCTTTCGGTTTTGGTCTCACTGCACTTTTTTAGGATTATGTCATTGCTAACACTAGCCGCTATTTCAACTTCAATTGATAGAACTGATAACGCAGATAGTCTCTCTTGACTCATAGTGCTTCTCAAGTAGGTCTTAATCAATTTTAATTTTGAGAAGCTTCTCTCAGCGGAAGCTGTACTGACGGGAACTGTGAGCATGATTCTAATTAATATATAAACCTTTGGATATATTTCTTCCAAATTATTTTCTAAAATGTACTGAATGAGTTGTTTCACGTCGTTGACAGAGTCTAGTGAATTCGTTTTTAAAAGTTGGAGTTCTTCATATAGTTCGAAAGGCTGTATGTCACTGTTTTCGCCTTCCCGAAGTATTGTACCTAAATCATTATAATGTTTGAGAAGGTCTTCTTTTGATATAGAATTTAAATAACTGATATAATATATAAAAAAAACCAAATTGTTCAAAATATTCATTGAGCGCTTTAAATCGACATTCGGTGTCGACTATAATAGCCTCAATCATCGTGTTAAAAAAGTTAACTCTGTACTGCATTTCAAAAGATTGAATAGGTTCATCAAT
The DNA here is from genome assembly GCA_019973935.1 of Trichonephila clavipes. Classification (NCBI taxonomy): domain Eukaryota; kingdom Metazoa; phylum Arthropoda; class Arachnida; order Araneae; family Nephilidae; genus Trichonephila; species Trichonephila clavipes. The sequence goes on from BMAU01018921.1 coordinate 28,221, forward strand.
ATGTTCATAACCAAACATTCTCTTTTTCCCGGCTGTTCTTTTTTCTTTAAACTGAGACTCAATTTGGAAAGTACTTTTCTCTACAAATAATCGAGCTTGTGCAACACTATTGTCAAATCCTGTATTACAGAATTCTTGAATCCAGCTGCAAAATGACCGTGAAGTATCAATAGCGACTTTTAAGTTGACTTTAACCGATTGCCATAGTTTGCCTATATCATCAAATTGCAAAAATATTGCTTTTACTGCTCCGATTCTACTTTCCCACTTGTTTCAGACAGAGGATTTAATGTCAATTTTAATTTAGTTTTTACAATATCCCAACGCTTACTTGACTTTGAAAACAGCACATAGATTTTATTGATGAAGCCAAAAAACGTTTTGGCTGTTGCAGAAGAGTTAGCTGCATCAATCAAAAGCAAATTCCAACTGTGGCATCTGCACGGCGTGAAAAATGCTCTGGGGTTTATATTGAGTATACTTGTTCTGACACCTTTATTAATACAGACCATATTGGCGCCATTATCATATCCCTGTCCTCGACAGTTTTGGATATCTAGACCATTTCTATCAAGTTCTTGTAATATTGAATTTGTTCGCAGAAACAACAGGAGAGTATATAACAAATTCAATTTTACATGAACTTGATAGAAATGGTCTAGATATCCAAAACTGTCGAGGACAGGGATATGATAATGGCGCCAATATGGTCTGTATTAATAAAGGTGTCAGAACAAGTATACTCAATATACACCCAAGAGCATTTTTCACGCCGTGCGGATGCCACAGTTGGAATTTGCTTTTGATTGATGCAGCTAACTCTTCTGCAACAGTTGAGGAATTGCAAAATCTTAATATTATTGACATTTGTTCAACGCGCCTGACATCCCTGGTACAATCGAGCAAGAAGGCGTAGTATTTTACTTGTTTAACTCTGTGTATAATTTCTTCTATAACTGATTTAGACATTTGCCGCGTTGCGTGGTTAGACATTGTTCACTACAACACGGTTGAATGAAATAACAATAAACATTTATTAACTTTAAAGATTAAACGAGCAATTAAGAGGTAAACTTCTAAAAACTACAACACATGGAACCAGGCACGCTACAATAATAACAGATCAATTCAGTTCAGTTTTGGAGTCGTTATGTTGAGTTGTAAGGTCGCTGCGTACTCCCCTTCCAGTGTCAACGATACCTAGTTGGAAGATGAACTTTGCGACCAGAACGTGTAGATGGCTGGGTAGGCGTTGAAGCTGTTGGATCAGATTCCACAGTAGCAGGTGTTGAAGCTGTTGCATTAGGTTCCACAGTAGCAGGTGTTTCCTTCTTGGTTTGAGGTAGTTGCAAGTCCTCATTGTTAAGAAAGAAGGCAGGTTTGCATCTATCAATAGATACAGATACCCGTTTACCATTGTTGTCAAGGAAAAACCACTTTATCCTTCCTTTGTAAGACTTTGAAAGGGCCATCATAGGGTTGTTGAAGTGGACGACATAACATGTCTCGGCGAAGAAAAACATGTGTTGCTTCCAACAGTCCTGGATGGATAAAAACTGGACGTTTGCCATGGTGTTTTGGTGGTTTAGGGTGAAGTGATTGCATGTGAGACTTAAGTTTCGAAACAAAATTCACAACATCATCGTCTGGCTTGGAAGAGTCAAACATCTCCCTGGCAGTCGAATAGTGGTCCTAAAAACTAATTCAGCTGGGGTACACAGAATATCTTCTTTAAGAGAAGCTCGTAGACCTAGTAAGATGATAGGGAGTACTTCTGTCCAACGCTCAGTAGCATGGCATTTGATTGCACTTTTCAATGGGCGGTGCAATTCTTCGATCATCCCATTAGCTTGAGGGTGGTATCCAGTTGTACGACACTTCTGAACACCAAGTAGTTTGCTAAGAGCTTTGAAGAGCGAGGACTCAAACTGCCTGCCCCTGTCGGTTGTGAGAATTTCAGGAGGTCCAAAGCGAGACACCCAAGAGGAAAAGAAGGCCTCAGCCACAGTCTCAGCAGTTATGTCTTTGAGAGGTTGGGCCTCTGGCCATTTCGAAAAACGGTCAATCATTGTCAGGCAATAGGTGTAGCCATTTGATGGAGGTAGAGGTCCAATGAGATCCAGATGAACATGATCAAAACGTTGGGAAGGTTCTTGAAATGATGAAAGAGGTGATCTAGTATGACGATGAATTTTGGATTTTTGGCAAGCTAGGCAGTGTCTTGCCCACTTAGCTACATCTGATGAGATCGATGGCCAAACAAAACGCTGCTTCATCAAATGCACTGATCGACGTATGCCAGGATGGGATAAATTATGCATAGCAGAGAAAACATCTTGGCGATGCTGTTTTGGGATGTAGGGTCTGGCTGTGCCCGTTGATAGATCACACATAATTTCAGTAGACGAATTGGGAAAAGTTACCTTTTTGAGTTCCAAGGAAGTTCCAGATGCTATTAGGGTGTGAAGCTCCTGATCAGTCTGTTGTGTCTCAGCAATACAGTCATAGTCAATTTGACTTGGGAAGGTGATTGCAGAAACACGAGAGAGAACATCAGCAGCAATATTGTCAGATCCTGGAATGTGTACAATATTTGTGGTGAACTGAGAGATGAAATCCAGCTGACGGATCTGCCGTGGAGAACACTTGTCACTTTTTTGCCTAAAAGCATAAGTGAGGGGCTTGTGGTCAGTAAACACTGTGAAATCTCTAGCTTCCAGCATATACCGAAAGTGACGGATAGCCGAGTAGATAGCAAGGAGTTCACGGTCGTAGGCACTGTAAGACTTTTCAGATGAAGTAAGTTTTCTGGAAAAGAAAGCCAATGGCTGTAGCTCAGAGTCCACAACTTGGTGAAGTGCACCTCCTATGGCATAATCAGAGGCGTCCACATGAAGAGCAAGCGGGGCAGAAGGTGAAGGATGAGCAAGAAGTGCAGCATCAGCAAGAGCTTGTTTACACCTCTGAAATGCTGTAATTGCCTCAGAAGACCAGTTTAAAGGCTTTGAGTCCTTCTTACCTTTATAACCTTTTAAAAATTCACTTAAAAGATACTGTTCTTCAGCTGCTTTGGGCAAGAAACGTCTATAAAAATTTAACAGTCCTAAAATTTTCTCAGAGAGCCAACAGTCTCTGGTTGTTTGTAATCAAGAACTGCTTGAACTTTTTCAGGCAATGGCTTAATGCCATCAGGAGTGATAAGGTGGCCAAGGAAAATGAGTTCAGTCACACCAAATACACATTTAGAGATATTTAGTTTTAAACCATATGAGCTCAGTCTTTGGAATATAGTTCTTAAGTGAGAACGATGCTCCTCAGCATTTTCTGAGTAGCACAAAATATCATCCAAGTAGACAAAACAAAAAGGAAGTCCTCTTAGTACTTCATGCATGAATCGCATAAAGGTTTGTGGTGCATTCACAAGGCCAAAACACAAATGGGTATATTCGTAAAGACCCCATGGAGTTGTTACAGCTGTCTTAGGAATATCACACTCAGCTATAGGGATTTGGTGGAATGCCTTAAAAATGTCTATTTTGGAAAATATCTTCTTGCCATGTAGTGCATGAGCAAAGTCATTCAAATAAGGCATGGGGTAGCTGTCGAACTCAGTAACAGAATTCAGCTGCCTGTAATCCCCAACAGGTCTAACTGTAGAGTCAGATTTGGGCACAACATGAAGAGGAGAACTCCAGGGACTTTTGGAAGGTCTAATAATGCCTTGAGCAAGAAGAAATTCAAATTCTACCTTCACTGCATCATACAGTTTAGGGTGTAGCCTTCTAGGCTTGGCAGTGACTGGCCAGTAGTAATAATATGGTGGACTGTGCCATGTGATGCTGATTTGGAAATTAAAGAAGGGTTGCTGAGGTCTGGATATTCCGATAAGATGTTTTTAAAACTGATGTTTGCATCTACAGTGAGGATTGAGGGCTGTACAATATTTGAAAAAACACAAGAAGTGAAAAGAGACGTTTCCACATCCACCAACCTTTTTTTTTTTTCTTAAGGTCGATTAAAAGGTTGAAGTGCTTTAGAAAATCAGCACCAATTATAGGAGATGATACATCAGCAATTATGAAAGTCCAGATAAAAGGTCGCCTCAGACCCAGGTTCAGTTCTTTACGGACCATACCATAGGCTGGAATTTTGGTATTATTAGCAGCAAATAAGGAGAAGTTAGACTGAGGTGATTTATTCATAGTTGGAGAGGGTGGGATGACACAGATTTCACTTCCAGAGTCTATGAGGAATTTCTGGCCAGACTTGCGGTCTAATAAAAATAACCGGCTGGTATGTTTCGAGGGCTCTGCTTTTCCAGCTATGACAGAGCTTACTCGTTTTTTTTTTTTGAACAAATGCACAAGGTGATACACACTTGCGGGCCTGCTCTTTATAACGGCGATGATAGTAGCAGATGCCACTTCCTCTATTGACACTCCTAGAGCGTGAATGTGATCTCCGGCGGTCAGAACTATATCGTTGGTGGCGAGAGGAATTGCGCTCTCTTGTCAGTTCAGCAACTCGTAGAGACAGCTCTTGGATCTGCCTGGCGAGAGAGTCCATGGTTGGCTGAACACTGCATGAAGATGACTGGGATGGTGGAGAAACAGTTGTGGCAGCACAGATAGTTGAGGATGAACCAACAACCTCAGAAACCTTATCAGCGATGATAGCCAGTTTATCCAAAGGCTCTGAGGATGCAGATAAAACAGTCTGGATATGTGGTGGCATTCTTTGAAGCCACAAACTTTGCAGAAAGTCATCCTGGAGTTGGCCATTAGACAGCTCTTTCATTTTTCGCAACAGGTGGCTGGGCTTCTCATCTCCTAGCTGAAGGTCAGTAAGCAGTTTCTTAATTTTTTGAGTCTCCGAGTCGCTAAATTGGGTGATGAGCCGCTGCGAGAGAGTGTGATATTTGTCACTGTTCGGAGGGCTTAACACAATGTCCGACACGTAGGAGAGAGTTTCAGCATCCAGGTTCGCAACCAAAGCAGAATACTTAGTATCATCACTGGAGATACCACTGAATGTGAATGCATGGTCGCATTGCGCAATCCATAGACGAACGTTGGATTTCCAAAACGGCGGCAGCCGCAACGCAATACGAGCGACTTCAACGGTTTCACTAGTCATATTGTTGAATAAGCAGGAAGCGAAACGAATCTCCGAGCAGATGCTTCAAGTGGCCTTGAGGAGAAGGAGGGCAAAAAAAAAAATCTTTCGCTACGTACTCATCATCCGTAGTAGAAGAATTTGTATTACATTCGCCAGTAGAACAGAATAGCATACGTGTTTTTAAGTCCAAAAGGGGTCACCACTGCCGCGTTGCGTGGTTAGGCATTCTTCACTACAACACGGTTGAATTAAATAACAATAACATTTATTAACTTTAAAGATTAAATGAGCAATTAAGAGGTAAGCTTTCAAGAACTACAACACATGGAACCAGGCACGCTACAATAATAACAGATCAATTCAGTTCAGTTTTGGAGTCGTTATGTTGAGCTGTAAGGTCGCTGCATACTCCCCTTCCAGTGTCAACGATACCTAGATGGAAAATGAACTTTGCGACCAGAACGTGTAGATGGCTGGGTAGGCGTTGAAGCTGTTGGATCAGATTCCACAGTAGCAGGTGTTGAAGCTGTTGCATTAGGTTCCACAGTAGCAGGTGTTTCATTCTTGGTTTGAGGTAGTTGCAAGTCCTGAGTGTTAAAAAAGAAGGCAGGTTTGCATCTATCAATAGATACAGATACCCGTTTACCATTGATGTGAAGGAAAAACACTTTATCCTTCCTTTGTAAGACTTTGAAAGGGCCATCATAGGGTTGTTGAAGTGGACGACATAACATGTCTCGGCGAAGAAAAACATGTGTTGCTTCCAACAGTCCTGGATGGATAAAAATTGGACGTTTGCCATGGTGTTTTGGTGGTTTAGGGTGAAGTGATTGCATGTGAGACTTAAGTTTCGAAACAAAATTCACAACATCATCGTCTGGCTTGGAAGAGTCAAACATCTCCCCTGGCAGTCGAATAGTGGTTCTAAAAACTAATTCAGCTGGGGTACACAGAATATCTTCTTTAAGAGAAGCTCGTAGACCTAGTAAGATGATAGGGAGTACTTCTGTCCAACGCTCAGTAGCATGGCATTTGATTGCACTTTTCAATGGGCGGTGCAATTCTTCGATCATCCCATTAGCTTGAGGGTGGTATCCAGTTGTACGACACTTCTGAACACCAAGTAGTTTGCTAAGAGCTTTGAAGAGCGAGGACTCAAACTGCCTGCCCCTGTCGGTTGTGAGAATTTCAGGAGGTCCAAAGCGAGACACCCAAGAGGAAAAGAAGGCCTCAGCCACAGTCTCAGCAGTTATGTCTTTGAGAGGTTGGGCCTCTGGCCATTTCGAAAAACGGTCAATCATTGTCAGGCAATAGGTGTAGCCATTTGATGGAGGTAGAGGTCCAATGAGATCCAGATGAACATGATCAAAACGTTGGGAAGGTTCTTGAAATGATGAAAGAGGTGATCTAGTATGACGATGAATTTTGGATTTTTGGCAAGCTAGGCAGTGTCTTGCCCACTTAGCTACATCTGATGAGATCGATGGCCAAACAAAACGCTGCTTCATCAAATGCACTGATCGACGTATGCCAGGATGGGATAAATTATGCATAGCAGAGAAAACATCTTGGCGATGCTGTTTTGGGATGTAGGGTCTGGCTGTGCCCGTTGATAGATCACACATAATTTCAGTAGACGAATTGGGAAAAGTTACCTTTTTGAGTTCCAAGGAAGTTCCAGATGCTATTAGGGTGTGAAGCTCCTGATCAGTCTGTTGTGTCTCAGCAATACAGTCATAGTCAATTTGACTTGGGAAGGTGATTGCAGAAACACGAGAGAGAACATCAGCAGCAATATTGTCAGATCCTGGAATGTGTACAATATTTGTGGTGAACTGAGAGATGAAATCCAGCTGACGGATCTGCCGTGGAGAACACTTGTCACTTTTTTGCCTAAAAGCATAAGTGAGGGGCTTGTGGTCAGTAAACACTGTGAAATCTCTAGCTTCCAGCATATACCGAAAGTGACGGATAGCCGAGTAGATAGCAAGGAGTTCACGGTCGTAGGCACTGTAAGACTTTTCAGATGAAGTAAGTTTTCTGGAAAAGAAAGCCAATGGCTGTAGCTCAGAGTCCACAACTTGGTGAAGTGCACCTCCTATGGCATAATCAGAGGCGTCCACATGAAGAGCAAGCGGGGCAGAAGGTGAAGGATGAGCAAGAAGTGCAGCATCAGCAAGAGCTTGTTACACCTCTGAAATGCTGTAATTGCCTCAGAAGACCAGTTTAAAGGCTTTGAGTCCTTCTTACCTTTATAACCTTTTAAAAATTCACTTAAAAGATACTGTTCTTCAGCTGCTTTGGGCAAGAAACGTCTATAAAAATTTAACAGTCCTAAAAATTTTCTCAGAGAGCCAACAGTCTCTGGTTGTTTGTAATCAAGAACTGCTTGAACTTTTTCAGGCAATGGCTTAATGCCATCAGGAGTGATAAGGTGGCCAAGGAAAATGAGTTCAGTCACACCAAATACACATTTAGAGATATTTAGTTTTAAACCATATGAGCTCAGTCTTTGGAATATAGTTCTTAAGTGAGAACGATGCTCCTCAGCATTTTCTGAGTAGCACAAAATATCATCCAAGTAGACAAAACAAAAAGGAAGTCCTCTTAGTACTTCATGCATGAATCGCATAAAGGTTTGTGGTGCATTCACAAGGCCAAAACACAAATGGGTATATTCGTAAAGACCCCATGGAGTTGTTACAGCTGTCTTAGGAATATCACACTCAGCTATAGGGATTTGGTGGAATGCCTTAAAAATGTCTATTTTGGAAAATATCTTCTTGCCATGTAGTGCATGAGCAAAGTCATTCAAATAAGGCATGGGGTAGCTGTCGAACTCAGTAACAGAATTCAGCTGCCTGTAATCCCCAACAGGTCTAACTGTAGAGTCAGATTTGGGCACAACATGAAGAGGAGAACTCCAGGGACTTTTGGAAGGTCTAATAATGCCTTGAGCAAGAAGAAATTCAAATTCTACCTTCACTGCATCATACAGTTTAGGGTGTAGCCTTCTAGGCTTGGCAGTGACTGGTGGGCCAGTAGTAATAATATGGTGGACTGTGCCATGTGATGCTGATTTGGAAATTAAAGAAGGGTTGCTGAGGTCTGGATATTCCGATAAGATGTTTTTAAAACTGATGTTTGCATCTACAGTGAGGATTGAGGGCTGTACAATATTTGAAAAACACAAGAAGTGAAAAGAGACGTTTCCACATCCACCAACCTTTTTTTCTTAAGGTCGATTAAAAGGTTGAAGTGCTTTAGAAAATCAGCACCAATTATAGGAGATGATACATCAGCAATTATGAAAGTCCAGATAAAAGGTCGCCTCAGACCCAGGTTCAGTTCTTTACGGACCATACCATAGGCTGGAATTTTGGTATTATTAGCAGCAAATAAGGAGAAGTTAGACTGAGGTGATTTATTCATAGTTGGAGAGGGTGGGATGACACAGATTTCACTTCCAGAGTCTATGAGGAATTTCTGGCCAGACTTGCGGTCTAATAAAAATAACCGGCTGGTATGTTTCGAGGGCTCTGCTTTTCCAGCTATGACAGAGCTTACTCGTTTTTTTTGAACAAATGCACAAGGTGATACACACTTGCGGGCCTGCTCTTTATAACGGCGATGATAGTAGCAGATGCCACTTCCTCTATTGACACTCCTAGAGCGTGAATGTGATCTCCGGCGGTCAGAACTATATCGTTGGTGGCGAGAGGAATTGCGCTCTCTTGTCAGTTCAGCAACTCGTAGAGACAGCTCTTGGATCTGCCTGGCGAGAGAGTCCATGGTTGGCTGAACACTGCATGAAGATGACTGGGATGGTGGAGAAACAGTTGTGGCAGCACAGATAGTTGAGGATGAACCAACAACCTCAGAAACCTTATCAGCGATGATAGCCAGTTTATCCAAAGGCTCTGAGGATGCAGATAAAACAGTCTGGATATGTGGTGGCATTCTTTGAAGCCACAAACTTTGCAGAAAGTCATCCTGGAGTTGGCCATTAGACAGCTCTTTCATTTTTCGCAACAGGTGGCTGGGCTTCTCATCTCCTAGCTGAAGGTCAGTAAGCAGTTTCTTAATTTTTTGAGTCTCCGAGTCGCTAAATTGGGTGATGAGCCGCTGCGAGAGAGTGTGATATTTGTCACTGTTCGGAGGGCTTAACACAATGTCCGACACGTAGGAGAGAGTTTCAGCATCCAGGTTCGCAACCAAAGCAGAATACTTAGTATCATCACTGGAGATACCACTGAATGTGAATGCATGGTCGCATTGCGCAATCCATAGACGAACGTTGGATTTCCAAAACGGCGGCAGCCGCAACGCAATACGAGCGACTTCAACGGTTTCACTAGTCATATTGTTGAATAAGCAGGAAGCGAAACGAATCTCCGAGCAGATGCTTCAAGTGGCCTTGAGGAGAAGGAGGGAAAAAAAAAAATCTTTCGCTACGTACTCATCATCCGTAGTAGAAGAATTTGTATTACATTCGCCAGTAGAACAGAATAGCATACGTGTTTTTAAGTCCAAAAGGGGTCACCACTGCCGCGTTGCGTGGTTAGGCATTCTTCACTACAACACGGTTGAATTAAATAACAATAACATTTATTAACTTTAAAGATTAAATGAGCAATTAAGAGGTAAGCTTTCAAGAACTACAACACATGGAACCAGGCACGCTACAATAATAACAGATCAATTCAGTTCAGTTTTGGAGTCGTTATGTTGAGCTGTAAGGTCGCTGCATACTCCCCTTCCAGTGTCAACGATACCTAGATGGAAAATGAACTTTGCGACCAGAACGTGTAGATGGCTGGGTAGGCGTTGAAGCTGTTGGATCAGATTCCACAGTAGCAGGTGTTGAAGCTGTTGCATTAGGTTCCACAGTAGCAGGTGTTTCATTCTTGGTTTGAGGTAGTTGCAAGTCCTGAGTGTTAAAAAAGAAGGCAGGTTTGCATCTATCAATAGATACAGATACCCGTTTACCATTGATGTGAAGGAAAAACACTTTATCCTTCCTTTGTAAGACTTTGAAAGGGCCATCATAGGGTTGTTGAAGTGGACGACATAACATGTCTCGGCGAAGAAAAACATGTGTTGCTTCCAACAGTCCTGGATGGATAAAAATTGGACGTTTGCCATGGTGTTTTGGTGGTTTAGGGTGAAGTGATTGCATGTGAGACTTAAGTTTCGAAACAAAATTCACAACATCATCGTCTGGCTTGGAAGAGTCAAACATCTCCCCTGGCAGTCGAATAGTGGTTCTAAAAACTAATTCAGCTGGGGTACACAGAATATCTTCTTTAAGAGAAGCTCGTAGACCTAGTAAGATGATAGGGAGTACTTCTGTCCAACGCTCAGTAGCATGGCATTTGATTGCACTTTTCAATGGGCGGTGCAATTCTTCGATCATCCCATTAGCTTGAGGGTGGTATCCAGTTGTACGACACTTCTGAACACCAAGTAGTTTGCTAAGAGCTTTGAAGAGCGAGGACTCAAACTGCCTGCCCCTGTCGGTTGTGAGAATTTCAGGAGGTCCAAAGCGAGACACCCAAGAGGAAAAGAAGGCCTCAGCCACAGTCTCAGCAGTTATGTCTTTGAGAGGTTGGGCCTCTGGCCATTTCGAAAAACGGTCAATCATTGTCAGGCAATAGGTGTAGCCATTTGATGGAGGTAGAGGTCAATGAGATCCAGATGAACATGATCAAAACGTTGGGAAGGTTCTTGAAATGATGAAAGAGGTGATCTAGTATGACGATGAATTTTGGATTTTTGGCAAGCTAGGCAGTGTCTTGCCCACTTAGCTACATCTGATGAGATCGATGGCCAAACAAAACGCTGCTTCATCAAATGCACTGATCGACGTATGCCAGGATGGGATAAATTATGCATAGCAGAGAAAACATCTTGGCGATGCTGTTTTGGGATGTAGGGTCTGGCTGTGCCCGTTGATAGATCACACATAATTTCAGTAGACGAATTGGGAAAAGTTACCTTTTTGAGTTCCAAGGAAGTTCCAGATGCTATTAGGGTGTGAAGCTCCTGATCAGTCTGTTGTGTCTCAGCAATACAGTCATAGTCAATTTGACTTGGGAAGGTGATTGCAGAAACACGAGAGAGAACATCAGCAGCAATATTGTCAGATCCTGGAATGTGTACAATATTTGTGGTGAACTGAGAGATGAAATCCAGCTGACGGATCTGCCGTGGAGAACACTTGTCACTTTTTTGCCTAAAAGCATAAGTGAGGGGCTTGTGGTCAGTAAACACTGTGAAATCTCTAGCTTCCAGCATATACCGAAAGTGACGGATAGCCGAGTAGATAGCAAGGAGTTCACGGTCGTAGGCACTGTAAGACTTTTCAGATGAAGTAAGTTTTCTGGAAAAGAAAGCCAATGGCTGTAGCTCAGAGTCCACAACTTGGTGAAGTGCACCTCCTATGGCATAATCAGAGGCGTCCACATGAAGAGCAAGCGGGGCAGAAGGTGAAGGATGAGCAAGAAGTGCAGCATCAGCAAGAGCTTGTTTACACCTCTGAAATGCTGTAATTGCCTCAGAAGACCAGTTTAAAGGCTTTGAGTCCTTCTTACCTTTATAACCTTTTAAAAATTCACTTAAAAGATACTGTTCTTCAGCTGCTTTGGGCAAGAAACGTCTATAAAAATTTAACAGTCCTAAAAATTTCTCAGAGCCAACAGTCTCTGGTTGTTTGTAATCAAGAACTGCTTGAACTTTTTCAGGCAATGGCTTAATGCCATCAGGAGTGATAAGGTGGCCAAGGAAAATGAGTTCAGTCACACCAAATACACATTTAGAGATATTTAGTTTTAAACCATATGAGCTCAGTCTTTGGAATATAGTTCTTAAGTGAGAACGATGCTCCTCAGCATTTTCTGAGTAGCACAAAATATCATCCAAGTAGACAAAACAAAAAGGAAGTCCTCTTAGTACTTCATGCATGAATCGCATAAAGGTTTGTGGTGCATTCACAAGGCCAAAACACAAATGGGTATATTCGTAAAGACCCCATGGAGTTGTTACAGCTGTCTTAGGAATATCACACTCAGCTATAGGGATTTGGTGGAATGCCTTAAAAATGTCTATTTTGGAAAATATCTTCTTGCCATGTAGTGCATGAGCAAAGTCATTCAAATAAGGCATGGGGTAGCTGTCGAACTCAGTAACAGAATTCAGCTGCCTGTAATCCCCAACAGGTCTAACTGTAGAGTCAGATTTGGGCACAACATGAAGAGGAGAACTCCAGGGACTTTTGGAAGGTCTAATAATGCCTTGAGCAAGAAGAAATTCAAATTCTACCTTCACTGCATCATACAGTTTAGGGTGTAGCCTTCTAGGCTTGGCAGTGACTGGTGGGCCAGTAGTAATAATATGGTGGACTGTGCCATGTGATGCTGATTTGGAAATTAAAGAAGGGTTGCTGAGGTCTGGATATTCCGATAAGATGTTTTTAAAACTGATGTTTGCATCTACAGTGAGGATTGAGGGCTGTACAATATTTGAAAAAACACAAGAAGTGAAAAGAGACGTTTCCACATCCACCAACCTTTTTTTTTTCTTAAGGTCGATTAAAAGGTTGAAGTGCTTTAGAAAATCAGCACCAATTATAGGAGATGATACATCAGCAATTATGAAAGTCCAGATAAAAGGTCGCCTCAGACCCAGGTTCAGTTCTTTACGGACCATACCATAGGCTGGAATTTTGGTATTATTAGCAGCAAATAAGGAGAAGTTAGACTGAGGTGATTTATTCATAGTTGGAGAGGGTGGGATGACACAGATTTCACTTCCAGAGTCTATGAGGAATTTCTGGCCAGACTTGCGGTCTAATAAAAATAACCGGCTGGTATGTTTCGAGGGCTCTGCTTTTCCAGCTATGACAGAGCTTACTCGTTTTTTTTTGAACAAATGCACAAGGTGATACACACTTGCGGGCCTGCTCTTTATAACGGCGATGATAGTAGCAGATGCCACTTCCTCTATTGACACTCCTAGAGCGTGAATGTGATCTCCGGCGGTCAGAACTATATCGTTGGTGGCGAGAGGAATTGCGCTCTCTTGTCAGTTCAGCAACTCGTAGAGACAGCTCTTGGATCTGCCTGGCGAGAGAGTCCATGGTTGGCTGAACACTGCATGAAGATGACTGGGATGGTGGAGAAACAGTTGTGGCAGCACAGATAGTTGAGGATGAACCAACAACCTCAGAAACCTTATCAGCGATGATAGCCAGTTTATCCAAAGGCTCTGAGGATGCAGATAAAACAGTCTGGATATGTGGTGGCATTCTTTGAAGCCACAAACTTTGCAGAAAGTCATCCTGGAGTTGGCCATTAGACAGCTCTTTCATTTTTCGCAACAGGTGGCTGGGCTTCTCATCTCCTAGCTGAAGGTCAGTAAGCAGTTTCTTAATTTTTTGAGTCTCCGAGTCGCTAAATTGGGTGATGAGCCGCTGCGAGAGAGTGTGATATTTGTCACTGTTCGGAGGGCTTAACACAATGTCCGACACGTAGGAGAGAGTTTCAGCATCCAGGTTCGCAACCAAAGCAGAATACTTAGTATCATCACTGGAGATACCACTGAATGTGAATGCATGGTCGCATTGCGCAATCCATAGACGAACGTTGGATTTCCAAAACGGCGGCAGCCGCAACGCAATACGAGCGACTTCAACGGTTTCACTAGTCATATTGTTGAATAAGCAGGAAGCGAAACGAATCTCCGAGCAGATGCTTCAAGTGGCCTTGAGGAGAAGGAGGGAAAAAAAAAAAATCTTTCGCTACGTACTCATCATCCGTAGTAGAAGAATTTGTATTACATTCGCCAGTAGAACAGAATAGCATACGTGTTTTTAAGTCCAAAAGGGGTCACCACTGCCGCGTTGCGTGGTTAGGCATTCTTCACTACAACACGGTTGAATTAAATAACAATAACATTTATTAACTTTAAAGATTAAATGAGCAATTAAGAGGTAAGCTTTCAAGAACTACAACACATGGAACCAGGCACGCTACAATAATAACAGATCAATTCAGTTCAGTTTTGGAGTCGTTATGTTGAGCTGTAAGGTCGCTGCATACTCCCCTTCCAGTGTCAACGATACCTAGATGGAAAATGAACTTTGCGACCAGAACGTGTAGATGGCTGGGTAGGCGTTGAAGCTGTTGGATCAGATTCCACAGTAGCAGGTGTTGAAGCTGTTGCATTAGGTTCCACAGTAGCAGGTGTTTCATTCTTGGTTTGAGGTAGTTGCAAGTCCTGAGTGTTAAAAAAGAAGGCAGGTTTGCATCTATCAATAGATACAGATACCCGTTTACCATTGATGTGAAGGAAAAACACTTTATCCTTCCTTTGTAAGACTTTGAAAGGGCCATCATAGGGTTGTTGAAGTGGACGACATAACATGTCTCGGCGAAGAAAAACATGTGTTGCTTCCAACAGTCCTGGATGGATAAAAATTGGACGTTTGCCATGGTGTTTTGGTGGTTTAGGGTGAAGTGATTGCATGTGAGACTTAAGTTTCGAAACAAAATTCACAACATCATCGTCTGGCTTGGAAGAGTCAAACATCTCCCCTGGCAGTCGAATAGTGGTTCTAAAAACTAATTCAGCTGGGGTACACAGAATATCTTCTTTAAGAGAAGCTCGTAGACCTAGTAAGATGATAGGGAGTACTTCTGTCCAACGCTCAGTAGCATGGCATTTGATTGCACTTTTCAATGGGCGGTGCAATTCTTCGATCATCCCATTAGCTTGAGGGTGGTATCCAGTTGTACGACACTTCTGAACACCAAGTAGTTTGCTAAGAGCTTTGAAGAGCGAGGACTCAAACTGCCTGCCCCTGTCGGTTGTGAGAATTTCAGGAGGTCCAAAGCGAGACACCCAAGAGGAAAAGAAGGCCTCAGCCACAGTCTCAGCAGTTATGTCTTTGAGAGGTTGGGCCTCTGGCCATTTCGAAAAACGGTCAATCATTGTCAGGCAATAGGTGTAGCCATTTGATGGAGGTAGAGGTCCAATGAGATCCAGATGAACATGATCAAAACGTTGGGAAGGTTCTTGAAATGATGAAAGAGGTGATCTAGTATGACGATGAATTTTGGATTTTTGGCAAGCTAGGCAGTGTCTTGCCCACTTAGCTACATCTGATGAGATCGATGGCCAAACAAAACGCTGCTTCATCAAATGCACTGATCGACGTATGCCAGGATGGGATAAATTATGCATAGCAGAGAAAACATCTTGGCGATGCTGTTTTGGGATGTAGGGTCTGGCTGTGCCCGTTGATAGATCACACATAATTTCAGTAGACGAATTGGGAAAAGTTACCTTTTTGAGTTCCAAGGAAGTTCCAGATGCTATTAGGGTGTGAAGCTCCTGATCAGTCTGTTGTGTCTCAGCAATACAGTCATAGTCAATTTGACTTGGGAAGGTGATTGCAGAAACACGAGAGAGAACATCAGCAGCAATATTGTCAGATCCTGGAATGTGTACAATATTTGTGGTGAACTGAGAGATGAAATCCAGCTGACGGATCTGCCGTGGAGAACACTTGTCACTTTTTTGCCTAAAAGCATAAGTGAGGGGCTTGTGGTCAGTAAACACTGTGAAATCTCTAGCTTCCAGCATATACCGAAAGTGACGGATAGCCGAGTAGATAGCAAGGAGTTCACGGTCGTAGGCACTGTAAGACTTTTCAGATGAAGTAAGTTTTCTGGAAAAGAAAGCCAATGGCTGTAGCTCAGAGTCCACAACTTGGTGAAGTGCACCTCCTATGGCATAATCAGAGGCGTCCACATGAAGAGCAAGCGGGGCAGAAGGTGAAGGATGAGCAAGAAGTGCAGCATCAGCAAGAGCTTGTTTACACCTCTGAAATGCTGTAATTGCCTCAGAAGACCAGTTTAAAGGCTTTGAGTCCTTCTTACCTTTATAACCTTTTAAAAATTCACTTAAAAGATACTGTTCTTCAGCTGCTTTGGGCAAGAAACGTCTATAAAAATTTAACAGTCCTAAAAATTTTCTCAGAGAGCCAACAGTCTCTGGTTGTTTGTAATCAAGAACTGCTTGAACTTTTTCAGGCAATGGCTTAATGCCATCAGGAGTGATAAGGTGGCCAAGGAAAATGAGTTCAGTCACACCAAATACACATTTAGAGATATTTAGTTTTAAACCATATGAGCTCAGTCTTTGGAATATAGTTCTTAAGTGAGAACGATGCTCCTCAGCATTTTCTGAGTAGCACAAAATATCATCCAAGTAGACAAACAAAAAGGAAGTCCTCTTAGTACTTCATGCATGAATCGCATAAAGGTTTGTGGTGCATTCACAAGGCCAAAACACAAATGGGTATATTCGTAAAGACCCCATGGAGTTGTTACAGCTGTCTTAGGAATATCACACTCAGCTATAGGGATTTGGTGGAATGCCTTAAAAATGTCTATTTTGGAAAATATCTTCTTGCCATGTAGTGCATGAGCAAAGTCATTCAAATAAGGCATGGGGTAGCTGTCGAACTCAGTAACAGAATTCAGCTGCCTGTAATCCCCAACAGGTCTAACTGTAGAGTCAGATTTGGGCACAACATGAAGAGGAGAACTCCAGGGACTTTTGGAAGGTCTAATAATGCCTTGAGCAAGAAGAAATTCAAATTCTACCTTCACTGCATCATACAGTTTAGGGTGTAGCCTTCTAGGCTTGGCAGTGACTGGTGGGCCAGTAGTAATAATATGGTGGACTGTGCCATGTGATGCTGATTTGGAAATTAAAGAAGGGTTGCTGAGGTCTGGATATTCCGATAAGATGTTTTTAAAACTGATGTTTGCATCTACAGTGAGGATTGAGGGCTGTACAATATTTGAAAAAACACAAGAAGTGAAAAGAGACGTTTCCACATCCACCAACCTTTTTTTTTTCTTAAGGTCGATTAAAAGGTTGAAGTGCTTTAGAAAATCAGCACCAATTATAGGAGATGATACATCAGCAATTATGAAAGTCCAGATAAAAGGTCGCCTCAGACCCAGGTTCAGTTCTTTACGGACCATACCATAGGCTGGAATTTTGGTATTATTAGCAGCAAATAAGGAGAAGTTAGACTGAGGTGATTTATTCATAGTTGGAGAGGGTGGGATGACACAGATTTCACTTCCAGAGTCTATGAGGAATTTCTGGCCAGACTTGCGGTCTAATAAAAATAACCGGCTGGTATGTTTCGAGGGCTCTGCTTTTCCAGCTATGACAGAGCTTACTCGTTTTTTTGAACAAATGCACAAGGTGATACACACTTGCGGGCCTGCTCTTTATAACGGCGATGATAGTAGCAGATGCCACTTCCTCTATTGACACTCCTAGAGCGTGAATGTGATCTCCGGCGGTCAGAACTATATCGTTGGTGGCGAGAGGAATTGCGCTCTCTTGTCAGTTCAGCAACTCGTAGAGACAGCTCTTGGATCTGCCTGGCGAGAGAGTCCATGGTTGGCTGAACACTGCATGAAGATGACTGGGATGGTGGAGAAACAGTTGTGGCAGCACAGATAGTTGAGGATGAACCAACAACCTCAGAAACCTTATCAGCGATGATAGCCAGTTTATCCAAAGGCTCTGAGGATGCAGATAAAACAGTCTGGATATGTGGTGGCATTCTTTGAAGCCACAAACTTTGCAGAAAGTCATCCTGGAGTTGGCCATTAGACAGCTCTTTCATTTTTCGCAACAGGTGGCTGGGCTTCTCATCTCCTAGCTGAAGGTCAGTAAGCAGTTTCTTAATTTTTTGAGTCTCCGAGTCGCTAAATTGGGTGATGAGCCGCTGCGAGAGAGTGTGATATTTGTCACTGTTCGGAGGGCTTAACACAATGTCCGACACGTAGGAGAGAGTTTCAGCATCCAGGTTCGCAACCAAAGCAGAATACTTAGTATCATCACTGGAGATACCACTGAATGTGAATGCATGGTCGCATTGCGCAATCCATAGACGAACGTTGGATTTCCAAAACGGCGGCAGCCGCAACGCAATACGAGCGACTTCAACGGTTTCACTAGTCATATTGTTGAATAAGCAGGAAGCGAAACGAATCTCCGAGCAGATGCTTCAAGTGGCCTTGAGGAGAAGGAGGGAAAAAAAAAAATCTTTCGCTACGTACTCATCATCCGTAGTAGAAGAATTTGTATTACATTCGCCAGTAGAACAGAATAGCATACGTGTTTTTAAGTCCAAAAGGGGTCACCACTGCCGCGTTGCGTGGTTAGGCATTCTTCACTACAACACGGTTGAATTAAATAACAATAACATTTATTAACTTTAAAGATTAAATGAGCAATTAAGAGGTAAGCTTTCAAGAACTACAACACATGGAACCAGGCACGCTACAATAATAACAGATCAATTCAGTTCAGTTTTGGAGTCGTTATGTTGAGCTGTAAGGTCGCTGCATACTCCCCTTCCAGTGTCAACGATACCTAGATGGAAAATGAACTTTGCGACCAGAACGTGTAGATGGCTGGGTAGGCGTTGAAGCTGTTGGATCAGATTCCACAGTAGCAGGTGTTGAAGCTGTTGCATTAGGTTCCACAGTAGCAGGTGTTTCATTCTTGGTTTGAGGTAGTTGCAAGTCCTGAGTGTTAAAAAAGAAGGCAGGTTTGCATCTATCAATAGATACAGATACCCGTTTACCATTGATGTGAAGGAAAAACACTTTATCCTTCCTTTGTAAGACTTTGAAAGGGCCATCATAGGGTTGTTGAAGTGGACGACATAACATGTCTCGGCGAAGAAAAACATGTGTTGCTTCCAACAGTCCTGGATGGATAAAAATTGGACGTTTGCCATGGTGTTTTGGTGGTTTAGGGTGAAGTGATTGCATGTGAGACTTAAGTTTCGAAACAAAATTCACAACATCATCGTCTGGCTTGGAAGAGTCAAACATCTCCCCTGGCAGTCGAATAGTGGTTCTAAAAACTAATTCAGCTGGGGTACACAGAATATCTTCTTTAAGAGAAGCTCGTAGACCTAGTAAGATGATAGGGAGTACTTCTGTCCAACGCTCAGTAGCATGGCATTTGATTGCACTTTTCAATGGGCGGTGCAATTCTTCGATCATCCCATTAGCTTGAGGGTGGTATCCAGTTGTACGACACTTCTGAACACCAAGTAGTTTGCTAAGAGCTTTGAAGAGCGAGGACTCAAACTGCCTGCCCCTGTCGGTTGTGAGAATTTCAGGAGGTCCAAAGCGAGACACCCAAGAGGAAAAGAAGGCCTCAGCCACAGTCTCAGCAGTTATGTCTTTGAGAGGTTGGGCCTCTGGCCATTTCGAAAAACGGTCAATCATTGTCAGGCAATAGGTGTAGCCATTTGATGGAGGTAGAGGTCCAATGAGATCCAGATGAACATGATCAAAACGTTGGGAAGGTTCTTGAAATGATGAAAGAGGTGATCTAGTATGACGATGAATTTTGGATTTTTGGCAAGCTAGGCAGTGTCTTGCCCACTTAGCTACATCTGATGAGATCGATGGCCAAACAAAACGCTGCTTCATCAAATGCACTGATCGACGTATGCCAGGATGGGATAAATTATGCATAGCAGAGAAAACATCTTGGCGATGCTGTTTTGGGATGTAGGGTCTGGCTGTGCCCGTTGATAGATCACACATAATTTCAGTAGACGAATTGGGAAAAAGTTACCTTTTTGAGTTCCAAGGAAGTTCCAGATGCTATTAGGGTGTGAAGCTCCTGATCAGTCTGTTGTGTCTCAGCAATACAGTCATAGTCAATTTGACTTGGGAAGGTGATTGCAGAAACACGAGAGAGAACATCAGCAGCAATATTGTCAGATCCTGGAATGTGTACAATATTTGTGGTGAACTGAGAGATGAAATCCAGCTGACGGATCTGCCGTGGAGAACACTTGTCACTTTTTTGCCTAAAAGCATAAGTGAGGGGCTTGTGGTCAGTAAACACTGTGAAATCTCTAGCTTCCAGCATATACCGAAAGTGACGGATAGCCGAGTAGATAGCAAGGAGTTCACGGTCGTAGGCACTGTAAGACTTTTCAGATGAAGTAAGTTTTCTGGAAAAGAAAGCCAATGGCTGTAGCTCAGAGTCCACAACTTGGTGAAGTGCACCTCCTATGGCATAATCAGAGGCGTCCACATGAAGAGCAAGCGGGGCAGAAGGTGAAGAAGGATGAGCAAGAAGTGCAGCATCAGCAAGAGCTTGTTTACACCTCTGAAATGCTGTAATTGCCTCAGAAGACCAGTTTAAAGGCTTTGAGTCCTTCTTACCTTTATAACCTTTTAAAAATTCACTTAAAAGATACTGTTCTTCAGCTGCTTTGGGCAAGAAACGTCTATAAAAATTTAACAGTCCTAAAAATTTTCTCAGAGAGCCAACAGTCTCTGGTTGTTTGTAATCAAGAACTGCTTGAACTTTTTCAGGCAATGGCTTAATGCCATCAGGAGTGATAAGGTGGCCAAGGAAAATGAGTTCAGTCACACCAAATACACATTTAGAGATATTTAGTTTTAAACCATATGAGCTCAGTCTTTGGAATATAGTTCTTAAGTGAGAACGATGCTCCTCAGCATTTTCTGAGTAGCACAAAATATCATCCAAGTAGACAAAACAAAAAAAGGAAGTCCTCTTAGTACTTCATGCATGAATCGCATAAAGGTTTGTGGTGCATTCACAAGGCCAAAACACAAATGGGTATATTCGTAAAGACCCCATGGAGTTGTTACAGCTGTCTTAGGAATATCACACTCAGCTATAGGGATTTGGTGGAATGCCTTAAAAATGTCTATTTTGGAAAATATCTTCTTGCCATGTAGTGCATGAGCAAAGTCATTCAAATAAGGCATGGGGTAGCTGTCGAACTCAGTAACAGAATTCAGCTGCCTGTAATCCCCAACAGGTCTAACTGTAGAGTCAGATTTGGGCACAACATGAAGAGGAGAACTCCAGGGACTTTTGGAAGGTCTAATAATGCCTTGAGCAAGAAGAAATTCAAATTCTACCTTCACTGCATCATACAGTTTAGGGTGTAGCCTTCTAGGCCTGGCAGTGACTGGTGGGCCAGTAGTAATAATATGGTGGACTGTGCCATGTGATGCTGATTTGGAAATTAAAGAAGGGTTGCTGAGGTCTGGATATTCCGATAAGATGTTTTTAAAACTGATGTTTGCATCTACAGTGAGGATTGAGGGCTGTACAATATTTGAAAAAACACAAGAAGTGAAAAGAGACGTTTCCACATCCACCAACCTTTTTTTTTTTCTTAAGGTCGATTAAAAGGTTGAAGTGCTTTAGAAAATCAGCACCAATTATAGGAGATGATACATCAGCAATTATGAAAGTCCAGATAAAAGGTCGCCTCAGACCCAGGTTCAGTTCTTTACGGACCATACCATAGGCTGGAATTTTGGTATTATTAGCAGCAAATAAGGAGAAGTTAGACTGAGGTGATTTATTCATAGTTGGAGAGGGTGGGATGACACAGATTTCACTTCCAGAGTCTATGAGGAATTTCTGGCCAGACTTGCGGTCTAATAAAAATAACCGGCTGGTATGTTTCGAGGGCTCTGCTTTTCCAGCTATGACAGAGCTTACTCGTTTTTTTGAACAAATGCACAAGGTGATACACACTTGCGGGCCTGCTCTTTATAACGGCGATGATAGTAGCAGATGCCACTTCCTCTATTGACACTCCTAGAGCGTGAATGTGATCTCCGGCGGTCAGAACTATATCGTTGGTGGCGAGAGGAATTGCGCTCTCTTGTCAGTTCAGCAACTCGTAGAGACAGCTCTTGGATCTGCCTGGCGAGAGAGTCCATGGTTGGCTGAACACTGCATGAAGATGACTGGGATGGTGGAGAAACAGTTGTGGCAGCACAGATAGTTGAGGATGAACCAACAACCTCAGAAACCTTATCAGCGATGATAGCCAGTTTATCCAAAGGCTCTGAGGATGCAGATAAAACAGTCTGGATATGTGGTGGCATTCTTTGAAGCCACAAACTTTGCAGAAAGTCATCCTGGAGTTGGCCATTAGACAGCTCTTTCATTTTTCGCAACAGGTGGCTGGGCTTCTCATCTCCTAGCTGAAGGTCAGTAAGCAGTTTCTTAATTTTTTGAGTCTCCGAGTCGCTAAATTGGGTGATGAGCCGCTGCGAGAGAGTGTGATATTTGTCACTGTTCGGAGGGCTTAACACAATGTCCGACACGTAGGAGAGAGTTTCAGCATCCAGGTTCGCAACCAAAGCAGAATACTTAGTATCATCACTGGAGATACCACTGAATGTGAATGCATGGTCGCATTGCGCAATCCATAGACGAACGTTGGATTTCCAAAACGGCGGCAGCCGCAACGCAATACGAGCGACTTCAACGGTTTCACTAGTCATATTGTTGAATAAGCAGGAAGCGAAACGAATCTCCGAGCAGATGCTTCAAGTGGCCTTGAGGAGGAGGAAAAAAAAATCTTTCGCTACGTACTGATCATCCGTAGTAGAAGAATTTGTATTACATTCGCCAGTAGAACAGAATAGCTTACGTGTTTTTAAGTCCAAAAGGGGTCACCACTGCCGCGTTGCGTGGTTAGGCATTCTTCACTACAACACGGTTGAATTAAATAACAATAAACATTTATTAACTTTAAAGATTAAACTTTAAAAACTACAACACATGGAACCAGGCACGCTACAATAATAACAGATCAATTCAGTTCAGTTTTGGAGTCGTTATGTTGAGCTGTAAGGTCGCTGCACACCATTCTAAAACAGCTTTCTTTCCAAGCACAGGCAACATAGCAAAAATTTTAACAATATTAATCGTAATTTTTCATGCATTCATTCAAATTAATCCTAAGAGCATCGCTGGACATCATGGCAATCTTTTGAAATTTATGTGAAGAAAGAAATAAATAAAAAAATTACCTGTAAAAAAGTAATTCCCAAATCGAAGAAAACGAAGCCGAACAATTTAGCTGACCCAACCGGAGCGAAAGAAGTAACCGTTTGCTGTTTAATATTTTTTGAAGAAAAAAGCTTTTGCTCATTGCGCGAGAAAACCGTTGGAGGATTAAACTGTTAAAAAAACAATTACGAATGCGCTAACTTCGTTAAAACTGTTAAAATTAAAAACATCTACTGCGCATGCGATACAAGTACCGCATTTCTCCAAAAAAGCGACTTCTCCACTAAAAAAACGAATTCAGAAGGGTTACCAGAATTTGGCGCATTTATCGATTTGGCGAGAAAACATTTTGGCGCGATAACTTGCGGATTCGAAAACATTCACCTTATCAATTCGACAATCATATTATCATTTGCCGGAGAAGTTTTAGTTTGTCAAAATTATAATCTTCGTTTTTCTAAAGAAATAAATATATAAATTTAATTTGCATGCAAAATCACACACATAAACATCCCGCGATAATACCTAAATGTTGCCAAAACAACAAAACAAAATTTTACATGTTCCCTAAAAAATAATCCTTATAAAAACTATTTATTCCAAAAATAATTAATTAAATATCAAAGAATGCAAAAATTGAATAAATATTCCAAAGATAAACATAGCTACAGTAAAAATATGTAATAATCATTGAAAAACTGCATATTAAACTATTCATTCCAGTTTACATGAGAAACGTGACTGCATATGACGTCACTGGAAAATCACTTAAAAATTAAATTTTAAAAAAATTTAATATTTTATGAACACTAAACCTATTTAAGAACCTTTCAAAAGTGTAATTTTGTGTACGTGTACCATTTGTTTTCACGTTATTTGGGTTCTGGATCTCGAGTTATGATGGAACAGACAACAAATATCTTAAAACCTATATATAGATATAGAAATTTCTGAATTACAGGTGGACCTGTATATCATGAACTAATATCTTACGAACTTTTACCTGGAACTAGTTTATGAAGTATATATTATTGAAAAAGTTGATGAATTGCTGTACAGAATTTTCTACTTTAAGAACTTTTTTCGGATTTGGCGACTTTTTTTAGATAAAAAAGTCCGACTATATATTAAAATTTTTAAAAGTAGTAATTATAAAATATTGAAAATTAAAATGGCTTTTTTTATTTTTAAATATATATGTAATCAAAATTTGTATAGAGTTAAAAATTTTGGAATGTGACTGTTTGGTTAAATAATTAAGAACATTAAGAACCATTTAGGTATAATTAAGAAATATTTCATAGTTTTTGAATTTGATTTAGTTTTTAGTCTACATATATGTAATATTAATAATTATCATTTCTTTTTTTGAAAAAGGATAAAAAAGAACATTTGATGATGACAATTATTCTCACTTTTTAAAAAGAAACTCGTTTTTAGGGAAAAACTAATATAATACAACTAAAAATTTACTCGTATTGTGTTATTATGTATTGTAATGTGTACACACACACAAGTTGTCTTTTTTGTAGAATTTCATTTTGTATGAGTTATTTGTCAATATAGGAAATATTCTCATACGTTGAAAATTGAAATATTTTATTAATTTTTAAAAGTACAATAATATATTTCTACTCTATAAAAAGCTATTGCTATTAAAATGTGTGTGTTCATATTTGAATATATTTTTTATTAATTAAAAAATTCACACAAACATTTTCATAAACAAATATTTTTTCCTCATCACCAGAAATATTAGCTTGATACATGATTAAAAATGCTGCTAAACTTTGTAAGGAAACAGAAAACACAAAGCATCTAATAAAACAATTTATCCTCTAACCATTATTGCATTAAAATTTTGTTGAAGAAAATGTACGATTACTTTTCCTATTCATTTTATCATGCATAAAAGTAAATTTTTTTTTAAAAAAATGGACATATTATTCCAAATGGTTTTTCTCAACCTTACGATTATTGCGATTCTTTATTTTGAACCACATTATTCATTTCTAACAACAATTATATTTCTTTAATGTTGCAAAATAACTTATTTCCTTTAATTTAAATTTCACTGTATGCATTCATTGTATGTCCATGAGTTTCTGACTTTTTACAAATGCTTGCACGAAGAAATGTTTGCAAAAACGTTGCTCGGAATACTTTTCAAGTAAACATGGATACTTTTCTCAGATTTCTTCAGGGATTAATTCCCTATAAATGAGAAGTTCTTCCCTTTAACTGAGAAATTTTTCCCTCTTTCAAAGTGCGAATTCCTCTTTACCTCCCTAGCTCTAAAATAGATTTGTCCACTTTTCGCTGGATGCAGACACTAGTCTATTACGAAAGGCTCAGAGATCAGAACATTTTTATCTTGCATTGTATGTATCCACTTCATAACTGCCTCGTCGAAATCTTCATGTGGACACATGTTCTTCTACTTTTTGAACAAGAATTCAATGAATCATAATTTCGAAGCTTATCTCGATTTCTTATAATAGTTGATAAGCTGTTTGGAGGAAAACCAAATGTTAAAGCCATGTCCTCTTTTTGACGCCTTTATCTACTTCCTGAAAAGTTAAAAAAAAAATTCATGCTCAAGCATTTACGAACTATCAGAAACGAAGTTACCAGTACGACTGATCAACGCTACAAATGAATGGAAATTAGTTCAAGGTCACGGAGACACGATGCAATTCCACTGAGGGTGAAAGAGGATATCGAAGATGTTTCTAGTGAAAAGTAGTACTTTTTGGATGAAACTCCCAGAAATCTATTGCTCTCGGCGCGCTAAACAAAAAAAAAGCAGTTCAAGATTTATGAAAACTATAAAATGTGCTAAGAGAGAATAACTTAAAATGTCCGGAAATACTTTAAAAATAAGGAGAAAAAAATCCAATCACAAGAAAAAAAGTTTGTTGTATAGAAAATGCACTTAACTATAGGAAGTTTATTTTATGAAGAAAATCCCTTGAAATGCACGTAGAAAAATTCGCTATATAGAGGTTCGTTATATAGAGGTTCGTTATATGGAGGTTCGACTGTATATAAATTTTTTGATAAACAGTAGAAACTTTTCCCCTGTCTCATTACTTAGAACCATAAATCTCTCCTTCTCCTGAACCCTTTAACCGCTTCCTTTACACATTTTTTTGAAGAAATTGCAAAAAATCATCACATTTTTTAATTTTATTATTAAATACAATGAAACGAAACAAAACAAAATATGTAAGTTTTAAGTTGAGTTTTTTAATTTTTTACAGGCGTAAAAGCATTTAGTCTTAATATTAGTTTACTATCCTGAGTTATATCTGGCAAATGGAAAAACAGTTAAATATTAGTGTTGTGACATCGTCGATGGTTGTGAATCCCCATCTTCCGATTCACGATAAGTGTTATGGTTTCACCAGCTGTTCAAGGACAAGTACGACCCCATCGATTGTCCCTGAATTTTTACGATCCACCAGCTGTAAAATGACCAGTGCACGTGGCCATGGGGCCATTGTTTATTGTCTGAACTCAGGGAGTGAAGACAGACAGACGGGTCGCCATAATGGTAAAGTAGAGCCGGTGCCCCATTGACAATAGGCGAAGCCTATCTTAAAATAATCATGTCGTCTTTTCTGGTGTTGAGTGACGGGGATACTAGAAACAGGTGGCGTGATGGACAAGTGTGTCCAGATGTTGGACAAGGAACTATGGCACCTTGGGCCAGACGGCTCGGGTGTGTTTTGGCGTGTTATGCGTAAATAGGACGAGGGAGGTCAAGAGATACTTTTGTGACCTGCCAATAAAAAGGGACGAGGGGCGTGTTGTGAACACACCCCTGGTGTTTAAAAGGGTTCTTTTTTAGGAGAGAAGGGGGAGAACGGAGAAAAAGACGGGAGAGAACGGAGGGAAGGAGAATAGAGAGGAGACGGCAAAAGAAAAGAAAAGGAGTCGGGGAGAGAGAGAGAGGAGCCCGCCTTGTATGGAGAAAAGGGCTGAGTCCGGAGATTGGAATGGAAAGACTATGAACGCCGGTGGCGTTGAGAATAGAATAGACTGACTACACACCGGCTTGGCATATAATCTGAATTCTATAACTTCATAAACTAACTTAAATCGGTTATCCTATTGGAGGAAAAAATTAAAAGTATTTTTTTTACTCCCACAACCTTGCTGTAATGTATTATTTTCACGCTACCTTCTCACGACGTTACAGTCTTAATATGATTGATTTTGAAACAAGGGACAACACAAAATGAGATACCTGACATTCTGTAAACTGGTATCTGGTCTCGTTTCTTACTGGTTTATTTCTGGGATCTCTATTACAGGAGCACAGTCACGGGAACACTGTCTCGTTGGATTTGATTTTTTTTTTCAGATGCAGGAATAACATCTGAAAAATGCATTGAGGTTAACCTGAGTGGTGAAGGACTAATGCTGAGTTTTCCTGATGTGGCAGAAAACTCGTCACGATGATTTTCTGAAATTAGTTTTTCAGTCAGTTTCATTCTAAATTGTTTAGGTGATCATGAACCTCCTGATTTACCGTACAAAATGAAGGAATTTCACAAGGCCAAATCTAATAAATGGAAGAAAATCTTAGTATTTTTCTCTCTTTTTCTGGATGTAAAATAAGGAGCTAAATGCTGGTCAACTTTATCTGCACCACCCATTTGGTCATTGTAGTCAACTACACATTTAGGCTTGGACTTCGTCTCTCCCCGTTTATTTGTTACATCCAGCATTTCGATTGTATGTATTGTGGAAATTAGACTAACATCTTTCTTATCTTTCCATGTAATTACACTTACTTTCCCTCTCTAATGCCCAATAATTTCTCCTTTTTTTAAAAAAATTTCTTTGTCTTTAGATCTTGAGATAAATCTTTCTATTCAATCGAAATGTTCCACTCACATCAATCTTCCTTTTAACCAACGTATCAGCCAAACCGGGCGGGATAAAAATTGTCCTAACTGCCAATCAAAGCTGAGCGTTTCCTTTCATTTCTTTCAGGCGGAGTAAAACCGTGATAAAACAAATCGTACAGACAAATTCCGCTCGGGATAATAATTAGCTGTAATATATACTAACCCGAGATAATCAGGCAAGCGGTTAAAGTTCACTACATATTCCCTTTGAAAATTTAACAAAATAATTTTAAATATCACCATTAGACATGATGATGAACATAAATATACAAAGAAAAGAATTTAGCATTTTCCAATTTCGTGAAATTTACGGTTTCACAGTGAAACCAGTGAACCTTAACGGTCCATTTTTTCTATTCGAACTAACTAATCCAAAAGATCATTCAGAAAAAAAATCTATTATTTTAAAGCCATAAAACTTTTATATTTTAACGAAATCAATAAAGGAAAAATATTTTTAAAGTTTTTAATTGTTTTTTAAAAAGTTTTCTGCACGTTTTTAATTTTATACAAATTTGGACATAAAATTACATACTAAAAAAATTTATATTCTTTAATAAAAAATTGCTAGTCCATATAAATTTTCCATCTATAATTTTTAAGATAGAATATTTATATCCATTATGTACACCCACGCAGGGTCGCATTTAGGCAGGGTGGCAAAATTTTGGAGTGCGGACAAGTATTGTTAAATACAAAAATTTCTCACTATAATTTTTAAAGTAAATAAATATTTTACTAAGATATGCAATAAACAAATAGTGCTTCAAAATGTCAGCTCTGCTTCTATTCCTAAATTCTCTAAATCCCAAAATTCGCTAAGCTTTTTCGAAGTATTGGATTCATTAACAATAACACTTATTGTTAAAAGTTCCTCCCGATCTGACCCAAATAATGTATCTCTATTTCTATAAGATTTTTGTTTAGACGTGTAATTCTACTTGTAACTACTTGATAATAATAGTCCACGCCAATAAGAATTGATATTTCTTTATTTTTAAATTCATAAGAATCAGCTAATTGTACATTTTTTAAATATCTAAATTTTTTTTATCACGGGTTGGTAAATGTGTAATCGAAATTTGTTCTGTCTCGACCGCTTCCATTGCAATGTACAAATTCGGATCTTCCCTGTTTTTCAATTTTATTTTAACTATATTTAAGGTTTTTATTTCAGTTTCTTTAGCACCAAATATGCAAATGGAAAGGTTTTCTTTTCTAAGAATTGGAAAGTTAAATTTCTCAGAAGTACTCTTTAAAACGAAACTTCTTTGTGAACCATTATCTAAGAATAAGAATAATCTAACAACTTCTTGTTCATTTTTGTCATCTATTAACTCAGCACATATTTGTAATAATACACTATTTACTTCTGTTTTAAATACTGCTGAAACTATATTATTTGTGTCACTTTTTGGAGAGAAATCGTCACCGTGCCGATTTCGAAAACATATTGTGAAATGGTGGGAGCCATCACAAATAGGACATGACTCTCTTTTTGCACATTCCATTGTGATCTATGACTGGGCATGAGGCTCAAATTACATCCCCTTTTTTCTTAAAATTTCTCTCTTCTCGTTAGCCCGTAAGAAATGGCAGGCCTCGAGTTCGACCTTTGTTGTGTTCGGCTTCTATGTGATTGACAGTGAAGGAAAAGGAGTTGGTTCGGGGTATTCTGTCATCGGATTTCTCTTACGATGTCCGGGGAAAAAGACGCTTTTATTTTTGTTCTCTTTTGTGGTGGAGGGGAATAATGACATGGTTTATGATTATTTATTTGAGAGGCTTGTTCCAGAACTTCGAATTTCCAAGTTCATTAACCGCAAAAGAGCGCTTTGGTTAAACCCTTAGTCCAGGGGGTCCAACCCAAAAGAAATTGCAGGCCACTTCGGAAAAATATTATAATCTCGCGGGCCACACATAAAAATATGTACCTTTATATCAAATATGGAAACAAAAAAAATATTTATTGGAGTGAAAATTTAAAACTTTTCTTTTTAGTGTACAGGATTTAAAACCTGATAATTAAATTGCGGATTCTATTATAAACCATGATTTGACATATCTGTAAAAGAATTATTTACTACACAAGCTTGGGAAGAAGTAGAAAAAATAATTACATTGAAACAAAACTTTTGGCGTTGCAATCATTGTGAAAGTGCAACGACTTAAAAAAAATATGGTTCAGTGTGATGATTGCAGTTACTGGTAACATTGAAAATGCGTCAATTTTAATAATGGGTCAAAAATTAAAAATTGGCTTTGTCCGGATTGTTCTATAAAGTAAAAGATTGCGATTAAGAGAGTTATGGCTCCTGGCGATACCTCTATAAAAAAAACGCATCGGGATTCCTACCTCATGGCGATGTAGAAACGGGATCAATATCATAAATATTTCTAATGTGCATTGCTTATTTCCCCCATTTAATTAATTATTTTAAGAGAGAACTGCCAAGAGCTGGGAGGCCCCTGATCACCCCTAAGATGTTCTCCCTCAAAATTGGGGTGGAACCCAGCCAAAACGTACTGTTGCCTGAATGGTACTCAAAGCTACGGCTAACGACAAGCGTACTTGTAGCCCTTTGCAGCGATGAATTTCTTGGGCCTCATTCTGACATCGTCAGATAGGTGGCATTAGTAACAACAGAGGGAAAGAGCAACATTATTTCATGACTTATTATTTAGTGTATTAACTCATCAATAAAAAATGCTCATTTCTTACATATTAATTAAAAGAAAAATGTTTTCCAGTGAGGATATGTGTTCAAAAATTATATTTTGGATAATATTTAGGATATTTAATCCCTTCTTAGGTCAACAAAGAAAATCTTTTATTTTAGTTACTTTTTATTAAATAGTTACAATTAATATAAATATGTATATACATATGACAGACTTACAATATTAAGTGACAAACTAGAAAGCGATTTTCCTTGCAATTTTTCAATTTAATTTTTATCTATGGTGTTAGACTATTTTTTTTGTTTGTTACTATTTATTCATTTATTGAATTTAATTATTCCTGTAAAATAGTATTGTAAAAAAGAAATCACATTCTCAGAAATTAGGCCATCCAAGGAGGGTTTCGAACCTACGACATTTGGATTAAAAGTCCAACGCGCTATTCATTGCTCAACAGGGGCACAACGAACGATTTTCCTTTCTATACATGCTGTTGGACTATTATTTTTTTTACTTTTTATTTATTTTTTAAATATTATGAATGAATTAATATTTGAAAAAAAAAGAAACAATGGTATTAACATCAAGTGTCATCCACTGCTAGTTTAAAAAGATGTATTTGAACTTCAATGGATGAATAGAAAGTATTTTATTAACGATTGAAAAAGAGTGAACTAGTAGTAGGAATTAATAAGAAATAAACAACATAAAATATAAGCATTCCTTTAATATAGTTAAATAAAAAAATTAAGATTTTAATGAGAATTTTGCCCTTGTAAAGTTATACTTAATGACGTAATATCAGGGATAAAGTTTGTGATTTTCAATTTAACAATGATTCTAATGTTGAGTTGTTACGTGGGGGGATTCAGATTTTATATCAGAATTTTTTTTTTTACCCAATTACACCAATTTTTTTAGAATTTAAATGGATAGGCTAGTTAAAGAAATATATAGAACAAAATACTCAAGGACTATTACATTTTTGAAAAACTTTTTTTCTTAATTAATGAATAATTTTGTACTTGTGTCAAAAAATATTTAAAAGAATGATTTATCGTGTAATTATGAAAAAAATTAAAAATTAATTACTGAATCTAATTGTAAAGATGGAACTATATTTATCGAAAATTCGATAGAGAGTTTTCTCAACCGGTATAGAAACTAAATGTGATTATAGTTGGAAATAGATTCCAAAAATAAAAGAATATTCGATATTTATCATCTAGTTATTAGCCGTCATGTAGAAGTATTGATACACGTTAAATCTATTGAGGCTCAAACGTCTTCTCATTGGTGTGGTGAGGAAGTTAAGACAGGGGGGTCAGCTCAGGTGTCGTCCTCGTCACTTGATCATGGTTCAAAATTACGAGGTTCATCGCCAAAAGTCCTCGTGTAGCTGAACAGAGCGACATTAATTGTCACTCTCTCTCTCTCCAGTTATTGAGATTTTCATCGATTTGCACTTCTATAAACGATTTTAGAATATCTCTATGTATAAAGCTAATAATTTATTATATAATAATGGTATCTGTTTGCATTATAATCATTTGCTCATACTAAATGAGAAAAAATGTTTATTCCTTAATATGTGTTCTTTGTACATTAAATTTTGTACTTTCAACTGCTTTTTCTAATTTGATCATTTATATTTTGTAATTAAATATTATTCCTTAACTCAGTAGCGCAACAGCCCATGAGAGTCAAGACCTGCTGTGCCCATCTCAGTATACGTGATCCTGGGCGCTGAGTTGCGTGAGCAGATGCTTCGGTCATGTGGTCAATTTGACGCGAAACTCTCAGTGTTTAGTTCCCAAGCAAGCATGACACTCATTTATCGACCCACTGAAAGGATGAAAGGCTGAGTCAACCATGCCCAGCCCGGGGTTGGAAACTCGCACCTGTGGTGTGGAAGCGTGATGCACGACTACTCAGCTTCAATATTATTCCTAAAATAATATAATATTTTCTGTGTATATGTGTGATCAGCTTATACTTTTTATCAACATTGTAACATCTTTAAAATGTTTTACTTTGAGTGAGATTCAACGAGTTTGAAAACTAACGTTTTGTTCAAAATCTGTATGCCATCTATAAAATTTATAGTTTTTATTACATTTTATAGCATCAGAATCAATGTTAATACTTATATAAAAAAATTTCTCTTAATTTTACCTTTTTCTATTACAAAGTGATAAATGTTTACACAGTCTTTAAAATCTTAAGAATAAGTGAAGTGAATATTATCAGTTATAATTTCTTTCTTTGCCATATAAAGAAATTTTTGCATCTTAAAACAAATTTCCTTCAATCCAACAAATTTTAATTTTTAAAATCCTGAAACTCAATGTCAGCATCTCTTTTGTTTTCCAATTAGGTTGTATTAAGATGACTTAATGCCAAGAAATAACTTTCGCATTCGAAATAATCCAATCAAAAAAGCATGCGTTATTGCATATTAGAAATCATTAATTCCGTACAAACTCACCCCTCCAAAAAAAATTTATTACTACAGTTAATAATAAAACTTGTTACTTATTGAAAACTTAAATAGTTTTTCAATGTACATTCCATGATCATACTATAATTTCAAATATTTTTCTTCAGTTCCTTATGTATATAAAAATAAGCTGATTTTTTAAAAAATAGCGCTTGAAAAATCCCATTCACGTTTGAGCAAAGAAATTACATCGATTAAAAAATGAAAAGGAGGTATATTAGCTGATTTAAATGTAATCATAAACAAGTATTACAGACATGAAAAATTAAAAACAATATTACTTTAGAATATCACTAATTAGGATTGATATCAATGAAGTTTGAAAAGGAAATGTAAATTTTTCTTAACCAATTCGTAAGAAAATAAAGATAAATTAAATTGCCTTTAAGGTTAATTAGCGTTATAGTTATTTTTCGGATCTTAGGAAATAAAAATTTTGGCATATCCGATCTATATAAAGGAAATGGGGGGAGTCGGAACTTCCTCAGGAATGCGTTGGTCGTCGCAGATGTCTATCTCTTTTATGGCCCCTAAATTTCTGCCAAAGATCAGAGTGAGGGAGGTCTTTCGTTATATTCGTAGTGTCATTGAATATACGTCACACAGGCTATAAAGAAATATCTGTTTTTACTTTTTTTTTCTTATAAAGTTTGAACTTATCAAGTTTTCTGATGAGAATTTATTTTATTATGAGTCAACACACTGTGATATTCCCCTTACAATTATAACTAATTAAATCGGGATCCAGGTTTATCGTAGTCATGCTATATTAAATACATTCTCTATACATTTGAAACAAATTTTGTTACATAATGCTGTATTTTTTTCTTCTTCCTTAACTAAATTATCACAAAAATAAATCTCAGCCAATAATACAGCGGCTTGCAGATATGATCCAACATTAAAATACAGAGAATAGAATAATATGCAAAAGTTGAAATAAAAGCAAAGTAAACTTCGGCATTTTCGATCAAATTATTGAAAATGGTGTTTTACCAAATTTAATGCAGTCGCATACTATTGAAATTGAGGCACT
The DNA here is from genome assembly GCA_019973935.1 of Trichonephila clavipes. Lineage (NCBI taxonomy): Eukaryota > Metazoa > Arthropoda > Arachnida > Araneae > Nephilidae > Trichonephila > Trichonephila clavipes. The sequence continues at coordinate 62,395 of BMAU01018921.1, forward strand.
ACAAATCTAACGTTTCCGTGTTATTTAGCAACCAATATCACAATTAGTCAACAATGTATTATATTCTAATTTTAAACTATGTTTTAGATTGTATCATATATATATATTTCAAAACTATTTATCAAAATAACAAATGTACTCGCGTATGTGATCAGTTGTATTAAATGTGTTTTAAAAAAAATAATGTAGTTTTTGTGTATTGAATTTACCAAATTTGTTAAAAGTCATGTGTTCAATTCTCACAACTTATTTAAAAATCTCTAAACTAAGTGCGAAATAAATGATGTGGCTATGAGTTTTTCTCAATTTAAATAAAACATTTATTATGTATTTACAAGGATGCATATAAAAAAGGTTAAATATTATCGCGCACGCTCATAGCCGTCCGCTTCCTCCAAACGCATCTAGAGGAATTCCCTTTCGGAGCGCCTTTCCTCCCCCTGCTGCCCCTCAAAAGAAGAGAAACTCGCCGGCGCTCACCGCTCTTCGGGTCAACCACCCCTTCGCTCTTTTATGCTTTCACAACATTCTCCCACCTTTGAATTTTCCTGCTGTAAAAAAAACTCAAACACAACATATAAAATACAACCGTAATATTAAGAATATTGGTACAGAATGCTGGTGTTAAAATAACGCAAAATGTACAGTAAACAAAGCTTTTACATAATACATTTTAGGCATATGTCAAACGCTTAGGAGAAATTACTTTTCTGCCTCTCCTCGTGCGAATGACAGAATCAGTCAGATCTTTTGGTAACTTAATGTCTGGCTCTTGCAGTTCTAGATTATAAAGTCTTTGCACAGGTCTGACCAGTTCCCCAGTCTCAGTTTTGACTCGAGCGACTCTAACATGTCCATCTTTTCCAGGAATCAGTTGAATTACTCTAGCAAGAGACCACAGAGTTCGGTTCTTCAAACTATTTTCCACCACAACTACTTCTCCCACCGTTAAGGGTCTTAATTTACGGTGATGCTGCGTTTGCTCTCTGAGTTGGCCTAGGTACTCAATTCTAAATCTTTTCCTGAGCTGTTCCCGAATGGTTTGAACATGTCTAATCCTCTCTTATTGATTTCTTGATGATCTAGACAATCTATGTCAGTTACATCTGACGTTTCTATTTCTTGTAAAAACATGGCTGGTGTTAATGGTGATAAATCATTAACAACCTCAGAAATGTAAGTTAAGGGTCTAGAATTGATCACATGTTCACATTCGCATAATACAGTGTTTAACTCTTCGTAATATAACGAAGCTCTCCCTAACATTTTTCTCAAAATTTGTTTTAGCATTTGAATCATTCTTTCCCAAAATCCTCCCCACCACGCGGCACTGGGAAGGTTAAATTTCCACTTTATTTTTTGGATATTAGCTTTAGAAATTACTACATCCCAGTCAATAGAATTTAGTGCGCTATTAGACCCAACAAAATTTGTTCCATTATCGGAATAAATAATGGCCTCTTCTCGGCTTGTAATTCGGCCTCTTCTCGAAATAAATCTCTTTAAAGATTGTAAAAATGCTGCGGTAGAAAGAGATGTAATAAGTTCAAAATGCACTGCACGGAATACAGCACAAGTAAATAATACTACCCAGCCCTTACGTCTATCTTTTAAATGAAGTGGGCCTGCAAGATCAACTCCTACAACTTGAAATATTTTAGAGTTGCTTACCCTATCTTTCGGTAAAGAAGATGGTACCACTTCCGTTTTTTGAGCCGAAAATCTTTTGCACCTAGTGCATTTTTGTATTATTTGTCTAATTAATTTTCGCGCTTTTAAAATCCAAAAACTTTTTCGCAAATGATTCATTACAATTGATACACCTGCATGCATAAGTTCCTCATGTTTACGCACGATCATCAAATGAACAACTGGGTGTTCGTTAGGTAAAATGATAGGAAACTTAAAATTGTCTGTATCTTCTCGAAAACTAAGTTTTGTTCTAGCACGCAAAATTCCAAATTCATCTAAAAATGGTTTTAAAGGACGCAATTTCTCATCCGAAACTCCCTCAAATTTTTCCATTTGTATTAATTTAATTACAGTTTTTTCCGCATGATCAAATTCAGAAAATGTTATTTCCGAAGTATTACAAACGTCGATTCTCTTGGCATTTTTAAAGAAACGAAATATCCAAGCAATCATGCGAACAACTTTTAAGTAAGATGAAAAATACTGAGAGTGCCAGTTAAACTCCTTAATTCTCTTAGCGGTATTAACCAAAACAGATTTCCTTAACTCTAAATTTACCCCCTCTTCATCGGGGACTTGTTTTGATCTGGGGCATTGAACCGGGCTTTCCGACAACCAGGAGGGCCCCTCCCACCATCTTAAGTAAACAAGCTGTTGAGCGTTACAACCCCGAGAAAGAATGTCCTTGAAATTCTTTTCCGAAGGCACGTGTTCCCAGCTACTAACATCGGAAAGGTTTCGGATTTCTTTCACCCTGTTAGAAACAAACACGCCCCAATCTCTAGTACGTTGTATCCATGCTAACGCTGTCATGGAATCTGTCAAATAATAAATACGCACATCTGGCAAGTTTAAGTCGTTTTTAACAGAAGCCGCAAGTCGGGTTCCCAAAACACATGCTAATAATTCCAAACGGGGGATAGAAATATCTTTCAAAGGAGCTACCCTCGCTTTTGCCTGTATCAGTTTCACAAAAACATTTCCTTCATATTCTACCCTCAAAAATACGCAAGCGGCATACGCTTTTTTACTAGCGTCACAAAACACATGCAATGTTAGCCGTTTAATTCCATTAGAGCTCAAATTCAAACATCGAGGTATTTTAATACTTGCAAGTATATATAGGGAGTTGCTCTAACCACTTTTTAACTTGATTTAAAATATCTTTTGGGAGATTTTCATCCCATTCTAATTTTAATTTCCAAATTTCCTGTAAAATTAATTTTGGTTTTAAAGTCACAGGAGCCGTAAAACCGATCGGATCAAATATATGATTAGCTATGGATAACAATGATCTTTTCGTTATAGCCTTACCTTCATTTTTCTGACAGTTAATATTACATGATAAACAATCACCTTTGAGGTTCCAAATTAATCCTAAAACCATAGTCTCGAAGTTATCAGGTTGGCTTTCCAACTCTGAAAAATTTTCAGGATTTAATAAAACGTTTGACTGCCAGCCTCTTAAATTAAAATGTGCTGAAGATAATAATATTTTAGATTCAACTATAAATTTTTGCAACTGTTCTTCGGTCTCAAAACTAGTTACACAGTTGTCAACATAAAATGATTTTCTCAACATTTTAGCTACATTATCAAATTTTCCATGAGCATTATCTAAATGGTGATTTAATGTAGCACCCAGTAAAAAAAGACTGGATGTCACTCCAAAAACTACACGACGGTGACGATAGATTTTAATGTGGTCCCTATTTTCTCTATCATACCACATAAATCTCAAAAAATCTCTATCTTGCTCCCTTACTCCTATCTGTAAGAAAGCCTTTTTCAATGTCCGAAATAACCCCAATCTTATATTTTCGAAAACGATTAAGTATAGTCGGTATGACTTCAATAAAGTTGGGGCCTTTCTCCAGACAATCATTTAGAGAAGGGGAGCCCTTTGTTCGCGCGGACGCGTCAAAAACAGGTCTTATTTTACTTGTACTGTTTTCTTTAATAACGGGCCTATGCGGGAGATAATGAACAAAATTTTCTTTGTCATCATTAACTTCTTCAATTATTTTTCCTGATAACCAAAGATCTAAAACATCTTGGTATTCCTCAAATTTACCCGTTGCAATTAATTTTCTTTTAGTACTTTCAAGTCTATTTTCAAGTCTATTTTCAGCTAATTTCCTATTAGAGGATAAAAGTTTATTATCCAGAACCCAAGGCAAAGCTACCTCATATCGACCACTAATATCTACACCTATGGTTTTTTGAAAATGATTTAATGTCTTTTTTTGTATTTCTAGTTTTGTCTTAGTCTCTACGGGATCTGTAATATCAGGAGAATCGAGCTTCCACAAATCAGAAATACACATATCATTTACAAACATAGAAGTAACATTCATAAAATGATTTTTATCAAATTTAGTTTCATTTCTATAGGTTTTTCCCATAAGCGTCCACCCTAATTTAGTTTTTATTGCTACCGGGCCAGATTTTAAATAGAACATAGTTCCAGTCAGTAGTTTTCCAGCTACATCTGCTCCTAATAATATTTCTATTTTTCCTCCCAATTTATAACCGCTATCTGACAAATTAATTTTTCTATTTTTTAATTCATTTATCCAAGGACCATGTCTGATACTCGGAACATTATTACATATAATTTCTTGGTCATACACATTTAGATTACAAGTATAATAATTATCGATATCAGTTAAACAAATATTATAACATTTATGCCTATACATTTTTGTTTTTGAATCACCAAATAAAGAATGAACAAACTCTTCTTCTCCTTCATATTTAAATCCTAAATTTTCAGCAGTGGATTTTAAAATATAAGATTTTTGAGATTTTTGAGATTAAAGCTCTTACTAAACTCCTATGGTTTCCGTTTTGCAACATAACCACAAGAGTCTGTAAGAGAACTCTTCAGAAGTGCAAGCTTGATTAGCCAAAACATTAGAGCTAGATGAACTAGCAGTCGTGCTATTCTCAATACTTGCACTTTCGGTTTCCAAACCCGATCTCAAAGGCAATTTAGAGCATAATACAGCATAATGCCGTTTATTACATATTATACATTTAACATCTGATCTACATGAATGTGACCCTTTTTTAAACAAATATAACACACGCCTCTCTTAATTATAGCATTCTTCTTAACTTCATATAACATAGAAGCTGCTTCACAACAATTTTCAGAGGCATGCGCTTTTTCACAAAATATACAATTATTATTATTATTATTAAATTTAAAGTCTTTCCTATTTTTAAAGTTACTATTAAATAAATCTGCAGCAGTTGCAGTAGTGGAAAGATTTCCTAATTTGTTCTTATAATTAGATTTCTCAGAATCAAAACTATTTCTAGCAAGTTTTATTCTGTCTTCACTCGATACTTCTATCGATAAAAATTTCATAAGAGAATCAAGGTCTTTCTTACCTGATTCATCTGATGAATAGCCTACGTATCTCTCCCAGGCGCGCAGAATTTCAGAGGGAAGACAGGATTCCACCAGCGGGAACAGCATGGCAGCATATTTCTCTTTGGTGACTCCCAAGGACTCTAAGGCGCGTAGCTGGGCCTCAATCTTGTCATACAGCGAAGATAAATTGACTTTCTTCATTTCTGTATTTTGTAGTACAAGCTTTAAAAGTTATCTCACATAAACTTGAATCATGACATCCTCTTGTCCGAACCGCATTCTCAAGTATTCAAAAGCCTTTCTGTACTTCTCAGGTGTCGCCAGAAAACTTTCAACTATATCCCTGGCCCGGGATTTTGGAGTTGTTGCCTGGATAAGGTACTGGAACTTGTCTCCATCATCAATGCTCTCATCTTCATGAATTCTCTTGAACTGGTTGTGGAATCGCAGCCAATCCGTCAATTCTCCAGAAAACTGCTGGAACTGAATCTTAGGAAGACGCAGAGATGAAGACGAAGATGTGACCAGGCTGTGGTTGTCCTTCTGTCCCAAAGCGTCTGTTTTCATGATATTTTTCACACGGACTTGCCAGGCAATCATTTTTTCAGTATAGCCTTCTATGGCTTCAAATTCAATATTGTACGCTTCTTGCGTACAGTTTGTCTCGATCATTAATTCTAAAATGTCCTCGTCGATTTTCTTCAGCTTAACGGATTTTGCATGAAGCATTTCAAAAGCCGTTTCTACGGCATTCTTATCAACAGGATCGTTTTCAATAATTTCCTGAAGATGATTTACAGCCTTCGTGAAGGCTGTCCTCAACGGCGTGCGTCTCAATTTTAAAGCATCCATGATCCACTTTCTTATATTCAAAAATGTTTTTCTAACACTCGTAGCCCACCCGGGGGCGCCAGAAAATGTTCAATTCTCACAACTTATTTAAAAATCTCTAAACTAAGTGCGAAATAAATGATGTGGCTACGAGTGTTTCTCAATTTAAATAAAACATTTATTAAGTATTTACAAGAATGCATATAAAAAAGGTTAAATATTATTGCGCACGCTCATAGCCGTCCGCTTCCTCCAAACGCATCTAGAGGAATTCCCTTTCGGAGCGCCTTTCCTCCCCCTGCTGCCACTCAAAAGAAGAGAAACTCGCCGGCGCTCACCTCTCTTCGGGTCAACCACCCCTTCGCTCTTTGGTGCTTTCACAACATCATGTGTCTTACAAGTCCCAATTTCATGTAGCTTATCCTCTTTTTGTATGATATTTGGTTATTTGCACGATTCTTTAAAAAGTTATATATATATATATATATATATATATATATATATATATATATATATATATATATATATATATATATATATATATATATATATATATATATATATATATATATGTACAGTAGCGCACACAGGAATTTTTCAAGGGGGGCGGGTTCCCGGGTCAAAAGTTAAACATTCTTGTATCAGGCTCCTTTTGATTTTGTCGATTTTCGCGAGCAAAGTTAAATTTTAAAATTTCAGTAATTTTTTACTTGCTTAGAAAGTAAATACCAGTTTAAAATAATATGAGTTTGTCAATCATCTATCTATTTTTCAATAAAAATGAAGCAATCTGATTTATATTTATTTATACATTCAATCTTACGGTAAAAATTTCTTATAATTTGAATACAGTATCCTTCTAATGTATAAATGTTGACATTTGTTAGTAAAAGTACATTTATATCTTAGAGATTAAAATTATATTGGATTATTCTGGGTGTATGAATGAAAGTTTTACAGACATGTCATTTACTGTTTAAACTAATAGATAAATCTATTAAAAAATGCACATACTTTAATTATCATAAATATTTTTAACAAGTAATGAATATAGAACTCATTAAAATGAAAAAATTCAGTTGAAGTGCACAATAGGGTGCTCATTGGAATTTTTTTTAATAACAAGAAAGTACAAAGGATTTTACAAACTATCAACCTGTGTTGACAGCTTATGCAAGAGTAAAATAACAAACAAAATAATGATAGTTTAAAGAACAAATTTCAATATTTTTAAAAAAACAAAAGCAAATTGAGGAAACATTTCAATACTATCAAAAGAATTACATCACTCCTCAAAAACAAAAACTCTCTTTGTTAGAATTCTTCTCTACCAAAAAAAAATAACCCATTCTTAGTAGCTGAGATGGTGCAATACTCATTCACACTGTTGGTTCTGAATTCATATGGTAAAAGATATGAGAAATTTGGAGGTAAATTGAATCTAGCTTTAGCAGTATTCAAGGAGCTTATTATTCAGAATATTGAACTCCAAGACATTAACCTGAAAGAAATTGAAATCCCATTTGGCTTTTTGAAACCAAATTCTTAAACCAATATTCGTAACCATTAACATTTTCATACCTAATTTACTATCTTCAAAACAACAACTCTTTCTCATTGAATTTTTAATTCCTCATTTGCAATATTCCAAAATAAATTCATCAGTTAAGTTCTTCACACAATCAAAATCCATGAAATTTTTGATTCTGAACAATCAATAGTATACTAAATCAAATTTTATGAAATGCATCATTCCATTAGGTTCTTCGTGATTTTTTTCCTTCCTTGTTTTGAGCTTTAAAAATTAAAAAAATAGCCTATATAATATTTCTCAAGAAAATTAACTCAAAAAAAAATTAACAATATAAATTGGCCATGAAACATGCAAAGCTAAGATCTCAATAAAATTTTTCAGAAATAACAATTAAATGTTTATTGTAAATAGGTGTCTGTCTTTCAAAAATATCTGCTACTTTCAAGCAACAAAATGACCAGAAACAGAGAGCAATGACTTTATTAGATTAATCCTGCACTTCATTGTATCAGGTAGGCACATAAAAATAAGGAATTTTTCCAGAATGAAATCATTATCAATCAAGAAATCTAAGAACCAACTGCCAAATCCCAGGGCCATTCTATAATATACTTTAATTAAGTAATACATTAAGTATTTAAGTATAATTATTTAATACATTTAAGTAAGTACATTCTATAATATACTTACATTCTATAATATACCATTTATAATATACTTTATAACATACTTTCTATAATAACTATTTAAATGTGTACTGCTCACTACTATATAGCCTCCTGGATTTTTACCCTTTTCAATGATACCAACAGTTGCATCTTGTCACTTGATTTTTAGACACTGAAAAGAGAAAATGGAAACATAATTGTTAAAAAAAATTGAATAAGGAATAAAGATTAATCTCAAACAGCAATATTAGATATGAAGGATATGTTGCGTTAATGTTCAATCAGGATGCCATCAGATAAAACTTAACAACTTTAACTTTATTGTAGACACATGTTATAAATCATCTGCGTGCTTAACACTCTAGTAGAGAGAGAGAGAGAGATTACCCATGAGCACAACGTATATATATACTGCAACCCTAGCGGAGAAAACTAGTACTATTCTAGATGTACACTTCATTGTAAGGTGCTACCATCTAGTGAGTTAAAATATAGGATATGCTACAATAGTATCCCCCAGTGATGGAGAGAATCGAAAGAACGATATATGACATGCTCATGAGCAAACAATCTCAAATACAATTATTTGAAATATGCTTGAAAATTACATTGAAAAGGAAATTATATATACATATGCTTGAAATTACGTTGTAAGAAAATATAATATGCATACAGATATTTGAGATTACATTACATAAATATACATAATATGAAAAGGTATGAAAATCATAAGATATGAAAAGTCAAACAAATTTCCTTAGAAAAATATATATATGTCCATCTGGTACTTGAATAGTTTATTTAATTTCAGTTATTAGTCTCTGAGGAAATCTTAACCGTCTACCTGATTTGGTAGTTTGCATGTTTGTTGTCACTGGATGGCGATGTGATGATTCTGCACTAATGATAGGATCAGTTATGGTATCGGGCAAATCCTTGAACACAAATGCTGGTTTTACTCTATCAAGTGATACACAACTTTTCTTTCCATTTATATTAATGGTTATGTGTTTGTCATTCCTTGATAGGACTTCGTGTGGCCCTGTGTAAGGCTGAGACAATGATGGGGAAACTTTGTCAACACGGAGGAACACATGAGAACAGTCATCCAATTTAGGGTGCACAAAAATTTTTGAAAATCCATGAGTGGATGTTGACAAGGGTTTTAAATGATTCATTTGGTTTTTCAACTGTTGCACAAATCCGTAGTCTAGTGGCATTGAAGATGTGTCAGTGCATATCTCGGCTGGTAATCTGAGGGAAACACCATACACTAATTCTGCACTTGAAGCATTGATGTCGGGTTTCACAGCTACTCGCAAGCCAAGAAGAACTGCAGGTAGGGTCTCAGTCCACTTGATATTCTCATGAGCCATTAAGGCGCTCTTTAGCACTCTATGTAAACGTTCCACTAAACCGTTTGCTTGTGGGTGGTATGATGTGGTCCTGATGCGGTTTGTGCCCAGGAATTTCGTTAATTCTTTGAAAAGAGCAGCTTCAAATTGTCGGCCTTGGTCAGTCGTTAGGTAAACTGGGCAACCAAATCTAGAGATCCAAGTGTCAAAAATGGCACGAGAAACTGTTTCTGCAGTAATGTTCTCTATGGCTACTGCTTCTGGCCACCTAGTGAATCGATCGACAATTGTTAAGCAAAAAAGATTTTCCTTCTGATGATGGTAAAGGACCTATCAAATCCACATGAATGTGTGAAAATCTTGCATCAGGTAAGGCGAAAGTGCCCAGAGGTGTCTTCGTGTGTCTGTGCACTTTTGAACGTTGACAAGCAATACAATTCTGGACCCAATCTTTCACTGTTTTCCGCATGTTTGGCCAAACATATCTGGATGCGATGAGTTGGAAAGATGCTGCAACACCAGGGTGAGCTAAGTTGTGAAAATGCTCAAATATGGTCCTACGAAAATTATGTGGTACAAATGGTCTGGGAGAGCCAGTGGAAGTATCACAGGTAAGTTCAGTGGCTGATACTGGAGATGGCACACGTTTAAAGACAAGGGAAGATTTCTCGTCATTTTGGAAACTTTGTAATTCGTTGTCTTCTAGTTGAGCCTTTGAAAGTGCCTCGAAATCTAAAAATGAATGGATATTTGATTCACTTCAATTCTTGAAAGTGCATCAGCGACTGCGTTGTGGGTACCATTTATATGACGAACATCGGTACTGAATTGAGATATGAAATCTAGATGTCGCCATTGCCGTGGACTGCACTTGTCAGGATTTTGCATAAAGGCATACATGAGAGGTTTCTGGTCTGTGTAGATTATGAAGTCTCTTCCTTCGAGCATGTGACGAAAACGTTTGACCGAAATATACATTGCCAGGAGTTCTCTGTCATATGTGGACCATTTCTGCTGACTTTTCGAGAGTTTCACTGACAAAAAGGCAACAGGTTCCCAATTGTTTTGGCAAAGTTGCATAAGAGAACCACCTACGGCTTTGTCACTCGCATCAGTCCAAAGGCTTAATTTTGCACCTGGAATGGGATGTCGAAGAAGAGTTGCGTCAGCTAAAGCGTTTTTGGCATCATTAAATGCCTGCTCTGCCTCCTCAGTCCATTGAATTGAGTCACGCAAATTTTTACAGGAAACTTTTTTAGACTTTTTAAAATTTTTAATTCCTTCCAAAAATTTATTTAGTGGGGCTAATAAATGAGCAGCTTTGGGAACAAAGCGTCGATAAAAATTAAATAACCCGAGGAAACGTCTTAATTGCGTGAGTGTAGTAGGTTGAGGAAAATTTAAAATGCAATCGACGCGATCCGACAAGGGTTCTATTCCTGATTCAGATACTTTAAAGCCTAAGAATTTTATTGAAGTTACACCGAAAATGCATTTAGAGGGCTTTAAAGATAGTCCATATTGTTGTAAGCGTGTGAATAAAATTTGTAAATGTTGTAAATGTTCTTCGGGTGAAGAAGACGCGACCAGAATGTCATCTACAAAAAGCGAACACAAATGGAAGATTTCGCAAGACTTCATCTATGAATCGTTGAAATGTAGCAGCGGCATTGCAAAGACCAAACTGCATCCGAGTGCTTTCAAATAACCCAAAAGGTGTGATGATTGCACTTTTATGTACATCATCTGGGTTAATTGGAATTTGATGATATGCCTTCACGAGATCAATGTGAGAATAAATTTTTGTACCGTGAAGATTAGAAGTAAAATCTAAAATATTGGGAACGCTATAATTATCTTTAATAGTTTGAGCATTGAGTGCACGGTAATCGCCGACTGGTCGCCACTCTGTGCTGTCTTTTTAGGAACCATATGTAAAGGTGAGGCATAATTACTTTTGGAAGGTCGCATATGACCTAGAGTAATCATGTTCTCAAATTCCGCTTTTGCGATGCGGAGACGATCGGGAGCGAGGCGGCGAGCTTTAGCTGTTACAGGTCGACTATTTGTTTCGATGTAATGGACTACGGAATGTTTAATTTCTTGATCAGGCCGGGGAGGTTTTGTGATGTCAGGAAATTTTCTTAAAAGTTCATGATAAACACTATCACCTGACACAGTTTTAATTGAATGAATTCTACTATTGCCTAAAATACAATGACATTTAATATTTGTCTCCGAGTCTAACAATGCTTGCTTACTTATATCCGATACTAAACGGAAGTTGTACAAGAAATCAGCACCGATAATTGGGGTTGAAACGTTACCAACTAAAAATGTCCATTGGAAAATTCTCCTTAAGCCTAAATCCAAAGAAAGTGTTTGAGTTGTGTATACGTGTATGGGTGATGTATTGGCGGCAGAAAGTGTCATTTGTGAATTATTTTGCCTTTGTGTTTTTGTTGCTGGAATTATGGACACATCAGATCCCGTGTCAATTAAAAATGTGACATTAGTACGTCTATCTCGAATAAAAAAGGCGACGAGAATTTCTTGGCAAGGCAGTAGTCGCCATTATACCTAACCGGACTCGTTTTTTGAGAATTTACATGGAGGGTGACATTTTTGAGCTGCTGAGCCAAATTTGTAATGGTACCAGCACTGCTCGTATGTTTTTGATTTAGAGCGATTACGTTTATGAAATGGGAGATTACGATTACGACTACGACTTCTGCTACGCGAAATTTCATCAATGCGCAAATTTAATTTTTTTATTTCTTCAAGTACATGGCTTTCAATGGAATTTTTGTCTGAGGAAACGGAACAGGCACTTATACCGCAATTGGAGTCACCTCCATGACTCGATCGGCTACTTCGGCAGCTTTCTCCAGTGTCAGCGGGCTTATAGCTGCAAGAATGGATTGTACACGAGTGGGCAGATGCTGCTGAAAAAGTTCAAGTATGAGGTCATCTGGAACGCTATGAGATTCCGCGCGCCTCCTCATGATGCGCAATAGTTCGCTGGGACGTCTATCTCCGAGTTCTTCTCCGATGAGTAATTTCCTGATTTCTTGATGGGATGATTCACCGCTTCTTTTTATTAGCTCTGTTCTCGCTTTTTCGTAAGGCTCCACTGGGTCGGGATTCATAATGACGTCACGAATGATGGTTGCTGCTTCCGGTGGTAAATGTGCGATGATGTAATTAAATTTTGTTTTGCTGTCTGTTATTGCCTTGGGACAGCCAAGTTGGAATGTGCTATCGCACATTGTGAACCAGAGAGCAGGATCGTGAGTTATATGCCGGTATCTTGACGGCGCCTACGTCATTCATTTTGAAGCTTACACGTGGTTACCAGTTCTTTCGCAATATTTAGCTATTTCGTGAAAATTTTAAAAATAAAGCATTATTTTAATGCCATAATATCTTATTCATGCAGGTCACCATTGAAGGATATGTTGCGTTAATGTTCAATCAGGATGCAATCAGATAAAACTTAACAACTTTAACTTTATTATAGACACATGTTCTAAATCATCTGCGAGTGTTGAGAGAGAGAGAGAGATTACCCGGTGACTACGGTGACTACGGTGACATTTTCTGGGCATATGGCTCGCGAAGCGAGCCTCCATCCCATATCCGAAAAATATATGAGGAACGACTGTGGGCTGTATCCTGCTAGCATGTAGGAAGCAGCTGATTGGTCGAGCCAATCGTTGGTGTAATTTCCTGGGTCGTGCGGATTTCTGTGATCATGGCTGAGAGCTGAAAGGAAGCTCTCTTATTGGTGCATGGCGGGAGATGAAATCGACTCTCATAGGCTGCTCAAGTCTCTCAAAAGAGAAAACTAAGACTAAAGGGGAGGGACAAGCCCGGATGGTGGGGATACGACAAAATTTAAGATGAAAAAATAAAGATAAATATAGAATTAATAAATTTAGCAATAGTTGTGCAAAATTGCACTGGCTATTAAAATTATGGCGGATTGTAGGAGTCGAGAAGTATTCTTCTCGGTCTTTTAGTAGAATCATGAGGAGTATAGGTATTTAAGTTAATCATATTGCTATTATTAGTGAATTGCAGAGAGTTAAAGAACTTTTTAGCTATTTTCTGGATATAGAATTTAAAACTTTTGATTTTAATAGCTTTCCGAATGTCGTCGTTTCTCATGTACCTTGAGGCTTTAACGATCATTCGGGAGAGATTACCCATGAGCACAACGTATATATATACTGCAACCCTAGCGGAGAAAACTAGTACTATTCTAGATGTACACTTCATTGTAAGGTGCTACCATCTAGTGAGTTAAAATATAGGATATGCTACAGATACATAAAATAATTCATTTTGACACTGAATAAAGACAGTACACACACACAAATAATGTGAAAAAAAATGCCTCCCAACTTTTTTTAATACTAATTTAGAACAAAAACACTACACAATGATACAGAAATTGCAAATCAATTTATAAAAAATGCTAAATTTACAAATGGATTAAGATATATTAAAAGATCTACCATAATTGGATTCAAAAACTCTTCAGATCTACCAAATAGTTCCCAACTTTCTGAAAAACACATTTCAAATTCTCTCTAATAGTTATATTTTCATTTTATTTGCTCCTGACTCTGATGTAAAGGGGGATTTTGCACGCACACATTCAATTAATCATATTCATCCAATTTAGTTATTCAGTTGTAAACAAAGTAGTGCTTTTCTTTCACTTAAAAAAATGGTTATTTTAAAAACAGTAAATACTAATGAATCTAAGGTAAGAGTAAATATTTAAATTATTTCAAAATTTGGTGCAATCTAAATATACTATACATTTTTAATTATTATCATAACAGAGAATGAAATTTGAAGAAAATATTCATAATTTTTTATTTCTACAAAACTTTTTGGCCTTTGTATTGCACTAATTGCTATTATGAATCTTGTATGGAAACATGTTTATTTCCAGCTGTAATATATATTGAGTTATATGGTTACAATAATCCAGTATTTTGCATCAACGTTTTCATTTGAATTGAATGACATGACAGAAGATTATTAGCTAAACTTTTCAACAAATCATGTGATCTGTATATAATTCAATATACTATCCATGCCAGATTATATGAATTCCAGAAAATATTAATAATTTATAGTATAAACCTCCCCTTTCATCCATACAAATATAAGCAAAAGATACAATTTAAGGAACACTTTGAATAAATTTTAAACATTTGGCATTTATCTTTTAAAAGATATATTTTACATTTTAAAGAAGAATAATTATAACAACCGCTTACAGCATTATAATATCTTATTCAATAATGCAAAATCAAAATGAATTATTCATAAACATTGCCTGATGTCATAGCTTATGATTCAGTAACAGCCAGAGATGGAGATAATACAGATTTTTAATTTTAAGTAGTAAAATTAATTTTTAAAATATGAAAACAATACGCAACACATCTCAGAAATTGTTCTTATAACAAATAGTTTGTATGTTATATGTCTTTTCATTTAAATCACAGACTTTTCCAATGATAGCAAAATATCATCCTTCTCAGTGCATGACTTTCGAAACATATAAACAGCCAAATGAAACTAAAATCTATTTTCCTACTGGCTTGCATTAACATGTTTATTGTATATGCCACAATCTTTCCTGTTCAACCAATTGCCTTGGTTGATTCCTTAACATGATTTAAAATAGAACTTCAATAACAAATCTTCTCCAGTCAACCATCGTGTTGGGTCCGAAGGTAAAATCCTAGCAGGACCCACTGGTAGTTTGGGCGACCAAAAAGTTTTCGCCAAATTGAGAAATGAGTTTTTCAAATGGGACAATAAGACATGTGGGAAAATTTTAAATTGTGAAAAACAACATGAAAAAAAGGTTCACTCCTAGGAGAGCCCACACCCTTGGCGCGAATTACTTTGGTTGGCGATAATTGCGCCATCTTAGTAACCCTACTTATAAACACTACACATGGCAACCCTAACTATTTCTAGCATTTTCATATTTTGTGGGAGCGCATTTCGAATTTCATTTTGTTGTTGGGATCTGGGCTGGCTGCGTGTGTGAGGGAATATACCTTAGAATTTTTTACTTTGTTGAATGCGAAAGGTAAGAAAGAATTGATTGAATGGTGTATGAAGGATTGATTGCTTCGAGTTATGAATGTCCTAAATGTAATGATCGGCATGATGTAATATGGTCAGCAATAAAATGCTTTCTTCGAAATCATACCAGCCACGCCGAATGTATGTTCAACCATTACCTTGCAGAATAAATATGGCGGCGCTCACAGGATCATTTGCTTAGCAATGAGACCTTTAAGGCGTTTTAAAAATCTATTGTTAGGCTGTACCCTCCTCTCGGAAAAGATCAGCATTAAGAAAGTGATGTTTTTATATTTTTTATCTTAAATGCTTAATTTCTGTATTGTTTACATATATTTTAAATTACGCATCCACCTTATCCCGCTATATTCCCTTGCCGCCATTGGCGGTTTCGCTTGGCACCATCTTGTTCTGGCTTGGCTCTTTTTCGGTTTGTCGCCAAGGGTGTGGGCTCTCCTAGGATTTTACCTGAAAAAAATCTCACGCATTGTCAATTTGCTTGACGAAAACCAAGAGATCCATATCTAATACTCCTTTGTGAACCACATTCCTTCTTATCAATACTACTTCTACATGTCCAAACATATCTATCCATAGATGTTTTGGGTCTTAGTTTCATTACATTGCTACATTTTCCACACATCAAAATCGTTTTAACTAAATCAGGTTCTCTTAAGAATTCCAACAGCAGGTCAGGAGTTAGCATTAATATATGAACAAAATCAAACGTTGGAATACCATTTTCACCATAATGTTTTCCACTGGCTCTACAGAATGAAAAAACTTCGAACACTCAGCTCGATTTCGAAGTCTAACATGCTTCCAAGTACATTCTATTGTATTTGTATGACAATTCGTAACGGGTTCCACATAATGAAGGTCTTTATATCGAATGATCACCGAAGTTTTTCAAATCCACTAGTCTAACTTCAAAACAGTGAGCCATTCTCTTTTTGCAATTGTGTGTATACAATAAACAAAATTTGTAAACTTAAAAAATGATTCCGATTTCGCGCCAACGTCCTGAGTGTGAATTTAGCCTATCAAAATAAAGAGCTTTCCGTTACAGATACAGTGCTTATCAGCAAGGAAATGAAAAATTATTTAGTACCAGCTTATGATAAAACGGAGCCGGCTGGGTGGCGGGGATGGTTTGTCACTGGCCTTTTGCTCTGAAAGTTACGGGTACAATTTCGGCCCAAGTTGGTGGATAGTTAGTTTCAAAAATGATTAAAATAAAACATAGGTTAATGTTTGTATCTCTGCAAATTAGAAATAAATTATTTGAAATATAGTACTAAAATTTTATTTTTTTGATTTTCTTGGGCATTTAGATATTAGAAATATTTTTAAACAAAATTTTAAAAAATTCTGAATTTAAAACGCCTCTCTCGTTTAAAGATTATGAAAAAGGGTGAAATTGTCGAATCGGGCGAATCTCCGTCAAATTTTGAAAAATTGCCAATTTGGCGTATTTTTGCGTGCTGTGTTTCGGAGTTGCAACCCTACCACAACACGCAACCGGGCGCGAAATTTAAGATGGCGGAAGGAAAATCATTAAAAAATAACATTTTAAAGTTTTGAAACTGAAAATCGCTGCAAAAATCAGGCATTTAAAAATGGAAATAATTTCACTTACCTTTAAAAAATGCTGCCTTTTCCGACATTTATGATGACAATGAGTTGCCTACTGAAATTATGCCAGTGTGCTACTGCATATTTCTGAGAGTACCTTCCAAAACATTTTTATTTTTGTATCTCTAACAAAACGGTGCACACAAATCCATATTACTCAATTCAAACCAAAACCCTTTCTTTACACTCCTAAACACATGATGGGTATCCTCTTTCACACTGGACTGAATTTTGCAGTACCATTCAAAAACCATCATTCACTTTCTCACGCGCTCTTTCTCTCAATTCCATACTTTTTCCACATTTCGGACATACATACGATGATTCAATCAAACCTTCTTTCATGCACCATTATGAAACAGCTTTCTTTCCAAGCACAGGCAACATGGCAAAAAAACCTTTAACTATAGTTATCGTAATTTTTCATGCATTCATTCAAATTCTCTCTAATCACATCGTGGCAATCTGAAAATTTATGCGGAGAAAAAGAGTAATATTACCTGTTAAAAAAATTCCATAACGAAAAAACGAATCGAAAGAAAACTTCTGAGCTAACGGAATTTCCGGAGCAAGCGAAACTAAACTCGTTGAGAAAGATTTCTAAAGTCGTTAAAAAAGAGAGCGCATTAGTAACTATCGAAAAAAAAGCGCAGTAATTATTGTTAATTTTTAAAGTATTAAAAGCTTTCTGCCCATGCGCGAGAAAGACCGTTGAAGAATTAAACTGTTAAATAAAAATAAAAAATAAATAAATAAACGAATTTCGAATGCGCTAACTTGCCGTGATAGCGTTAAAACTGTTAAAATGAACGAAATCTACTGCGCATGCTCAAAATTTCGCCAAAAAACGACTCTCCTTCACTGGAAAACAAATTCAGAAGGGTTACCAGATTTAGCGTACTTATTGGTTTTGCGAGAAAACACTTGTCACGATAAGCGCCCGATTCGACGAATCAACCTAAAAAAAGAAAACAGAATGATGTTTTTCCAAATTTATTAAGTATATTTTTTTAAAGTACTTTCTTCTTGCAAAATTTATATTGTTTTCGAAAATCTTTAGCAGATGGCTGCACCAAACTAACAGGTAATTTTCCTTGCCCCTCTTTTCCTTCTATTACTTCCTAATTCTTAGTATGGATTCCAATTTCTTTCCATAAATTACACTCAAATGACGAAATCGTTTTAAAATTGAAAAATAATTGCTGAAATATCTCTAAAGGCACAAAACATTTTTTTTTCTTCAAGGAAAAAAAAGTAAAAAAATTATTTTGGAACGTATTAAAAAATATATATATATATATATATTATTGTGGGAGACAACAAGGGGTCCAAGACGTGTTTGTCTTACTTCACATTTATTTTAAAACTTTAACAAAAATTAATTAAAAAGGTAGATATTTTTACAGATAAGTTTGACGATGATATTCAGAAGGTAACGCCTGCTCGCGCACCTCTCGCGTTCTCTCTTTCTTCTCTCAAAAGTTTTTGTTCTGCTTTTACTAGTTCAAAAGTTTTCGTTTCAGTTTCAATTCAATGCGCCTGCGCGCGGAGACTGCCTTGCTTTTGGCTGCATGCCATAACGGCCATTCTGACTGTACGCTGTCCGCAGCGGTACGTCTATGGAGACCAGAGAATCTGAAACATACAAAAAAAAGACGGAACAGACAAGGACTATACGACAAATACACAAAGATTAAACATATCATAATTTTTCCGAACTAGACAGTTTCTCCATCATGTGAAGGCACCTCTTCGACATCCGGAAGGTTCCACAGGAAAACATTGTGTTTCACAGGCATAAGAACGTCTTTTTTAACAAGTTGATCTTTGGTTGAACGCATCGATATTTTCCTCTCTAGAGTTCTGGACGTCTGTTCAAAACGATTTCTCTTTTTCCTTCGTTTCCACTGCCAGGGCTCAAAAATTTTTCGGAGCAACACAAACCGTCGATGATTACTCTTCATAGGTAAAGGGTTAGGTGAGCGGGAGATAAATTCACGGAACTCGTTTTCATGGCACCATTGGCTTTCTTACACAATACTATATCAGAACATTTTTCTCTTACAATACTCAATTTTAACTTAGTACTCTTAATTTTATTACATTTATAATCCTTAATTAGAGAACTCAAATCATTTCTAGTATTAAAGTTTTTAACATGTGGCAAATCATAACTAGAGTTTTCTATCACATTTGAAACGGAAACATTTGGAAAAGAAATAGCACTAGAATAAGCATAAGCATGAGCACCTAAATCTGCACTCAAAGAGGATCCACTTTCACTCAATAAAACATCGCTCTTTGCATGGCCTAGTTTCTCTATTTCAGAATATATACTGGGATGTATAATAAATTCTTCGGTCAAGGTCGGTGATATTGCCGTTCGCACACTTAGGCTAGGAGACTGTTGATTAAGAGAAATATTTATGGGTTTAACTTCTACCATACGCTGTTCGCCAAAACATGAACTTAATGTTATTATTTCTTCGGAAGGTGTTTGCACTCTAATTAGTGAGGAATTTAAAACTGGGATCTGGCAACCTGAATCGATCAAGGCTGTTACGGGTTGATTTTCCACAAAAATGTTTACGTATTGAAGATTTTCGAATTCATCGCTATTTTGTTTTTCGCTCTCGACTTTCAAAGTATTCACGTTTATTCTATTATGGATGTGGTCGTTAGATTCTTTAGGTTTAAAACGCTTCTCACAGTCTCTTGCGCAATGAGATGAATCACCGCATATATAGCAATTTTTATTTTCTCTTTCAAGATATTGGGGATAGTTTTCTTTAATCTTTGCTTTAAAGTTTTGTGATCTATTTTTAAAGGGGTCTTGGGTATATCCATAAGTAATAGGAATTTCTTTATGTGATCCGCTTCTAGATGAAATATAAATATCACACTCTTTAGCTAAATCGATAGGTCTAAACCAATCTTCTGCTTCTCGAATGCCAATATGAGTTGCAGTTTCCTTATTTAAAGTTTCAAATAATTTATCAGAAATTATAAGATCACATAGAGATTCAAAGGAATTAACTTTTCTTAACGAACAATAATATTGGAAGTTTGCCGTCAATCTTGCAGCAAATTGGATGTATGTCTCGCCTGATGATTTTACAGCATTTTTAAATGAGTTTAAACACTCGTGAGGGGTTAATTGGAATTCTCTGAGTACTATAGATTTTAGTTTTTCATAGTCATTTAATTCCTCTTCTTTAATATACAGTAAGACGTTATGAGCTCTTTCGCCCAGAAGATTTATTAAAATTTCAGATTTATATTCGTCATTTATTTTCTTGGTTAAAAATGCGCGTTCTAATGATTGGAAGAACAGATTAAAATTTTCAGATCTAGTGGGAACAGGAAGAGATAAAGTTTTAATACTTGTTATCATCTTTTCTATGTTAGTTTCGAACTGTTTTTCTTCGACTTTAGCTGCAGGAATTAAACTTAATGCTTTATTTTTAGCCGTTTGAAGTTCGATTTCTTTTTCTAATTTTGCTAACTGAAGTTTCGCGAGTTCAATTTTCTGTTTTCCTAAAGTTACCTCTCTTTTTCGTTTTGCGATACTCTCTCATCTATACAGTTTTGAATTAAAGTTTTAACGAAATCTGGATCAGTACTGCGTCGAAGGACCCAGCTATAAAAAGATCCAAGATATGTAAGAAAAGATCCCGACAAGGATCTGATCATCAGGACCGGAAAAGACACGCTCCTGAACAAAGACAAGGAGTCAAGAGGTCGATCCCCTTCCTCGTTCTCGTCCAAGAACAATAAGTTTCAAAGACATACCTCTTCACCAGGAGTAAAGTCCATTACAGGTCCATCAAAGTTACCTGATCGCAGAACTGCTACGACTACAAGTGGATCCCGAATGGAAGTTAGTGGACGTGATAACCAGACCCGTCAGACCAGAGCGACAACGAGAAGACACAACGAACAAACGGAGAAACCAGTCCGGTCGAATCAAACCAATACAAGGAGAACTTGCCCATACTATCTACGGAGCCGTATACAAGAAAAAGACAGAATCCATGAGAACCTCAACAACATCGAAATCAACGGCATACCTGGCAGCATATTCCGCAGAAGAAGCCTCAGTATGGAAGCGATGAATGGAGATCCAGTGCATAGGATTTAACAGACAAAATCCAGGTTGTATTGTTTCATTATCTTCGCGGTACGAACAAATGAAGAATTTTTGCAATTAAAGCAAGTCACGGGTGGACTCTAAAATTAAGAAGACTAACAAAAGTGGACACTGCATTGTGTTTTTTTTCTATAACAGAAAAAAACGACTTTTGTGTTACTTTTGTATTTTGGAGAAAACATCTGTAAATTTTGCATTTGTTTACTTCGATGTATGACTTCGCTAAGATGCGACAATTCATTTGGTTGTTTGTGTTATTTGTTTATTACAAAATGATTATTATTATATGCTATGTGTGTTTCTATGTATGTTTTGTTTCACATCTGGTACCTTATTGCGCGGCGAAGTTAGATAGGATTAACCATTAACACTAACTAGCGCATCAAGTTTTTCGAATGAGAAGGCAAAGGAACCAGATATTTATTGTATGACATTCATGTAACAAATGTATAACTTCATGTATACTTTTACCTACTTCTCAAATGGATGTCAATCTTTCAGGGTAGCTGACCCTGAAGTCTTCGATGTTCCAGTGCCACAGAAGATTGTATTGTATTTTTGTATAATATATAAGTCAAACTCTATGGGGCTGGTTTTTGCCACCACTAGGGTGGTTTTTCCCACGCCCCTTGCCGAATGGATAGAGTGCAGGGATTAATTTAAACTTGTAAAATATTATGAGGTTTGTCAATTAATTCTAAATCGTAATTTTATCCTTTTTCATTACGGAAGATGTTTCAATAATATACAGTTAGAAATTAATATCGTCGGTACTGTAAGACAAAGAGAGATTTACGTAATTTATTTTCAGGACATTTGAGTCCTTCGAATAAATCCGTTTTCTTTTTGGAGGGGATTGTGACGAATCTATACGGAACTTTATCACTAACCTTCTGAACCGACCTTTTTAGGGAAATTTAATTCCCTACCTATTTCCAATCAACTCCAAAGAGCGGACAGGATTACTTGTTATGTAGATTAGATTCAGTATTTAAGTCAAACGAAATAGTAAAGTTAGGCAGTAGGAGATAGATATTGAAACATAGAGTTATAGTGATTTTGAATTGAAATATTGTAATGGAATATAAATTAATCTTATGAAGAATTGAGATTCCAGTGGTAAATATAAAATTGTATTTAAAGTCTCATTAAAGTTTTAAGAGTGAGATTAAAGTTAAATGTTCATTAAGAACATTATTGAATATAATTCTGGGATCTCTAATCGTGGTAATTTCTGCGTGATCGTTATTTAATGAATTGATTAATTAGATTATTAATTAATTGAGTTAAATTAAAGTATATTATATTTAAAACCTCATAATATTATAATTCGAATTTGTTAATAAGTCTTCGATTTTAATTGAGAAAGTTATTCAAATAAAGAAAGTTATTTATAAAAATGGCTACTGGTTCTTTTACGTCTCCTAATTATTATAGTTCTCAAAGTGAGGTCCCCAGGGACCATTACAAGTGTTATTGTTAATGAATCCAATACTTCGAAAAAGCTTAGCGAATTTTGGGATTTAGAGAATTTAGGAATATATAGAAGCAGAGCTGACATTTTGAAGCAATATTTGTTTATTGCATATCTTAGTAAAATATTTATTAACTTTAAAAATTATAGTGATAAATTTTTGTATTTAACAATACTTGTCCGCACTCTAAAATTTTGCCCCCCTGCCTAAATGCGACACTGTGTGGGTGTACATATAATGGATATAAATATTCTCTCTTAAAAATTATAGATGGAAAATTTATATGGACTAGCAATTTTTTATATTAAGGAATATAAATTTTTTTAGTATGTAATTTTATGTCCAAATTTGTATAAAATTATAAAAGTGCAGAAAATTTAAAAAAACAATTAAAAACTTTCAAAATATTTTTCCTTTTATTGATTTCGTTAAAATATAAAAGTTTTATGGCTTTAAAATAATAGATTTTTTTTTTTTCTGAAATGATCTTTTGGATTAGTTAGTTCGAATAGGAAAAATGGACTGTTAAGGTTCACTGTGAAACCGTAAATTTCTCGAAATTGAAAATGCTAAATTCTTTTCTTTGTATATTTATGTTCATCATCATGTCTAATGGTGATATTTAAAACAAATTTTTGTTAAATTTTCAAAGGGAATATGTAGTGAACTTCAACCGCTTGCCTGATTATCTCGGGTTAGTATATATTACAGCTAATTATTATCCCGAGCGGAATTTGTCTGTACGATTTGTTTTATCACGGTTTTACTCGGCCTGAAAGAAATGAAACGCTCAGCTTTGGTTGGCAGTTAGACAATTTTTATCCCGCCCGGTTTGGCTGATACGTTGGTTAAAAGGAAGATTGATGTGAATGGAACATTTGGATTGAATAGAAGAGATTTATCTCGAGATCTAAAGACAAAGAAATTTTTTAAAAAAAGGAGAAATTATTGGGTACTAGAGAGGGAAGTAACTGTAATTACATGGAAAGATAAGAAGGATGTTAGTTTAATTTCCACAATACATACAATCGAAATGCAGAATGTAACAAATGAATAGGGAGAGACAAAGTCCAAGCGTAAATGTGTAGTTGACTACAATGACCAAATGGGTGGTGCAGATAAAGTTGACCAACATTTAGCTCCTTACTTTACATCCAGAAAAAGAGAGGAAAAAATACTAATATTTTCTTCCATTTATTGATTTGGCCTTGTGAAATTCCTTCATTTTGTACTGTAAATCAGGAGGTTCATGATCACCTAAACAATTTAGAATGAAACTGACTGAAAAACTAATTTCAGAAAATCATCGTGACGAGTTTTTCTGCCACATCAGGGTTCCCCAGCATTAGTCCTTCACCACTCAGGTTAACCTCAATGCATTTTTCAGATGTTATTCCTGCATCTGTATAAAAAAAAAAAAATCAAATCCAACGAGACAGTGTTCCCGTGACTGTGCTCCTGTAATAGAAATTCCAGAAATAAGCCAGTAAGAAACGAGACTAGATACCAGTTTACAGAATGTCAGCTATCTCATTTTGTGTTGTCCCTTGTTTCAAAATCAATCATATTAAGACTAATATTTAACTTTTTTTTCCATTTGCCAGATATAACTCAGGATAGTAAACTAATATTAAAACTAAATGTTTTTACGCCTGTAAAAATTTTAAAAACTCAACTTAAAACCTACATATTTTGTTTTGTTTCGTTTCATTGTATTTAATAATAAAATTAAAAATGTGATGATTTTTTGCAATTTTTTCAAAAAAAATGTGTAAAGGAAGCGGTTAAAGGGTTCAGGAGAAGGAGAGATTTATGGTTCTAAGTAATGAGACAGGGGAAAAGTTTCTACTGTTTATCAAAAATATATATACAGTCGAACCTCCATATAACGAACCTCTATATAGCGAATTTTTCTACGCGCATTTCAGGATTTTCTTCATAAAATAAACTTCCTATAGTGAAGTGCATTTTCTATGCAACAAACTTTTTTCTTGTGATTGGATTTTTCTCCTTATTTTTAAAGTAGTTCCGGACATTTTTAAGTTATTCTCTCTTAACACATTTTATGGTTCTCATAAATCTTGAACTGCTTTTTTTTTTGTTTAGCGCGCTGAGAGCAATAGATTTCTGGGAGTTTCATCCCAGAAGTACTACTTTTCACTAGAAACATCTTCGATATCCTCTTTCACCCTCAGTGGAATTGCATCGTGTCTCCGTGTCCTTGAACTAATTTCCGTTCATTTGTAGTGTTGATCAGTTGTACTGGTAACTTCGTTTTCTGATAGTTCGTAAGTGCTTGAGCATGAAATTTTTTTAATTTTTCAAGAAGTAGATAAAGGCGTCAAAAAGAGGACATGGCTTTATCATTTGGTTTTCCTCCAAACAGCTTATCAACTATTATAAGAAATCG
Organism: Trichonephila clavipes; assembly: GCA_019973935.1. Taxonomy (NCBI): domain Eukaryota; kingdom Metazoa; phylum Arthropoda; class Arachnida; order Araneae; family Nephilidae; genus Trichonephila; species Trichonephila clavipes. The sequence continues at coordinate 87,647 of BMAU01018921.1, forward strand.
AGATAAGCTTCGAAATTAGGATTCATTGAATTCTTGTTCAAATCGTAGAAGAACATGTGTCCATGAAGATTTCGACGAGGCAGTTATGAAGTGGATACATACAATGCAAGATAAAAATGTTCTGATCTCTGAGCCTTTCGTAATAGAGAAAGCTGTTCCATTTGTTAAGGTATTGGGATAAGACCAAATTCTACGTAGCAATGGATGACTAGAAACATTTAAGAAAAGATACGGAAAAATTGCACCTGAAGGGATTTTGATGCATTTCAAAGATATGAAACGTATTATGAAACAAAGTATTTTTTCAAATAAAAAAACTCAAACAAAATTAACATGTTTTATGCATAATTAAATTTAAGTCCGCATGCGGTGATGTAAGTTTAAAAAGTCTTGTTATAAAATAATGTATGCTTAAAATTACTTGTATGCTTTAAATTAGAAAATGTCCTTAAAGCTCATTAATTTTAAAATAAAAATTATTTTCTTTTGTAAATACAGTGTATATTCCTCAACATTCTTTTTTTTTCGATGGGTAAGATATGCTGCAACGTAAGTTAATAACAAACAAGTATTATATCTAAAAAAAATTTTAATGTACCATCTATATATAAAAGGAGAAAAAGCGACTCACTCACTGACTGACTGACTAATCCACGATATCTCCGGAACTATTAAACTTACATATTTGAAATTTGGTAGGTAGGTTCCCTTCATGTAGTAGACATCAGCTAAGAACGGATTTTGCAAAGATCTAATCCCAAGGGGCGTTACGGGGCTTAAGGGGGCGTTATAGATAATTATTTCCATTATTAATCTATTAGATGTACAGTCTTGAAACTTGGTACACAAATTTTTCTTTCATAAAATAGAGGTACCTTACATAATGATTTTTACGAAAATTGACCTCCAAGGGGCGTTATGCATAATTATTTCCATTTTTAAACGATTAGAAGTACAGTTTTGAAATTTGATAAGCGGACTCCTTTCATAGAGTACAGATCCGCGACAAAATGGGTTTTGTGAAAATCGACCCCAAGTTTGCAGAGAATTAAGCAGCGTTATAGGCAATTAACTCCTTTTTTAAACTATTAGACGTAAAACCTTGAAATTGAGTAAGCAGATTCCATTCATTAAGTAGAGATCTGCTATAAGATGGGTTTTGGGAAAATAGCTTCCTAAGTGGCGTTGCGGGGGCTTAAGGGGCTTTATTGATAAATATTTCCATTTCTAAACTATTAGACGTACAGTCTTAAAATTTGGTAAGCGGATTCCTTTCGTGGTGCATCTACGTGTTCCTAAAAATAAATTCTTTAAATACACAAAAGAAATTTAAGATTATATTTTTTTTTCAACAGTATTAAATTGTTTTCATTTGTAAAAAAAAGAGGAAATGCTCTTTAATTTTAGAATACTTGATAGTAAAGTACAAACTATAAGCTGGTATCAAAGACAAAATATTATGACTACAAACATTTTTAATTTGCCGAGGAGCTTCATGTATCTCAGTAAACTTGTTTACATAAAAGGATTATATTCTTCTTTGTACTGAATTGTTTATTTTGCGAGTAATGACAAAATACTGGGCTTCTTAATTTTTTCGACTTTTGTACAAAAAGAGTTATATTCTTCGCCTTTGATAATCCTTACTTTTCATTTAAAATTTCAAAAGAATTGCATAATGCCTAAATTCTAAGATTACTGCTCTGATTTTTGTGCGATGATGAACTGATTTTGTGCGTAAGGTAGAGCAAAACATTCCTACGAAGACAACTGCTTCGATCAACATTCAAAACAATTACAAAACATTTCCTTCTCAACGCACTGACTCCGCAATCGAGTTGCAGAAAACAGTGACAACAATTTTTCTTTACTTTTTTCAAAACCAAGAAAGACTTTAGCTTCAAATAACACTCCCCCCCTCCTCTTCGTTTGAACAGTCCCCTAAAGTGACCGGGAAAGTAGAAGAGGGCTTTGTCGGCATAGTTTCTATTTATCCTATGTCCGACAATTTAACAGAAAAGGAAATGCCCTTTCCAAAGATTTATTACGGCAATAAGAGGAAGAATAGTTTTCCGGCTACTTGATAGAAACCTTAGAAGATTTACAAGAAGGCAGAAATGCATTTCTAGGTTTTCTTACACCAAATAGGCATATGATAATCAACAATGACCAAAAACTGAAGGATCAACAATAATCAACGGGGAGAAGCATTTTTTGTTGATATTTTTATATCAACGACTTGTTGATATTTTTATTTTACTACTTGCTTTCCATATTCATTTACATGAACCATCTTATTCTGTATTCAGAGTTTCAAATGTTCAACAGCCTTAGAGCGCCCCCGAACACTCCTTTCTTTGTACATAAAATGCGTGACTCACGAATAAATAGGCGGAAAAAAAAAAAAAGAGAACGAACATATTATTTTAATTTAAATGTAACTATCTGTTCGACTACGTTCAGATTATATTTATTTTTTCAGATATTTTTGGATTGGATAATTTTTTAAAATTATCCAATACTCTGTAGAACTTTCTAAGTTTAAAAGTCCCCATTTTCCTTTTCTTAGAGAAACTTGTGTTTGGAAATCGCCTGTGATAATTTCTACTGATTTCAGTTCAAAAGATTTCTTTTCCTTTTAAAGGAGACATTTCCTACGAATTTAAACCACATTCCACCAAGATTTCTTTTTCAGTATTATTAAAAGGCATTGAATGAAATAGTGTAAAACATTGATTATATTATATAAAACACTAATCACAATGATAACTATTGCACAAAAAAGGAAACGCTTATTTCATTTCAGTCAAAGGTATAATAACCTAAAGCAAATTTAAATTAATTTATCAAGGTAAAATTTATTTATATTTTGATTTTCAGTAAATGTTGAAAATGTTATAGATTTATTTTTATTCTGTGTTAAACGCAGTAATTTCGTACATACAAATCGTGTTAACTCTTAAATTAATTAATTTTGAAAAACAAATAATAATATAATTATTTGAACATTTAGATACATACAATGAATTTAAAAAATGGAAAGAAAACGCAAAATATTTGCCTGTCTCTCTATGTCATAATGTAAAGTCTCAAATCGATAATGGGCTATTTTATAATCATATAGTACTCTGAAGCTCTCTATCTTTTATAATGGAAAATATTTGCTTTAAGACACATATATAATTCTTTAACAAATAACAAAAAATTACATTAACTATATGTGAGTTAAAAAAATCTTATAACTATTGAACATCTGTATACCAATAGACATGTTAATATTCAACTAAGCTATATTGTGGTTAATCAATTTATAATTGCTTCTCTGAGAATTAATTAGTTATTTATACAACACTCTGTTAAGAATTTTTGTATACTTACTTTCTTAAAAGAATAAAAACATTGATAAATGTCATTTTTTATTGCCTCGATAATTCATTCAGTTTTGATGCATTAGATTTCATAATAATTATTGAATCTTAAGATTAAGTTTAGATTTTTACACCAAGCATTTTTCAAGGATTAAAATTATATGATAATGTTCATCTTTGATCTAATTGTTCCTATGTATGCTGAAAATTATGATAATCGATTAACAATGACAGGTAAATGTGATAAATGGCAGGAATGTGGCGTTAACTTCATACTTTATCTCAAAATCATAAATAAATGTTACTTGTTAAACAGTATCACATTGTAGATTCCACATGTTTTTACAGCTGTGGTAGCCGAGTGATCACAATTGAGGATTCCATCATTTAGCAGGGCTCTAATACACGTTAACTTTCTAAATGCTTAAAGTACTTTCATTGCCGTCATAACATAATCGACTGGGTTCCAGGTCGGATATCATCCTCGTTACTTGATTGTTATTCAAATAATGAGGTCCGTCTCATTGCGATATCCCTCATGTTTCCTCTGAATGAGACATTAATAAACTATCGATTTATTTGCATGTTCTTAAAAATAAATCGTTTAAATACACAAGTGAATAAATGTAAAATTAAAAATTTTTCCAACTGTAATGTACTGCTTTCGTTAGCATAAAATATCAAATCCTTTGAATTTTTAGAAAATTCTTGATTAGTAAAACGCAAACAATTAGTTGACATAAGACAAAATTATGACTACACATATCTTTAAGTCAGCAAGGAGCAAAACCATTCATGTATCTTGGTAAACTTATTTATATAAGGAAAAAACTATTCTTGTTCGTGTTTAATTGTTCTTTTATGACTAATTACAACACATTTATTTCTTACTTTTTCATCTTTCATATAAAAGGTTATTTTATTAGTTTTATGGATAGAAGTTAAATTTGTTAGCTTCTTATTTTTAAGTTACAATAAATTATAATTCTTTTGATGTATTAGTTAGTATAACATTGCTGAAATTCTAAGATAAATGCTCTGATCTCTGTGTGATGAAAATAAATAAACTTCAAAAATATCTTAAGAAATATAATGCACGCGTCATTCTAATTCTAAACACAATCTTCCCTTTTAGGACGTATGGTAATACAATAGTTTCCAAATGAGCAGCTCCGAAAAAAAATTAGCCCCAGTCCAAAAAATAAATCGAAAAATTCACAATAATCGAATATTCTTTATTAACATAGCAATAAAAACCATTACATTTGAAAATCAATGTAAGATCAATCCCCTCTCCCAATAATTTACACTCAAAACGTGAAAAAGGCCTCCACAGGTATCTGCCGTTTTTTAAGTGATTGATTAGCTTGAACTTTTCTTCACTACTGTGCAACTTTAACTGAGTTGGCCTGATTACAGTTATGTTGTAACCTTTTATATTTATATATTAAATGTGGGAGAAATTATCGCAAGTTCGACTTGCTTGCTGGTCAGGGTGCGAGGGCCCCGCTTGAGGTTGAAGGCTCTGGTGCATGGGATCGCTTAGCCCATTGGTAGGTACGCCACTGTGTTCACTAGTACTTTCTGATTCAGTTCTTGATGCAATTACTTGTAGAAATCAAATTTAATTTAGTTGAATAAACTTGCTGATGACTTTTTAAGAAAAATAAAAAAGTCTTCCAAATTTTGATAGAATTTAATTTTTGTTTACGAGATAGAATTATATTTGTAGTACACATAAGAATATACGTAAAGTAAAAATTATTCATTCAGATCTGAACCGAAAACCATTATTTTTGGCAGAACGGAAACCGGAAGAGAAACGATATTTTTTTATAGTTGAACTGGAACAAAAAATTACGGTTCGAAGTCCTGGCTCTATATGTTTAGAAATCACTTATTCAAAGTATTATTCCAAGAAAAAAAAATTAGAAAAAAAAATAGCGTACTCTTCCAGATCTACATTTGATAAAGAATTGATTTCTTTTAACTGAACAATATATGTAGAAGTTTAATTTTTTCCAGGAGCTTTTTTTCTTATTTTTAAAGTTAACATTTTTTCCCCAGAGTATAATGCGCACTCATGAATTTCGATCTTATTTTCTGTGTTCAAATAGTGCGTTATACGCCGGCTTTTACGGAAATTAATTGTTTCTATAACTGTTACGGTTATTTTATTTCAGACATATATGTTTAGTTTGTTGGGTTATAACTGACAAATAATAATTTTTTAAAAATTCTTACATTTTCGTATAATATTAGTGGTGTTTCGAAAATTTACTGAGTGCGTACTTTATACTTCCAACGCCATTGTGCTCATAAATAACGAAATAAAATGGAAAGAAAGTACAAATACATTTTAAAACGATACCAGAACACACGTGAATATAAAGATATATATTTCTCGAAAATTAAGCCCATTTCTGGATATTTTAAAATAATCTTTAAATTACTACTACTATATATATATATATATATATATATATATATATATATATATATATATATATATGTGGGAGACAACAAGGGGTCCAATACGTTTCTCTTTCTTATGGTTTATTTAACATTAAACAAAAATTAATTAAAAGGTAGTTTTTAACAGATAAGTTTGACGATGATATGCAGAAGGTAACGCCTGCTCGCGCACCTCTCGCGTTCACCTTTTTTTCTCTCAAAAGTTTTTGTTCTGCTTTTACTAGTTCAAAAGTTTTCGTTTCAGTTTCAATTCAATGCGCCTGCGCGCGAAGACTGCGTGGAGTTGTCTTGAGAATTATTGGATCCTATATCCGGCCAGCCTGACTGTACGCTGTCCGCAGCGGTACTTCCATGGAGACCAGAGAATCTGAAACATACAAAAAAAAAAAAAAAAACAGACAAGGACTATACGACAAATAAACAAAGATGTAACATATCATAATTTTGCTGCACTAAACAGTTTCTCCATCATGTGAAGGCATCTCTTCGACATCCGGAAGGTTACACAGGAAAACATTGTGTTTCACAGGCATAAGAACATCTTTTTTAACAAGTTGATCTTTGGTTGAACGCATCGATATTTTCCTCTGTAGAGTTCTGGACGTCTGTTCAAAACGATTTCTCTTTTTCCTTCGTTTCCACTGCCAAGGCTCAAAAATTTTTCGGAGCAACACAAACCATCTATATTTACTCTTCATAGGTGAAGGGTTATCAGAACAAGATAAACGTCTGGTTCTCTGACACACAGGAATATCATTTTTCAATTTAATACACATTTTTAACTTAGTACTCTTAATGTGATTGCATTTATAATTCTTAACTAGAGAACTCAAATCATTTCTAGTATTAAAGTTTTTAACATGTGACAAATCATAACTAGAGTTTTCTATCACATTTGAAAAAGAAACATTTGGAAAAGAAATAGCACTAGAATAAGCATAAGCATGAGCACCTAAAGAGGATTCACTTTCATTCAATAAAACATCGCTCTTTGCGTGGCCTAGTTTTTTTATTTCAGAATATACACTGGGATGTATAATAAATTCTTCGGTCAAGGTCGGTGATATCGCCGTTCGCACACTTAGACCGGGAGAATGTTGATCAAGAGAAATATTTATGGGTTTAACTTCTACCATTTGCTGTTCGCCAAAACATGAACTTAATGTTATGATTTCTTCGGAAGGTGTTTGCACTCTAATTAGTGAGGAATTTAAAACTGGGATCTGGCAACCTGAATCGATCAAGGCTGTTACGGGCTGATTTTCCACAAAAATGTTTACATATTGTAATTGTGCGAATTCATCGCTATTTTGTTTTTCGCTCTCGATTTTCAAAGTATTCACGTTTATTCTATTATGGATGTGGTCGTTAGATTCTTTAGGTTTAAAACGCTTCTCACAGTCTCTTGCATAATGAGATGAATCACCGCATAAAAAGCAATTTTTATTTTCTCTTTCAAGATTTTGGGGATAGTTCTCTTTAATCTTTGGTTTAAAGTTTTGTGATCTATTTTTAAAGGGGTCGGGGTATATCCATAAGTAATAGGAGTTTCCTTACGTGATCCGCCTCTAGATGAAATATAAATATCGCACTCTTTAGCTAAATCAATAGGCCTAAACCAATCTTCTGCTTCTCGAATGCCAATATGAGTTGCAGTTTCCTTTATTTAAAGTTTCAAATAATTTATCAGAAATTATAAGATCACATAGAGATTCAAAGGAATTAACTTTTCTTAACGAACAATAATATTGGAAGTTTGCCGTCAATCTTGCAGCAAATTGATGTATGTCTCGCCTGATGATTTTACAGCATTTTTAAATGAGTTTAAACACTCGCGAGGGGTTAATTGGAATTCTCTGAGTACTATAGATTTTAGTTTTTCATAGTCATTTAATTCCTCTTCTTTAATATACAGTAAGACGTTATGAGCTCTTTCGCCCAGAAGATTTATTAAAATTTCAGATTTATATTCATCATTTATTTTCTTGGTTAAAAATGCGCGTTCTAATGATTGGAAGAACAGATTAAAATTTTCAGATCTGGTGGGAACAGGAAAAGATAAAGATTTAATACTTGTTATCATATTTTCTATGTTAGTTTCGAACTGTTTTTCTTCGACTTTAGCTGCAGGATTTAAACTTAATGCTTTATTTTTAGCCGTTTGAAGTTCGATTTCTTTTTCTAACTGAGCTAACTGAAGTTTCGCGAGCTCAATTTTTTGTTCTTCTAAAGTTACTTCTCTTTCGTTTCGCGATACTCTCTCATCTATACAGTTTTGAATTAAAGTTTTAACGAAATCTGGATCACTTTCAAATGTACTACTGTTCTCAATTTTAGTCTTTAGTTTAGCTATGGTGTCCGTACTCTCCGCAGTACCGTCTAGATTCTCAACAACTCTTATGAGATCCTCTTTAAGAGCGTTTTTATACATTTTATAAAAATTTGGAAAGATCCTACCTTTTTTTTCTGGCTCCCTTGTTGCTCGCACGTACGATGTATCCAATGTAGAAAAACGTTGTGAATCCACTGATTTCACCTCTTCGCAGGTAATATAGTTGAAATTGTTGTTGTAGTTCCGGCCTCTACACAGGCGGAATTTTCGACGATGGGTTCCAACCTCTACACAGGCGGAATATTTATGCTGAGTTCAAACCTCTACACAGGTTGAACGAAGTTTTCGAAAAATGGCGGCGCGTCTCCTCCACGGACGGCTTTTTTTATTCACGTTCCAAATTTTGATCAAAATCGAAATTTTTTTTCAATCCCGGCCTCTACACAGGCGGAATTTTCATGCTGAGTTCAAACCTCTACACAGGTTGAACGAAGTTTCCGAAAAATGGCGGACGCTTTTGTTCATTGTCCAGACTTTGGTTCAAAATCGAAATTTTATCGATCGCGGCCGAGCCCCCATAATTTGTGGGAGACAACAAGGGGTCCAAGACGTGTTTGTCTTACTTCACATTTATTTTAAAACTTTAACAAAAATTAATTAAAAAGGTAGATATTTTTACAGATAAGTTTGACGATGATATTCAGAAGGTAACGCCTGCTCGCGCACCTCTCGCGTTCTCTCTTTCTTCTCTCAAAAGTTTTTGTTCTGCTTTTACTAGTTCAAAAGTTTTCGTTTCAGTTTCAATTCAATGCGCCTGCGCGCGGAGACTGCCTTGCTTTTGGCTGCATGCCATATTATTTTTATAAAATATATAAAAATATATATTATTTAATTATATTTTTAAAATTAAAAACAAAGTATTGATTTTTATTTTGAAAAGCTTTTTATGTGTAACTTTTATTTTATTTTCTAAACTGTTCTAAACAAATCCTTTTTTTTAATTTCTTGGGCATTTAGATATTACATACATTTTTAAACAAAACTTAAAAAAACAATTCTGAATTTTTTTTTTTTTTTTTTTTTTTTTTTTTTTTTTTTGCTCCTTTGACGAGACACACATGCCAACTTTCAGATTTATCTAAATGCTAAGTTTATTGAGAAAATAATGCTAGATGGTTCACTATCTAATTTAATAAAATCATTTGCTGCTTAAGTGGTCACAAATTCTAATTAATAATTTCAGCTTGAAGGTTCCCAAGATTCTTTTCTTGACATAATGTCTTTAGAAAGAGAAAGAGTTTCTTACTTTTTGTACTGTGAAAACAATTTTTATGAGGCACTAGTTTCTGCGATGTGTGGTAAATTATTCTGATAAAGAAAAAAAAATTTAAGTTGAGTAATATAAGGTTATAAAATGTTGTTGTGAAAAAGGTTTTTTTTTGTTAACTTTAATAATATAAAAGTTTTGATAGCAATGTCGTTGTTGTTTTAATCCGATGAAATAGTCTTTTTTGTCTTGGTATTTAAATATGACAAAATTATTTTATAGTTTCCTAAAGTATATATCTTTTCTTACTAGAGTTTTAAAAAGCAAGAACTTTCTATAGTTTAAACATAATATTTCTAATGTTTGGTTAAGCAGATTGTTTATTAAGCAAAATAATAATTTGATAATACTTTAAAAAAAATTTAAAGACAGCAAAATATTGATTTGGTATGTAAGATTTTCTTAAAACTAAAAAATTATAATAATAATTGGCAGATGAATTTTTTTAAAGAAGTTTTAAGACTGATTTCTTTTTGAAGGAAGGAAATCATTGACAGATTTGCTGCATTGTTTACGTTTCGCTAGTATGACATAATTTGTCATACTAGCATAATCTAGAAATAAATTACTTTCAATTTATCAGTGGAAACATAAAATTAAATAATTAAAGGTGTGAAAAAATATCAAATTTAAATGAGTCATGATTTCTGTATCACTCACGGTTAGGCCTGGCTAACCGAAACAAAATTGCGACCGGTTTGATTTTTGGAAGCAAGAGAAACCTCACGCGGACGAAATTTTCAATCGTTAACGGTAACGGTTATTCATTTACGCGGAACCTTAGAGAAAGCTCCATTATCCACTCATCAGAATTAGTTGTAAATAAAATAATTTGTTGCTGTTACATAAAAATAGATAGAAGTCCACATTGAGTGCAGCGCTGTGGCGCAGGAGTAAGTCGTAAACTACTCTCCCAGTTGATCAAGTTTCTGTTTCGTTTTCGAAAGAGAGCGAATGGAAAATGACGTCACATCTCCATTACAACCAAGCCGTGTTTCAGTCGGCTACCATACGTCGATTGTTTAAAATCTTATCTCTGCGAGGGTGGATTTGTTGTCGAGCGCTCCAACGGTCTCAGTTACGAAAATAAGATCGATGGCGAGCGACTGTGAGCCAAGCGCTTCTGCTCAGAATGGATGGCGAAAGAGAGAAGGAAGCCAGGAGAAAAAAACCCTATAAAGGGGAGGGGTGGGCAACGGTCTCAGTTGAAAACGAAACGAAAATTAGATGATGCGGGTGCCAGCGAATTAAATCGCTTATACCCAGAATCTCGGGAAAAGGATGAAAAAGAAAGATCGATATCTGAATTCACTCCCCCCACAGGGGGAGGCTGGAGGAAGAGAGCGGCCGAACGAGGACGAAACTGGAGTGACGTCACGAGGGCGAGAAGGGAAGAGCGCAGGAAGGGAGGGCTTAACAGCCCCAAAACGCGTTCGAGGAGCACCAAAAACGCAGTGGGAAAGAGAATACTGCTATTTTTATTATTTATTTATTTATTTATTTGCAGCCGGAATGAAAAGAAAAGAGTCTGCAAGTAAAATTTACAGACGCCACAGCAGGTGGAATGAAGCTGGAACCAGCTTTAACACTGATCCCAGTTCTGATGAGAGGCAAATGCTTTTGAATATTGTAAAGTGTAGCAATTAAGTGTTTATGTTGTGATTACGGTGGTTTCAAGGGCAGATTCCATTTAGTAGTTTTGTAAGCAAAGTTTAGTTTAGAGTGAGGATACGTGAAAAATGTTTGTGCCCTAATTACTGGATTGTCATGATTTTGGATAGAAGTAAAAACATTTCTAGAAGTTCTAGTGATGTAATTATCAATCGGCTTCATGAGTAAGTCGTGATGTATGACACTATTTCTAACGTACCAAGATGCGTTAGTAATGATTCGAAGAATTTTGTTTTGTATGACTTAAGGTCTCAGTTGCTTCAAAGAGGCACCTTTTAAGGACTTTACGTTACCTCAGAGATCGACCAATCGAAAGACAACCTATAGCAATCAGGGTGAAGGAGATCTGGACATCAAAGCGCTACCATAGCTAGTTTCACTATTGGCCGCCTGTTCTTTTCCTATTGGGAGAGAGTATGTTCGAACGAACAATGGAATGACATAATTAAAAAATTAATTATGTCACTCCATTAAGAACAAGTTGTAGATATCATAAAAAAATTGCAAATACAATATATTAATTTTTATCAGTCGAAAACATTAAATTTTATAAGAAATTGCAAGTGTATGAACACTTTTGTGACCCACTGTATATTGTTACCTTTTTGTAGTTAATTTGAAAAGTGTTTTTTTTTTTTACATTTTTTTAAGTAGTTATTCAGATCGTAACATATTTTTGAAATCTTTTTCGATATATATAAATAAGGTATTGCAAATCGATTTTTTCTAAATTTAGCCAAGATTAATGGCTCGTTATTTTTGTTTTATTTTCATCTTTAGATAATGATCCTGACACGAAAACAGAAGCGCATGTCTTTCTTACCTACAGGAAATTAAAAAAAATGCACTTCTTTAACATAATTCAAAACCCGCGTAAATAGATTCTTTCGAACAGAAAGGCCATAAAAACACACATTAATTCAATTTATAGAAATATCTAAAAAATGCTGTTAACACCATTTTAAATAATTAAAAGAAAATAAGAGGTAAAAAATCAATATTTTTAAAAAAATCAAACTACCAAACGGTAATTTAATCTTACTTAGCTCGAAAACTTATAAATCCACATTTCTTTCTCTTTAAAAACCATGAAATGGGAATAAAACGACAAGAATCGGAATTAGTTAACTAAAAATGAAGAATAAACTGAAAAAAAAATAATCTTAACACATCAAAATTCCATGTACATTACAGGACACTACAAAAAAAATTTTTTTTTCTTTTTACCATAATCGATTCTGAAAATTCCATTGAAAAATTATTATATGTATAAAAATTATTAAAATATATGTGTTGAAAAAAATCGATGATGTTTTTAATCGTCAAAAACTGTCGAGAATTTAAAATTACAGAAACGTCTGCTCTTTTAATTCTTTTTAAACAAATATTTGTAATCTATTTATAATCTAAAAATCTAGATTCTGTTCTAAAGAAATGCAAAGATTATGCAAAATAAATCGAGATAGAGGGACATTTTCGATAATTTTTTTTTCATTTTGCATAAATATCTCTCATCACATATATTTCATTTTCCGCAAAATAAATAAAAAGTAACAAATACACAAGAACTAATAAAATTTTTATGACTTCCATAAGAGAATTAAAAAAAAATTGAATCTCTTGATTTTTTTTTTTACAGTTTATTTGAAATATCGTAATCGAAATGTATTTATGAGAAGTTACAATGCGTAGATATAAAATTTGAATTTTTAAAATATAATACTGGTACTTGGAATAGGATCACATATGATCGAGTTTTTACAGGATGAAAACGCAGCATTATATTTTGCATGAAAAATAAATAAATATTCTTCCAAGTCTGCACGGAATAAAATTTTAAAAAATATTTTAATGTAATCAAAATTAGTTAGAAAAGAAAATCCTTAAAAAAAAACCGCAAAGATTATTTGCATAGAAATATTTGAAAACATTGTAACTTACTTCATTACCCATAATTTAAACAGTAAGATGAAAATATGAGAGAATTCTCGATTTTTTTCATAATCTAAACGAAGCAACTATAGTGCGAAATGGTAATACAATATGAGCGACATAAGCTAAAAATAGAAATAACCAAACGATTCTCAAAGAACTCATAAAAATTAAATTCTCTTTTTTAGTCATTTAAATGTGGACGTCGGCAAGAATCAGAACATAAAAAAATTTAATACTATAATGCTATAGAAATTACATAAAATCACTTTTAAAAACGAATCTTATATTAAAAAACACGAAAAACAAAAACCCATGGAATAATTTTAAGAAAACTTTTTTTCAAAGCATGATTCACAAAATTCCATTGAAAAACAAGAAATTATAATTTCTTGTTTTTCGTGACAGTTCGTGACAGTTAATATAGAGCAGTGCACTGCTCTATATTAACTGTCACGAATTTTTTTCTTTAAACCAGTGATTCCCAAAGTGGTCTATATAGACCCCGAGGGATCCATATCAGCAAAAAAATAATTTGGGAGTCCATGAGGTGTAGCAGGGGGTCTATGATAGTGGCTCTCATTAAATCAGAACGTGACTTTAATTTTAAAAGAAAACTTAATCAATTGGAAACCAAATTTTACCTATTTAACAGATTTGTTTACTAAATTTAATAAGGTTAATTTGCACTTACAAGGAGACAGCATAAATTTTAAAACAAGAACCATTTCAGCGTTTCTCTACAGAGTAAAAAAAAAAAAGAAGCAGCTAAAGAAGCATAATACTGGAGGTCCCTCATTTTCTCAATTTGTCACAGACAATCTGTCAGGACGATTTAACCTATGTTCAATATTTAAATGCCTTTTATTCAGATTTTGAAACCAGATTCGAGAATGCGTTGACTATGGTAATGCCACAATAGGCACTGAATTCATATGGTCACAATGAGAAAAAAATGTCACATTACTGTAGGAACTGATCGTAATAAGCACTAACGAAGATCTTAAAGTTTAGAAACGGATGTCAGCAATTTTAGCTTTAAAATTCAAACATCTTATTTGTCCCGAATTATAGAATATCGTGAGGAAATTTTTAATTGCTTTTCCTAGTGTGAAGGAATTTCAGCACGGTTGCCAATCTCCAAAACAAAAAAGATAGGGAGGGAGAAAAAATAAGACACTATACACCAGGGATGGCGAACCAATGGCACGCGACAGAATATTTTGGGCACGCCATCGATCAAAAACGATTTGCATTTTAGCTTAAAATAATTAAGTTTACTATGAAGTATTATGAACAAACGCGAGTGATTCGTCGCGACGCCGACAAGTCGGGGAGCAGACTCGTTTGTTATGTCTTGCGTAAATATTTCGTATATTATAAATTTCTAATGATGCAAAGTTTATCTACGCATAGTGTGTGTATGTAACTATTTCTAAATATATTCAAGATGTTTAAAAAACATATTCTAACGTTTACATTAATAGTTCAGCTTGTATACATCTAATTTACTAATGTGATCTAATTCTTGTCTTGTAAGTCTAATCGGTAAAATAACTCTCACTGCTTTATTTTAAAAAATTTTAATGACCTGAGACAAAAGCGAAAGAACATACACTACAGAAATCTCGTACAAGCACTCAATTTCCTAAAAACAAATAAATCTGCCCATGAGCCCGCAGTCAGTACAAAGGGTTTTTTTGGCGGGGGGGAGGGAATCAAGCGAGAGCACATAGAATAGTCAATTTCATCGACACAACTGTACATTTAAAGTTTTGTGTTAAATTTACGATTTTTAACTGCTATTTAACATGGCTAGTTCAACAAAAAAAAAGTGCAAGATAGTAAGTGTAGCAGAGAATTTCAAACTTGGTGGGTTGAGAAATATGGCATGATCAATAAAGGCGACAAAGGGGGGTGTGTTTTATGTTCTGGAACAGTAGTATGCAGAACATCGTCTGTAAAACGGCATTTTGAAACAAATCACAAATCCTTTTGTGAAAAAAGCGAACCAGAGCAAAAAGAATTAATTGCAAGTGCAATAAAAGACAGAAATAAACAGGTGACGTCTATGTTTAAATATGTAAGCAAAAATTGTCACACAAGTGCGGCAAGTTACTAGGCTGCAAATGCCATTACTCGGCATGGTAAACCTTTTCAAGAGGGAGAGTTTTTGAAGGAAGCTTGGTTGGCATGTGCGCCCTCACTTTTTGATGATTTTGATAAAAAAGATAAGATAATTCAGCGCATCAAAGATGTTCCTCTATCTAGAAACACAATGAAAGATAGAATCTTGAAATTGACAGAAAATGTTACAAATCAACAAAAAAAATGACATTAACTCCGCTCTTTTTATATCGCTATGTCTTGACGAAAGTATTGACATCACTAAATCGGCACGTTTAGCTGTCTTTGCTCGATATTGTGTAGAAAACATCATTAAGGAAGAATTAATTGCGATAACATCGTTGTTAACAACTACAAAGGGCACAGATATTTGTACGGCAGTAAGAAATTCGCTTGCTGAGAAAGAAATTGATTTGAAAAAAATTGTTTCAGTAGCCACTGATGGTGCTCCAAATAACTAGTGTCTGCATCCAGCGAAAAGTGGACAAATCTATTTTAGAGCTAGGGAGGTAAAGAGGAATTCGTACTTTGAAAGAGGGAAAAATTTCTCAGTTAAAGGGAAGAACTTCTCATTTATAGGGAATTAATCCCTGAAGAAATCTGAGAAAAGTATCCATGTTTACTTGAAGAGTATTCCGAGCAACGTTTTTGCAAGCATTTGTAAAAAGTCAGAAACTCATGGACATACAACGAAATTTAAATTAAAGGAAATAAATTATTTTGCAACATTAAAGAAATTTAATTGTTGTTAGAAATGAATAATGTGGTTCAAAATAAAGAGTCGCAATAATCGTAAGGTTGAGAAAAACCATTTGGAATAATATGTCCATTTTTTTTTTTAATTTTACTTTTATGTATGATAAAATAAATGGGAAAAGTAATCGTACATTTTCTTTAACAAAATTTTAACGCAATAATGGTTAGAGGATAAATTGTTTTATTAGATGGTTTGTGTTTTCTGTTTCCTTACAAAGTTTAGCAGCATTTTTGATCATGTATCAAGCAAATATTTCTGGTGGTGAGGAAAAAGCATTCGTTTATGAAAATGTTTGTGTGAATTTTTTAATTAATAAAAAATATATTCAAATATGAACACACACATTTTAATAGCAATAGCTTTTTATAGAGTAGAAGTATATTATTGTACTTTTAAAAATTAATAAAATATTTCAATTGTCAATGTATGAGAATATTTCCTATATTGACAAATAACTCATACAAAATGAAATTCTACAAAAAAGACAACTTGTACACACACATTACAATACATCATAACACAATATGAGCAAATTTTTAGTTGTATTAAATTAGTTTTTCCCTAAAAATGAGTTTCTTTCTAAAAAGTGAGAATAATTGTCATCATCAAATGTTCTTTTTTATCCTTTTTGAAAAAAAGAAATGATAATTATCAATATTACATATATGTAGACTAAAAACTAAATCAAATTCAAAAACTATGAAATATTTCTTAATTATACATAAATGGTTCTTAATTCTTTAACCTTGTTCAAATTCCAAAATTTTTAACTCTATACAAATTTTGATTACATATATATTTAAAAATAAAAAGCTATTTTAATTTTCAATATTTTATAATTACTACTTTTAAAAATTTTAATATATAGTCGGACTTTTTTTTTTATCTAAAAAAGTCGCCAAATCCTAAAAAAGTTCTTAAAGTAGAAAACTCTATACAGCAATTCATCTTTCTCAATAATATATACTTTATAAACTAGTTCCAGGTAAAAGCTCGTAAGATAGTAGTTCATGATATACAGGTCCACCTGTAATTCAATATTTCTATATATATGCCGCGTTGCGTGGTTAGGCATTCTTCACTACAACACGGTTGAATTAAATAACAATAAACATTTATTAACTTTAAAGATTAAATGAGTAATTAAGAGGTAAACTTCTAAAAACTAAAACACATGGGAATCAGGAACGCTACAATAATAACAGATCAATTCAGTTCAGTTTTGGAGTCGTTATGTTGAGCTGTAAGGTCGCTGAATACTCCCCTTCCAGTGTCAACGATACCTAGTTGGAAGATGAACTTTGCGACCAGAACGTGTAGATGGCTGGGTAGGCGTTGAAGCTGTTGGATCAGATTCCACAGTAGCAGGTGTTGAAGCTGTTGCATTAGGTTCCACAGTAGCAGGTGTTTCATTCTTGGTTTGAGGTAGTTGCAAGTCCTCAGTGTTAAGAAAGAAGGCAGGTTTGCATCTATCAATAGATACAGATACCCGTTTACCATTGATGTCAAGGAAAAACACTTTATCCTTCCTTTGTAAGACTTTGAAAGGGCCATCATAGGGTTGTTGAAGTGGACGACGTAACATGTCTCGGCGAAGAAAAACATGTGTTGCTTCCAACAGTCCTGGATGGATAAAAACTGGACGTTTGCCATGGTGTTTTGGTGGTTTAGGGTGAAGTGATTGCATATGAGACTTGAGTTTCGAAACAAAATTCACAACATCATCGTCTGGCTTGGAAGAGTCAAACATCTCCCTGGCAGTCGAATAGTGGTCCCAAAAAACTAATTCAGCTGGGGTACACAGAATATCTTCTTTAAGAGAAGCTCGTAGACCTAGTAAGATGATAGGGAGTACTTCTGTCCAACGCTCAGTAGCATGGCATTTGATTGCACTTTTCAATGGGCGGTGCAATTCTTCGACCATCCCATTAGCTTGAGGGTGGTATCCAGTTGTACGACACTTCTGAACACCAAGTAATTTGCTAAGAGCTTTGAAGAGCGAGGACTCAAACTGCCTGCCCCTGTCAGTTGTGAGAATTGCAGGAGTTCCAAAGCGAGACACCCAAGAGGAAAAGAAGGCCTCAGCCACAGTCTCAGCAGTTATGTCTTTGAGAGGTTGGGCCTCTGGCCATTTCGAAAAACGGTCAATCATTGTCAGGCAATAGGTGTAGCCATTTGATGGAGGTAGAGGTCTGTGGCGGTATGATATCTATATGAACTTGTACCAACATCCCGCGAGGACGATCGTTTTGGCGTGATGGTTAGCGTACTTGCTTCATTCGTACGTTCGGAACGGAAGGTACTCAGATCGAATCTTCCCTACGACATTGGTGACCCTGGCCGTGATATAATCCACACCCTTCGCGCGCCGCAGTCGTGGCGCCATCTATCCATCGCAAAAGCAACCAAGCCGTCAAACATTGACGCAAATAAGCCGTTACTTCTCAAAGCCGTCTAACACAAATGACGCAATTCTCAAGTCGTCACGCACGATGACGCAACCCACAAGGTGACGCAACTGCTTACATGCTCGCCACAAACATGGTATCGTTCGTTCGCCTATTCGCCGAAACACTGGCAGGGGGTATGTGGCGGTGTGATATCTATATGAACTTGTACTAACATCCCGCGAGGACGATCGTTTTGGCGTGATTGTTAGCGTACTTGCTTCATTCGTACGTTCGGAACGGAAGGTACTCAGATCGAATCTTCCCTCCGACAGGTCCAATGAGATCCAGATGAACATGATCAAAACGTTGGGAAGGTTCTTGAAATGATGAAAGAGGTGATCTAGTATGACGATGAATTTTGGATTTTTGGCAAGCTAGGCAGTGTCTTGTCCACTTAGCTACATCTGATGAGATTGATGGCCAAACAAAACGCTGCTTCATCAAATGTACTGATCGACGTATACCAGGATGGGATAAATTATGCATAGCAGAGAAAACATCTTGTAGATGCTGTTTTGTGATGTAGGGTCTGGCTCTCTCTGTGCCCGTTGATAGATCACACATAATTTCAGTAGACGAATTGGGAAAAGTTACCATTTTGAGTTCCAAGGAAGTTACAGATGCTATTAGGTGCGAAGCTCCTGATCAGTCTGTTGTGTCTCAGCAATACAGTCCTAGTCAATTTGACTTGGGAAGGTGATTGCAGAAACACGAGAGAGAACATCAGCAGTAATATTGTCAGATCCTGGAATGTGTACAATATTTGTGGTGAACTGAGAGATGAAATCCAGCTGACGGATCTGCCGTGGAGAACACTTGTCACTTTTTTGCCTAAAAGCATAAGTGAGGGGCTTGTGGTCAGTAAACACTGCGAAATCTCTAGCTTCCAGCATATACCGAAAGTGTCGGATAGCCGAGTAGATAGCAAGGAGTTCACGGTCGTAGGCACTGTAAGACTTTTCAGATGAAGTAAGTTTTCTGGAAAAGAAAGCCAATGGCTGTAGCTCAGAGTCCACAACTTGGTGAAATGCACCTCCTATGGCATAATCAGAGGCGTCCACATGAAGAGCAAGCGGGGCAGAAGGTGCAGGATGAGCAAGAAGTGCAGCATCAGCAAGAGCTTGTTTACACCTCTGAAATGCTGTAATTGCCTCAGAAGAACAGTTTAAAGGCTTTGAGTCCTTCTTACCTTTAGAACCTTTTAAAAATTCACTTAAAAGATACTGTTGTTCAGCTGCTTTGGTCAAGAAACGTCTATAAAAATTTAACAGTCCTAAAAATTTTCTCAGAGAGCCAACAGTCTCTGGTTGTTTGTAATCAAGAACTGCTTGAACTTTGTCAGGCAATGGCTTAATGCCATCAGGAGTGATAAGGTGGCCAAGGAAAATGAGTTCAGTCACACCAAATACACATTTAGAGATATTTAGTTTTAAACCATATGAGCTCAGTCCTTGGAATATAGTTCTTAAGTGAGAACGATGCTCCTCAGCATTTTCGGAGTAACACAAAATATCATCCAAGTAGACAAAACAAAAAGGAAGTCCTCTTAGTACTTCATGCATGAATCGCATAAAGGTTTGTGGTGCATTCACAAGGCCAAAACACAAATGGGTATATTCGTAAAGACCCCATGGAGTTGTTACAGCTGTCTTAGGAATATCACACTCAGCTATAGGGATTTGGTGGAATGCCTTAAAAATGTCTATTTTGGAAAATATCTTCTTGCCATGTAGTGCATGAGCAAAGTCATTCAAATAAGGCATGGGGTAGCTGTCGAACTCAGTAACAGAATTCAGCTGCCTGTAATCCCCAACAGGTCTAACTGTAGAGTCAGATTTGGGCACAACATGAAGAGGAGAACTCCAGGGACTTTTGGAAGGTCTAATAATTCCTTGAGCAAGAAGAAATTCAAATTCTACCTTCACTGCATCATACAGTTTAGGGTGTAGCCTTCTAGGCCTGGCAGTGACTGGTGGGCCAGTAGTAATAATATGGTGGACTGTGCCATGTGATGCTGATTTGGAAATTAAAGAAGGGTTGCTGAGGTCTGGATATTCCGATAAGATGTTTTTAAAACTGATGTTTGCATCTACAGTGAGGATTGTGTGTGAGGGCTGTACAATATTTGAAAAAACACAAGAAGTGAAAAGAGAAGTTTCCACATCCACCAACCTTTTTTTCTTAAGGTCGATTAAAAGGTTGAAGTGCTTTAGAAAATCAGCACCAATTATAGGATATGATACATCAGCAATTATGAAAGTCCAGATAAAAGGTCGCCTCAGACCCAGGTTCAGTTCTTTACGGACCATACCATAGGCTGGAATTTTGGTATTATTAGCAGCAAATAAGGAGAAGTTAGACTGACGTGATTTATTCATAGTTGGAGAAGGTGGGATGACACAGATTTCACTTCCAGAGTCTATGAGGAATTTCTGGCCAGACTTGCGGTCTAATAAAAGTAACCGGCTGGTATGTTTCGAGGGCTCTGCCATTCCAGCTATGACAGAGCTTACTCGTTTTTTTGCACAAATGCACAAGGTGAAACACACTTGCGGGCCCGCTCTTTATAACGGCGATGATAGTAGCAGATGCCACTTCCTCTATTGACACTCCTAGAGCGTGAATGTGATCTCCGGCGGTCAGAACTATATCGTTGGTGGCGAGAGGAATTGCGCTCTCTTGTCAGTTCAGCAACTTGTAGAGACAGCTCTTGGATCTGCCTGACGAGAGAGTCCATGGTTGGCGGAACACTGCATGAAGATGAGTGGGATGGTGGAGGAACAGTTGTGGCAGCACAGATAGTTGAGGATGAACCAACAACCTCAGAAACCTTATCAGCGATGATAGCCAGTTTATCCAAAGGCTCTGAAGATGCAGATAAAACAGTCTGGATATGTGGTGGCATTCTTTGAAGCCACAAACTTTGCAGAAAGTCATCCTGGAGTTGGCCATTAGACAGCTCTTTCATTTTTCGCAACAGGTGGCTGGGCTTCTCATCTCCTAGCTGAAGGTCAGTAAGCAGTTTCTTAATTTTTGAGTCTCCGAGTCGCTAAATTGAGCGATGAGCCGCTGCGACAGAGTGTGATATTTGTCACTGTTCGGATGGCTTAACACAATGTCCGACACGTAGGAGAGAGTTTCAGCATCCAAGTTCGCAACCAAAGCAGAATACTTAGTATCATCACTGGAGATACCACTGAATGTGAATGCATGGTCGCATTGCGCAATCCATAGACGAACGTTGGATTTCCAAAATGGCGGCAGCCACAACGCAATACGAGCGACTTCAACGGTTTCACTAGTCATATTGTTGAATAAGCAGGAAGCGAAACGAATCTCCGAGCAGATGCTTCAAGTGGCCTTGAGGAGAAGGAGAAAAAAAAATCTTTCGCTACGTACTGATCATCCGTAGTAGAAGAATTTGTATTGCATTCGCCAGTAGAACAGAATAGCTTACGTGTTTTTAAGTCCAAAAGGGGTCACCACTGCCGCGTTGCGTGGTTAGGCATTCTTCACTACAACACGGTTGAATTAAATAACAATAAACATTTATTAACTTTAAAGATTAAATGAGTAATTAAGAGGTAAACTTCTAAAAACTACAACACATGGGAATCAGGCACGCTACAATAATAACAGATCAATTCAGTTCAGTTTTGGAGTCGTTTTGTTGAGCTGTAAGGTCGCTGCATATATATAAAAAAAACCATACTTATGTCAGAAAAAGCTAATTATATATATATATATATATAAAGTGTTTTAATATAGTTTACTTCACACTCTCAAGATCTATTAATTTCTATTTACTCAAAAACAAATGTCAACACTCAATGGAGAAAAATAATTTCTAAGTTTTGAAAGCTAAACCTAAAATATTGCACTAATTGTCACAAATATTATCATTTAGATAAAATGAACTTATTTGCAGCAGGATTAATCCTAGGTTAGATACTATGAAGTAAATATTTAAATGTAAACTGGAATGAAAGTTTTAATATGTGTCTTTTATTCAATGGCATAATGTACACCCCTATATTGCGGAGGTGGGGCCCAAAGCCTTACTTTGCAGGGAGGCCCTAATATTCTACGTTGCACCACTGGTCATACTTCTCATAAATTTGTTTCCAGATTTATGTATGTTATTTAAGTTTATATATGCATTGGTACTTAGTGATTATAGGGACCATGAGGCCAAACAGAATAAAGAATAGGTGAAATTCTCTTCTGATGCAATGTTTGTAGTGAGTGTATCCTTTTGGATATTGCCAAAGTCTGTTAGCAGCAGCTCAGAAAAGCTGTCACAAACCCATTATCTGGATATCCAGTAAATGCCAATGTATATTATGTACACATATATAGAAAAGTGAAATGATTAACCTGAGCCAATAAAAAATTCAATTTTATCTTTGTCTGGCAAATATAATATATTTTTCAAGTATTGTGAATAAATGTTTTCAATATGCAAGTTTCATTCTACCAGTCAAAATGTCAACACCAAAGTAGAAAAGGGGGTTTTGGTGGCTATTAGCTGAGCAAAAACAGAGGCAATTACTAATGCCATGCTAAGTATTTTTTAAGATTAATGTGTAAGAATTGACTCTTCAGTGGAGTACAAATTTTGGTACTTGTGTATTATCGCAACTGCATTGGGGACATTATATGAAACGAAGCACATGGTTGCCAACTGAGCGCTTACAACATATGTGAAATCAGGGTTGGTTGGCAAATTATCTTGAACATCGGTGTTATTGCAATAGTATGCAAGTACCCAAATTTTGTTGTAGTTGTAGGAAAATCCATTTTTTATTGTAACATTAACGTAAAAGGGAACATGTTTCATAACATGGTCGTAATTTCTAATATATAGGTACAATTAATAATATTTCTAATATATGGTATATGAGCCATTATATATAGATTTCTTTTTGAAATATGAATATATTGTTTCAAGCAGCATTCTAGAATATTCTTGTTTGAAATTAAAATGTAAGATTAATAAATTGTTCAGTACAATTGTTAGATACTTCTGTGTATAACTGATGAAACACTTTTCTTGTTAGCACTAAGCAAAAGTTAAATTAGGATCTTGAGATATGTTGACTTGTTAAAATTTCATTTGTTAATAATTTATTGTAAGATCAATCTAAGGAGAATTCAAAAATTAAACTATAATCATGTAGTTAATATGTAAATTGAAAAATACCCATGAATATTATTCATGTACAAAATGCCCACTAAACATATACATATAGGTAGTTTAACATTTTATAATGTATATTAATGAACACAGGGAATTACTTTATACAGATTACATATAAGTTATAAAACAGCTTATTATATATTACATTTGTATAATATATTTAAAGTTTTTCTACTATTAGAACAAAAAAAGAAAAATATTGTGCTATAAACTTTTATGGAGTGAGTGTGGTGTAAAGTATAAATAACACTTTTAGGTATTAATTTCAAAATAAATGTTATTAAAGTTTTGCAAAAACGTTTAATGCAAAAATATTTGTTGTATTGAAGTGTCATAATAAGTATAAGGATATTTGTCTTGTTTTCTATAAAATAAAATTTTTAGTAAAATACCTGGATACGTGAAACTGTGGCAAATAAACCTCTGCTGGAAAGTACATACACTTCTCCAGCAGCATCTATTGAATTAAAGGTGGAGACCAATGGCAAACAATATATAGATGTTTAATACCCCACCAAACATTTTGTGAAAAGGCAAAAAAGTATTATATAGCCCTGCCAATATGTCCAAAGGAACACCTGTTGATCCTTGAATATTAACTCAAGGTGCATTGATAATATTAATCCACGTAATATATATACATGGGTTTGTAAATTGTGAAGTGCACATATCATATAACTCCTGTAAGCCATTCATTCCTTCGTAGAAGCAAAAATATTTGGAAGGGGTATACAATGAAGTAAATAAAATGCTCTTAAGATATACATGGGACTACCACTAATATATTAATGAAGTGGATTGTAAAGCTTGTATTTTTCTTATAAATAATAATGTTTCAAAAAATTTTTTTTTCTTTTGCCCTATACCATTTTAACATATAATAACGACAATCAGAACTTTTCTTAATTTCAATCTAACTGAAAACAATAAATGGAATTATTTAACAATTTGCATTTTGTAGAACTCTTGATCCCCAATTCAGTGGTAATTGTTGAAAATATGGACAGTTATGTTCCAGTAGAAACTGGGAATATTTGTGTGCGTGTGCATTAAATACAGAACACACGTTTATTTTTTGCAGTTCCATAACTTTTCCTCATAATTGCAAAATTATTTTAAAAATACTTTTTTATCAATTTCCCCATAAAACGAAAAAAAAAATTCTTTAGATTGAAAGGTTTTATTGTTAAATGTTATAAATGATTTTTCAATCAATATTTTGATTTAAAAATCAGATAGTTTAATTACATGTTGTATGTTAGGGCTGTCAATTACACAGAGCTTGAAATTTCTGTTCTTTTTTACATGGATTGTTTGTGCATGTTAAATAGTTGTTCTTCAGATTATAATTTGTTAAATTAAATTACTTAAACCTCTGAAAGATGCACTTATTTCAGTTTTCAACTTAACCAAATTATTTTACTTTGTTTATATCAGAAATTGGTAGTTGTGTATTATACCATTGACCAATTGCCAAATCAAAAGATGGCTAAGATTTGCTGAAGCTTAAATTTGAAACACTGTTGTTACATATGGCTTTATTGAAAGGATCAACCAAATATATAAAACAGCTCAAATTTCACACAACAAAGATTTTTTTTTAAAAAAAAAAAACAAAGATTTAAAGAACCAGGATAAATTAACATGGGAACAAAACAAAAAAAGGAACATGATGTATTCATGAAAATTCTGGCATTCAAGTAGTTTGCTTATATCACCATGTTTTTGTGACTATCTAGTTCTGGGCAAAATGCTTTGCATTCATGATGTTAAACTTAAAATTTGGCATATACTAGATGGAAGGATGCTTATTTTATTAAGACAATGTGCCATGCAATCATGGCCTGTTTGAAGTTTGCCACAGCCTCTATACGGGGCTTTTGACAAAACTTTTTCTAACTGTCTGGAATGTTTGCCTATTGATTTTGCTGCCTAGTCAGATTTAAGGATATTAAATTTAAAACACTAATTTCCTGTATTTTAGTATGGTTCTATACATAAATTTTGAAATCTCAATTAAATATTTAACTCTTCTTGCCATGGTCATTAAAATAAAATACTCCACTATCGTGTTAATCAGTCCTAAGGATACATATGTCCCAAATTCTCATCTTTTTTCTCAACAAAATAAAAGATAAATTCAAAATATTTTCATGCGTACACAATCATGTGCAATGAATAAATTATAAGACAAATAAAAATGGTATGTTTGTTGAATGGCTAATTTCAAAGCATTTAGCCACTCAAATTTTTAAAAAAAATGATGAATGGGTTGTAACTTAAATATTTTAGTCGCCAAATCTTGAACTGGTATATGAAATTAGTCACCAAATTAGGAAATACTTAATCCTGATCTGGACAATAGAACAAATTTATGAAATTTTATTGTCATTGATTTTTACCTTCTGCAAATTGATTTTTAAATAACTATTCTTTTACTCACCCAGTACCCTGGTCTCAAAGCACGAAATACCTCGGTGTCATTTTAGATAAAAAACCTCACATTCCGACAACACATTACTCAAATTAAAGACAAGTTCTGAAAAGTATAGTGTAATCTTCACCCTCTAATTTCTCAGAACTCAAATTTATCTATAAAAAACAAGATGTTTATCTATACTCTCATTATTAGACCAGTGATCGTTTACGCCTCACCAGTCTGGGGTCATGCTGCAATCTCCAATATTACTCTGCAAAAATTAATGTCATTTCTTTTTAAATTAAAAATTAAAGGGGAATGATATTGCAAAAGGTAATATTTAGAAATGATTAATTGTAATTTGATTATTTCTTATTATCTTTAAGTACATGTTTAACTTGTAACAAAATTTATTTCTTGAAGTCAGTGTAACATGAAAATTTTGATGTAGAGAATTGTCTTCCGATGAAAATGTCTCTTTATCGATTGCTTTAAATCTCAGTGGCTAATTATTCAACATCGGCTACTCAGCAAGTAATTATTATTTTTTCCACGATATAGCTTTTTAATTTTTTCTTCTGTGTTTGGTATTTTGCATAATTCATAAAATAGTTTAATTTCTGAAAACTCAGTTTTATGCACGTAAAGATAATTATGGATATGAGTTCATGATTTGTGGATATTATAGATTTATCTGTCTTAAAATCTTAAGCTTTTTAAAGCAATTTTATACATAAAATACTAGAGTTGATATGGAAGCTATTTGAAGAAATTTTGTAATAAGATAACAATCAACATGTTTGACACTTTGTAATTATCATTTACAAATGTTTGATGTTTTTTTTTAGAAATAACTGTCTCCAAAGTTTAAAAAAGAAAAGTAAATACTCTTTTCACCAATAAGTTAAAGAATTGAATTATATTAATGGTTAAATTTTATTTGATTATCCTTTATTTTGAGTTATTGATTTATATATAAATTGAATAATTTGTGATTTATTTATTCTAAACCATTTAAAAAATAGAAGTATATTTTTTTTTGATTTTTAATGTTTCAGAATATTAATGTAGCTTTTCTAAAAGTATTATACAATCTTCTGGGAAGTATTAGAAAAGACAATAATTTTTAGAAGCTCATGTCAATTATTCGTTATGTATATATTACTTTTTTCATTGAATTACATGGAAAAATTATAGTATGATTTTTACCCATATAATATAGATGGTTCTAATATATAACTAAAACTTACAGAAAATTTTTACAATTTACCTTTTTATGCCAATGTGTATTAAATATTAGAGTGAATTAATATGAAAGTTTTTGATTAACAATTAAGATTCTTTGATGAAAATAAGTTTTTATTTTTACAACACAAATGAATTATGACACAATGTTTACAACATATTGAATACAAAGATACTGTTAAGTAAAATGTTTTCAGGAACGAATTCTTTTTTGGAAGGGTTGCTTTTAAGTCTTTGAGCTAGCAAATCAATCGCCAAAAGAACTTGTCCTCACGCTTGCTGTACTGGTCTCCACTTCCCTAGGGTTAAAAAGAAAACATGTACAATTTTGTCTTGCGCATGACATTTTTTTGATAGAGAATACCATAATATATTTATTATTTACTGAAAATTAACATGCACACAATACAATGGTACTTATGTATTACAGCTATCACAGTAAAATTAGCACCACACAAATTGTACCTTGATATCAAAACTTCAAAGATTTTAATGCATTTTAAGTGAAAAATTGTCAACCAGTCAATTCAAACACCTGTTTGACCACGACTCTTTGTTTACATCTATGAAAACTGCAGCTTGCAACAGCTGCAGAATTAAGCTTCTGTATTGTTTTTTTTTTTATTCATTTTGAATGTTATTTTTTTTTTTACTTCATATTGTTATTTTATTACTCTACATATGAATTTTATATTTTCTAAAATTTGACAACATGAAAATAACTGTAACTCAAACTGCTTGGCATAAAATTTGTTTACTTTGGGCAGGAGCCTCTCCAGAGCCGTGGAATATTATTTCTTGATAACTTATGAAGATCTACATACCTATTTTTAAAAAACAACACAAAATCAAAAGTGAAGAAATATGGAAAAAGAGCAAGAGACATACAAATTTTTTTATATTTCTCATCTTGAAAAATGGAACAGACAGGCAGCAAAAAATAGAAATACAGAAGTTTTAATCAATAAGTTGCGAGTTAAAAATTACCGTTAAATGATATATATTTCCTTTTTTAAACTAACAGATTCTCCTTTGTGTGCAGATTGTAAAGTACCCGAAACTAGTGAACATTTTATATTAAACTGTACCAAATACAAATCACAGCGTGAAATTTTGAAAAATTTTATCTCCAACCACGGCGAATGGTCTTATTCCTCAATAGCGAAGTGTAAATCAATAGAGCATGTTCAAAAAGTTGAAAAATTTCTGACATCATCCAATAGATTCTAAAATTCCAGTTACTCTATACTCTACTTTCTTCAATCTCAGTTGAAGCACAACTCGATAATTCAAATTACAGATAGACTGCAATCACGAACTGTGTGTTATATCTTGGATTAGAAACTGATCAAAATTTTATCGGAGCATAAGGCGTTAGCCAGGTCTCCACTTTTTCAGTGCTTGCACTGAACTGAACTGAACTGAACTTTGGGCAGGCAGAAACAGGGTAGTTTGACTGAAGCAACAAAAACCAAATTACAGAACTCTTATAGGAAAGTGATTGTCAACAATGTTCCAGAAGTTGGTAAGATGAAAACATGAATTTTAGCAACTCTTTTTTTTTCATTGCATGTACAACTGATGCTAAGCCAATGAACAGCAAATGTTCAAAAGGAAAGCTATCCTGTTGCTTTTATAATAGAGCTAAGACAGATAGTATAATACCAGGTAGTCATCGAAGTATAAAAACAAAACTGTTATAAGTAGTAGCTAAAATTATGCCAATGTACCAGCTCCTTACCTTGAATGAAATTCCTCTTTGCTGTGTTTCTGGCAAAACACAAAATGTCAATGAAAGTTTGCATATTTGTACTTGGAGGAAATGTCCTAAAGATGCATTTGAGTCAAAGAACGGTACAGTAGGAACTGCACTCAAAATTGCCCACAGATGCGATCATCGGAGGTTGTTGCAAAGAAAGCAAAGAGTTACAGAATAATATTAAAAAAAAGGGAGAAAATTTGCAAATATAAAAAAAGACAAACATAAGGAAAAGAATGACCTCAGTTTATTTTGGAGCTGGAAATTTTTAGTACTCTCTCTCTTTTTTTAATTTAATTTGAAATCTTTGTACTCTTACAATGGTAAGTTACTCATAAATAAAAATAGTCATTCTGTGATCAAGCAGACATGTTTTATTATTTAACATTTGGATATGTTGTATATAAAGTACTAGGGTTTGTTTGAATTTAAAATACATTTTCAGTCATATTTTCAATGATTACATCAAAATATTAAATTTTTCATTTCCAACTGAAAATTAGGCATATTTATTACAATGACATGAAGAAAATAAGTTGTAAACAATATAGTATCCCTTAATTATACCAATAATTGCATTTATCAAATGTGGTTGAATACTTATAATCACCATATACATTAAAAACTTTATTTAAGGAAAATGTAATTTCTGTCATTTCAATAACTAAAATGTTCCCTATGCAACACATTTTTCTCTATTGCAGTGAAAAGGTGTATAAATATATGCATTTTTATTTAAATAATAAAGAATGTGAATAATAAAAAACAGACAACATAAAGTTAGTTTTTAACGAAAAAAGCTAAAGATTTTAACATACATAATGTTTTAATTTAAAAAAAAAAGAAGAAAGAAAAAACTTCTGTTTTATTTTTATGTATAAAATGAACATTATGTGAGAATATTGACAGCTTAGACTGAATCTTGTTGCATATGGAGTTTTTTGAAATGTATTAAGTTATTCAGTACAATTAAAAATTTTAATATCACAGAAACCATTAGATATTTTCATTAAATTTTGTACATTGATATCTGTAACATTACAAATTTCCTTAAATTTGAAAAATTCATAGGCAATTTAAAACAAAATTGCTTTTGAAACTCCATTGTACCCTGAAATAAAGTAAAAATATTGATGAAAATTTTTACATTCGCAGTTTTAATCTTAACAAGTTCTGCAAGAAATACACGTATCTTTCAGCTATGCATTTCAAGAACCACAATGACATGAAATGATGCAAGAGTGAATGCTTATAATGTCTACTTACATAACATTGGCTAGCTTCTGCTTGTTTAAAGGTCTGGAATTTTTCTTTTGCCACTGTTTAATGATATACCTATTGGCTGGAAAATTTTCAATACTTCGTAGAGATGAGCCAAATTCTGAATAGCCCATATGCTTCATCAAGTCTTCTAGACATTGATTTAAACGTTTCATTTCTTCTGTGCTTGCACACTTGCTGCAGTGCTTATAAATTGCATATGTCTCCTTATTTGTTTGTAAACTAACTCTGCACGTTCCTCACACACAACAGACTTTTCCTTTTCTCTTAAAATTGCTTCTCTTTCTTTTTCTCTCCTCAAATGATTCGAATCTTCATCTATCGTTAGTGTGGTTTCATTACTAACATTTTCAACTGAATATGGAAATTTCTGACAAATATAGTGAATATGTTTACAAATAGTAAACTTTACAGCATAATCTACACAATTGCAATTGAATGAATGAATACATATATTCCATGTGACGCAACGGATCGGACAATCGCAGTCGTTTACTTTGTTTATTTCATATGTATAAATTGCATTCCCAATGCTTTTACATACAATCCATTTTGCTGGTTCGAGTTGTTCAGCCGAATAATTTTCCATTTCTGAACAACTTTTCTGATGTCATGTCCTTATTGTAGATATTTTAGATGTTAGTTTCCCCCTTTCCATGGGCTCGTCAATTTTTTCGAAATTGCATTCAGAACCATCGAAAGAGATTTATCTAATCGTTTGATGGTTTTACCATTGCCTTCTTCATATTTTAACAATCTGTGCTACCTTTCTAATTTCATGTTAACGTTTATTCCACATCCAATTCTGTGGCAATATGCCCACTTTTCTTTCCTTCCTCCATAATTTTAAACAAAGTATTCTACAAAATTTTTTGATTCTTCATTTTTTGTATAATTTTGTACAAAATCATCATAAATGTGTTCAAATGTTAATTCGTCAATTTCAGACACCAATGTGGTCAATTTATTTTTCATCTCCTTTCTTAATTCTGGGTCTTTTACTTTAGAACTAAGATTCCTATTCCAGCTTCGTGATACATGCCAACTGCATAGCAAGTTGTATTTAACATCTCCAAAAACTCTTTGCCAAGCATTCCAAAAGCAGGATCATCTGACATAAAAACTTTTGGCTGTAAATGAGTCAGCCTGTTTCTTATTTCCTCAAAAATGGTTCAAGTATAATGCTACATACTCTATTGGAGTAGCAAATTGCTACTGGTAATCCTTCATGATTATCGTCGCATACCATTACGGTTGTCAGAAGATAACCGTATTGATTAGTACCATGAGTAGAGTCCATCATAATAATATTTTTGCCATATATTTCCAGCAGTTCCAACTGCGCGATTCCGTCATTATACAGAGAATGAAATCCTGTTTTTTGATCAGTGGATTATTTGTGAGAGCAGAACCAACTGGTTTGTACACTAAAATAGGATTATAGGAGTCCCTTTGCATTTTTTTAACCTGCAAATCAACAGATATTGAATCTTCAGAATGTAAAACTGTTTTATCTAATTTAAAACTGTGACTTCCATCATGAAGTTTTTGTAGATGGTACCCCTGCTTTCAGAAGAGCAGCTAAATTTCTTCTATCATCTCCATGAAGATTAAGTTTACCTACCTCCATTTCACGACCAGCATGCACAGATTGATACTCAACTGTTATTTTAACCGCTTCTTGTTGTTCTCGGATAGATGTCATAAAAGATGGACATGTCTTTCCACATTTGACAGATCCTCCTATCTTCTCATTGCGTTTTCTTCCTGATTTAATAATTGAAATACCACTCCTATGACACATATAATAAGTAAATTGCTTGTTTGTTACTTTCTTGGCGCCTCCACGTTTCACAAAAGACGACTTCGTTCTTATTTCTTCTTCCTTTTTCCACTCTTCAAAACCTTCATCTGTGTTAAATACGTGTTTTTCATGTTTCAGTTCAAAATCATCATGGTATACTATATGTAGTGTTTTTTTAATTCTCTCATCGTTCGAAATTTTCTCATCACATAATGCGCAAAGCTGTTTTAACTTCTCAGATAGCCCTGAAAAGGGCTGTTGTTCTTTCAAATGCTTACCAGCCATTTTTTAAAAATTCAATTGAAAACGAAATCAGCAAACGGAAAAATGGCGAACTAAATCAACTACGTTTACTCAACATTCGCGGTTGTTTCCCTAATCCCTACTTCTCCCTGCTAACGCTCACTTCTCTACCTGCTAACATTCTCCTTCCACCTTCTCTTTATTAGACTAGTCCCTTCCCTATTGTTTGGATTCGCGCGATGCAGACGCTTCAGCTCCAAATATGGTAGGCCAAAAAAAAAAAAAATGGTTTCATTTCTTTATTTAAAACAGACGTAAGACATTCAATTCTTGAATGCCACTGCATTATTCACCAACAAGCCTTATGTGCAAAGAGTGGTTTAACATCTCTTGATAATGTAATAACTTTAGTCACAAAAAATAGTCAACCTCATATCGTCACAGGCTTTAAATAAACGAAAGTTTGATGCTTTGTTGAATGAAGTCAATTCGGTGTATAATGGCTTAATAATGTATAACAATGTTTGCTGGTTGAGCCGCGGGAACGTACTTCAAAGATATGTTGATTGCTTGGAAGAAATCAGACTGTTTCTACAAAATAAGAGCAAAATTGAACAATACCCACAGTTGATGGATATTATGTGGCTTTTAAAATTGATGTTTTTTTACAGACATTGCCAACATTTCAATGAATTGAACATAAAGCTTCGAGGCCGGAATAAAACAGTTATCGTCATGATGGATCTCATTCGCGCTTTTGAAGCTAAACTATATGTTTTCAGAAACGATATTATTACAAAAAACTACAAGTACTTCCCAAACTTAAAAAAAATATATCAAAGATTTAGATGCCCAAGAGAAATGAAATGAAGAAAAAGTTATTGATGACTTTATTTCCATATAATGGATTCTTTATATAATCAAAGAATTTTCAGCGAGATTTTTTCAGTTCAAGGAATTATCGGAAACATTCAAATTTATTATGTACCCTGATGTGATTTCGTTTGATAAACTGAGCTTGTCTCAATTCGATTGGTTGGAAATTGAAATGCAACTGATTGATTTCCAGTCTAGTTCAATATGGATTCAAAAGTTTATTGAAACAAGGAAAAGTTGGAATTGATTGAAGCAGAAAGATTGACAAGCAATATAAGTAAAAATACCAGTAACGAAATTTTGGAAACATGGAATTCGATTCCAGACGCATTTAACTGTTTGAAGAAGTTGGCGTATGCTATTTTAACCATATTTTCACCTACCTATGCCTGCGAGTCATTATTTTCAGAGATAAATAACATCAAATACTCGCTTAGAAACAGTTTAACAGACGACTCTAATTCAGCATGCATTCTACTAAAAGTAACATCTTATAAAATCCTGATATAAGTTATTTGTCATCTAATCTACAACAGCAGAAATCACACTGTTATTTTAATTTAAATTACTAGTATAACTAAAACATTTACTACACTATACAGTGTAAAAAATGTATTTTTTCGTATTAAATAAAGAATTTTGATTTGTTCGTATTTGGTTTTATTAGTTCTTCAATAATAACAAGTCAAAATTATTTGATGACACGCCTATAACTCAATAAACGTTTTTTTAGAAAAAATGGCACGTTGACCCAAAAAGGTTCGCCACCCCTGCTATATACTAACAGGGGAGATTTAAGGTTAAACCTGACAAGATTGAAACCAAATGTTGAAAATTTGATAAAGTAGCACCAGACTCATCCCTTCCTTAAAAATCATTTGTTTTTTGTATAGTTATTTTGTTTAAGAGTTTTATTTATTAATCAACTTTTAATTTTTTTAAATTAACATGTGCTTTTAAATTTTGCACACTATACTCATTACAGTTGGAAATTTAACGCTCCCGTTCAGAACCATGATCACACATATGTGATCAAGCATTTCTCCCTCCACGGCATCATATATGTGATTGAGCTTTCCCTACTCGTAGGCCCATGATCACACCGGTGTGATCAAAGTTCGGAACGTTATTATATTAATTTTTACAAGCACTAGATGGCGGTTAAAAAGTAGTTTTTCGTTTTCGAATAATGCTTCAAAGAACTTCAATATGTGCTTTCGGCTCCGTGTTTTTTTTTAATTAGATCCAAGATATTTATGAATATAAACAATTGCACATGTTTAGATTTTTCCGAGACAATCGGACATTTAAAGGTTCGTGATCTACTGCTCTATGGATTTCTGTTTATATTTTGAATAAGTTTGTTTATTTTTCTAATATTTTCTATACACGTATGCAAATGTATGGGGTTTTTTTTTTGTCAATTTCTTTGAAAGTGTGTAATTTTATTAAAATCGAAAACATTTTCTTTAAAATTCGCAATTATTTTTTTTTAATATAGCGAAAATGTTTGTACTTCATGTTCAAAATTTTCATTGATAGTAAATTGTAAGTTTTAGCGCATTTGAAACTTTATATGAAGTTTTAAAGGAGATTAGGCTTAGCAGGGAAATTCGCCCGGTTCCGTGCGTGCGTATCCTCTCCGAACGTACGGGCCTGGGGAAGCGCTTCTTGCTCCTTCCGCTGGTCCTGAAGGGGTTAAAGTAGCTGTCAAGAAGATACTTAAGTTGTGATGGGAGGCCACATTTGTTCCTGTTTTAGAATCCGCCCCTGACCGGATGTGGTGAAATTCCTTTTGGTGGGGTGCGTCAGAAAAATTTCCCGCGTTAAAAAGTTCACTAAACCCATAAATTTTGAGGTGGTGTAACACTGCGCCGGCCTCGGGACCAATCAGAGAAATTATACTGGACAAGACAAAAGAGTCCTGCTCTAGGATTTTTGGGTGACAAGGCGCTGAATAAAAACGGCACACACCCGATTTTACATAGAGATCCGATCCCAGAGCTACAGAATAGATTCCGGGATTCGACCATGACCTTCCCCTCTCAAGCTAAGTTAATCATTTTGATCTTGCAGTAAAAATAAATTTCTATTTGCGTGTGCTTAAAATAAATTTATCTTAAACGTTAAAAAGTTCGTTCTGTTAAATTATTGATTTTTGTTTATTTTACTGTTAATTTTTATGCATTCTAGTTTATTTTAACTATGGTTATGATGCGATGTGAAATTAAGAAACTGGGTCCACAATTTAGAAAGTGAAGTTAAAATAGCGTCGCATCAGTTGATACATTTGCAAAAATTCAATATTAATTAGCAGGGGTCTATCTCAAATCGAAAAACATGGTAAGGGGTATGAGACAAAAAAGTTTGGGAACATCTGCTTTAAACTTTGAAAAACATCTCTGACTGCCTCTTGTTGATAAGAAACCCCCAAACACAGGAGGAAGAGAAATGGTAGTCGCACTCGCGTAGAATCAGGGTACCATCTATAGTTCAGAATATGCACAGTGCATTTAAGAATTTAATAAAAAATAATTCATTATAGTAAAATTAAATGAAAACGTTTAGTAAAAAATATAAAAAAAAACATTTCTATAAGGCCATTTCTATTATCAAAAAAGATTTCTTTTAAGGTATTCGACTACGTTCGGAACCGTGACTTTGCAAAAGCGCATAAATGGATATTTTCATGATATTTAGTGTCACTTAGATCAGAATACATGCATAAAATTGTTTTAAGGACATTTTGACAAAATAAATTATTTTAATACAATATTTTGGCAAAAAATTAACTTAGAATAATCTTTTTTCCAAATGTTCTCCTTTATTAAAAAATGCTTCTATTAGAATAATATTTTGCCTGGTTATAGCTCAGACCAGTGGCGCCCACAAGGGGAGGGGTTCGGTCCCCTCCCAATGCCCTCGATTTTTTCCCCGATTTATTATAGTTCTAAGTTTATAGTACGCAAAATTTAATTTTGTTATTAATGATTAATTTTATTAATTAATGCTAATTATTTATTCAATAATTAGTTTTTTACTGTGTTTTGTTCCCGAATATCGACAAAATCAAATGGAGCATGCTACAAGAATGGTGAACTTTCGACCCCGGACCACCCCTTGAAAAATTCCTGTGTGCGCTACTGGCTCAACTAGAATTTTTGAAATATGTAACTTAGAAGTGGGTTTATTCATATATTTTACAACAGAGGGGAACAATTTTAAGAACAAAACGTCAAATGGGTGGTAACTCTGAATTTTTCAAAAATTCTAGTTGAGCCTCTGTAGAGAGGTCTGAGCTATATACAGGCAAAATATTATTATAATAGAAATATTTTTCACAAAAGGAGAACATTTGGAAAAAAGATTATTCTAAGTTTATTTTTTGCCAAAATATTGTATTTAAATAATTTTTTTTTGTCAAAAAATTCCTTAAAACAATTTTATGCATGTATTCTAATCTGAGTGACATTAAATATCATGAAAATTATCCATTTATGCACTTTTTAAAATCACGGTTCCGAACGTAGTCGGATACCTTAAAACAAGAATACACAAGTATATTGTAGATTTATATATCCTCAAATAAATTTCAAAATAAAAAAAAACCCTTGTAAAAGCCTGATATTTAAAAATCATTGTGTAGCAGGTCACGTGCTAGACACCGCTGGTGTATGCAATTGATGCTTGCAAGTAATCCAAACATCTCTTATAATTGCTCTTGTCATTCCATTAAAAATTTTATTCCCCTCCACTCTGTGAAAGCTCGTAATAGAATTATTAATTTTAATCAATTGCAGGGGCCTAATGAGTGGGAGGTGTACACAGACTGATCCAAAATTGGGACAGACCGAGTTCGTGGTGTGTATTTTTTAATCAGAGGTCCCTTTATGGGACCTATTCTTTTAAATTAAAGCCCTAGAATACTGTTTTCCAAGTGGAGGTATCTGCAATCGGATTCTCCGTTCTCTATGGGCTGTTGCTAAAAATGTTAAAATTAATATTTATACTTATAGTTTATCGCATCCATTCTTCTCCTTAAAAGTCCCACCTGCCTAACTTAACTTGATAAAAAATAAACTCTCCATGTATTGCAACTGTTATATTTTCTGGGTTAAGGCTAATAATAATTTTTAAAAAAATATTGCAAATCATTTTGCTCAAGTCGCTGCTACTAATGCTGTAGATGTGAGTGTCCCTGCCTCTCGCTCTTGTCATCTAAACACTTCAAAATAAATTGAGGACTGGGAGAGTTGGTGGTCAAACTCTAATACTGGCTTACGAATCAAATCCTTCTTTGCCAAACCCAGTTTAGATATCAATCCCCATTCCAGTTATGTTACACAATTCTTAATCCATGGCCCATTTGTTTCTTATTTTCATCGCTTCAAATTAAAAACTACTCCCAATTGTCTTTGTGGTTCTGTTGGGGACGCCAACAATTATGTGTTCGCATGAACTCTGACTAAGGATTTCTATTTGGTCTCTCCACCTCAAAATGCTAAAAAAGCCTGGTTCCAAACTATTTTTAGAAATCCTTCCATCCACTCTTAACTAAAATAGTGAATTAAAATTGCCTATTCAAAACTTCACAATCTTAATTTGAATTTTACTTCTTTGTTCCTATAGCTTCTATCACCAGATCGATTTCATAGCTTCACATTATTTTAGAAACAAGTACCGTTAGAAATTTAAGCAAAAACAATGATCAATATCAGTTCATTTCTAATCAATCAAGATGAAACTATGTAACTTTCAATGTACAAAGTTCTCATAAACTATTTCAGAAAAAGATTAAAATAAAAATCAGAGCAATACTAATTGTAATTATGAATTATTTTTCTATTAATAAAAATATAGACAAATGATAAGACTGTTAAAGAAATATTTATTCCAAAAACAGAGAATATTAACATAAATACATTCAGGTATGCATGTCAAACATCTGCTCCTTTTCATCAATAGTGTCCATACCTAGGAGAAAGATCTTGAATGGGAATATCTACGCTTACCATAATAGCGTGAAGGTGAATGATTCCTGTAACCTTCATTTCTGTGGCGTGAAAATTTTCGACTAAAAATGAAAGGGGAAAATTATATAGTAATAAGCTAAAAAAAAGAACATATATTTAAGATAAATTGTATCAATCTTAAAATTTTAATTTTAAACATCAATGGAATATATATCTCAATTCAAATAACTTTTACACCCAACACTTCTCTAAAATAAACATTAAAAATTAATTTATATTTAACAATATATTTTTCATGACTGCAAGAGTTAATAATTCTTGTAACTTTGCAAAACCTTTTTTAGTTCACTGTTCATTTGCAGGTGACAAGAAAATTTTTTGTAGAAACAATTTTAGTGCCTGACATATTACAAACAAAAATCAACAAGACTTTTTTTTTTTTTTTTTTGAAAATTAAAAACAATTCTATAGTATGGACAGAAAAACTTCCCTTTTGTAAAGGTTTTTTTTTTCAGAACTAAAGAATATGAAAATATCCTGATCAGTCAAATCCAAGATATTTTTGATGTTCTTAAAAATATCTTTTTGCAGAAAAGCAATTGGACCTAAATTTTCTTTCATAATATTCTTGCAACCTACAAATTCAGTTTCCTTATAAGTTTTTCTCTCGTCTCATTTCTACAAATCTACACAAAAAATTTGAATACATTTTCTTTAATAAACATAGTTAGAAAAATCTAAAATTTCTGTAGATATAACATCCTCTTTAGAAAATTGAGGGATATTTTTTAAGTACAGTGAAATGCATTTAATGCAAAAACATGGGTTAATTATACAACGAAATAATAAAACGGTTCCGAAACACTACTATGTATTTTCATACATTTTTTCCCTCTCAACCCTCTTGCTGTGCATAGTTATTTTATCAAAGTAGGTTCAAAAACTGAGTATGGTTTTATATATTACGTATTTCAAATCTACATTTTAAATTTAAAATATACAAACAATTTTTGTAAAAAAGTTTTTATTTTAAAATATATAGCATTAGATCAAAATATGATTATAAAAACAAAAAAGAGCAGCACAGGTTACCCAGCCAAATAGTCGGAAAAATGCATACCCGTGGAAACCGCAGGTTGTGCACATTTTTCTACATCTACGTTTGAACAGTTGACTCCTTTCGCCGTCCAGAGATAGTGA
Organism: Trichonephila clavipes; assembly: GCA_019973935.1. NCBI lineage: Eukaryota > Metazoa > Arthropoda > Arachnida > Araneae > Nephilidae > Trichonephila > Trichonephila clavipes. The sequence goes on from BMAU01018921.1 coordinate 127,086, forward strand.
CACGAACTGGGACTTTTTTTTATTCTAGAAGGATTTGTTATTGGTGGGAAAAATGCCATTCAATTCGTATTCGTGTGTGATGGAAGCATAGTTTTTTTTTTCGCGATTGTGTTGTGCAATGTTTTCCTTCATGTAATGGTGTGCTTGTGTTTTTTTGTAAAATATAAGACGGGAAAAGTTATTTGCGTGTTTCTCAATGACTCATCGTAACTTATTATTTTTTCCACAAGCTTCTATAAAAAATGTACTTAGGTGTCCAGCATGGAAACAAGAGTGTGGTAAGTCGGAATACATTTGGCATCCAATTAACGTGATTGAATCTAATTCTATATTCATTATTCTAATTCTAAATCGATTCTTATTCATAACGTTGCTTGTGGAAATCGCGGGATGGGCACTAGAGGGTCAACACAAAACAAAAATTTGCTTTCCACGAAAATATTTCCTTTCTGAAAATGAATGAAATACAGAAAACACAAGCTGCGCAGGCAAGATTTAAAATAGGTGCTAGAGAAAGTTTGTTTTTTTAGACTGTCCTACTGTATTATAAAAAGAATTTGTTGCAGTAGATGATGATAATGTGCGTACAGTTCCAATTATGGCAGATAAGGATATTTTGGAGTTTGTTCAAAGCTCAAAATATATCATTGATGCAGATCCTGACGACAGAAATGAAATTACTGATGGAGCTCCTGTTCCCACATCATCCGAAATCAGGAACATTGTGAAAAGTATGCATAGTTATTTAGATGCCCATTCCAATGGTGAAATGAATATCAAAATGGAACAATTTGATGCTAAAAAAGGCATTGCAAAGAAAAATATGATTATTTTTTAAAAACTTAATACATGTTTTGCTAGTCAAACAACTTGAAAATTTTGTATTAAATTTTATTTTCTTATAAATATTTTTATTTCTTTGATTTTTATGAAATTAATGCATATATACATATCTATGTAAATCAAATGTACACTAATAAACTTAATTTTGTGTTTAATATATGTTTTTCCCCCTGCAATATCCTTTAACAAGATATTCTTTTAATTTGAAAAATATTCCTGTCCCCGCAGTTTCATGTTGAATGACTTTAATGTATTTCATTAAACATCCCGAATGAATTGCAAACATGTAAAACTACACAGTAGATCCAACGAACTTCATTCATTCATTTGTTTGTCCTAATAGTTTGAATTATTGATATAGATAAAAATAAAAGAAAAATATTTTTTTAAAAAAAGCAGAAATATCACCTTCACAGCACTATTCTGATATTATTAACAAGCAAGATGATTTATGCAATGGAATTATGATTTTTTTTTCTTAACTTATAATTATCTTTATTTTCTAAATTTTGCAACTGCCAACAATATGTACATATATCCTTTTTTAATTTAAAACATAGTTTTTCAATATTTGCACCTCAGTATCAAAATATAACAAAGTAAAAATTTTCAATAAAAAATCTTCATCTAAAAAAAAATATGAAATCATGAATGTATTTAACATAACTAATACATTCTGCTAGAGGTTAGGCATCCACATGTTTTAATTTTAAATAAAATAGTTCAATATATAGTTATCAAGAGAAAATATAAGACTATTTATCGCTTAAAAATACAGCATATTAATTTAAATATAAAAACAAATTGAATTCTAAATACAAATCATATAATTTTGCTCTGTAAAAAAAATTTTAAACTACATATCAAGAAAGGTCAAACTTTAATATATATACTTACAAAGTTGGTTTCCCCATATAAACTCCAGGGGTAGGGGTATGAGCCCTTTTCGTTATGGAAAAGTCAACCCGTATTTGCCTTCCATCTATTTCTTGATCATTACACCGATCCTTAGCCTAACAGAAATCCAAATATTTAAGTATAGAACAAGAAAATACATAGAATAAAATAATTCAATCAATTGTTATTTAACTGAGTAAATATTAATGCATATACCATTTCGGCATCTCTGGTGTCTTCAAAATAGACAAATGCAAATCCTCGAGATCGACCAGTCTGAAATGGAAAAACAAAACATAAGAAAACTAAAAATAAATTATAAGTAAAATAAAATTTTTAAAAACAAATATAAAATACCTCAGCATCATAGATTATTTGTATATTTTCTATCGGACCATACCTTCCGAACACTTCTTGCAGCTCTCTTTCCTGAGTGTACACACTTAATCCAAATACACCCAAGCATCTGCTAGGCTTTGGATTTTCCTGGTTTGTAAAAAGGGATAACTTATAATTTCTGACTTTATGCAATTACCTATAATATTTCAGCATAGTTATCAAAACGAATATAGTATTTAAAAAAACCTACTCTGTTCCCAATTGGTCTTCGTCGACTTGACATAGGAGACCTATAATGTCGTACGCTGTAATCATCATATGATCGACGTGAGCTGTATTGAGAAAATGCAAATGACTCGGTAAGTACAAACAGATAAAAGAAAAATTTGCAAAACACTAACATTTACAGAAGATGGCCTAATGGTTGAGTGGTAGTGTATTGCACATCCACACTATAGGTCCAGGTTCTATTCTTGGGCTGGGCAAAGTCGTCACAGCCTTTCATCCCTTCAGTGGGTCAATAAATGAGTACTAAGCTTGCTTGGGGACTAAAACACTGGAGGTTTCGTTTCAGACTGACCACCCGATCGGAACATCTACTCATGCACCTCAGTACCCAAAGGTAATGTATACTTGGATGGGCACAGTAAGCCATGGTCCTCATGGGCTGAGTTTGAGTTTTATACAGAAGATACTAATATAATCGCCACTTTCCCACAAGGTGTCTTCTGAGCTCTCCAATGCATTTTTTAAAAAAATGTATTATAGAATAGTGTACAAGAATTATTAAAGAATTGTTGAACATTTACAAGTAAAAAACACATTTTGTTTGCATCATCGATGTACATTTGTTCCATCCATGTCAAATTTTCAGTGCCAACTGTTCCCCATTTTTTTTCTGCATATAAAATTGCCTCTCTTTTCCTACTTGCATCATAGTGAACTTGTTTCAATGCTATTACCTCAATATCTTTGATGTTTAAGTGATTAAAGAAAGTGTATAAACATTTTTTTCTAAATATGAGCAGACAATGATGTTTAGAATAGACTAAATACTGGAGATTAACTGTGCAATGGTGAATAAGTCATTGATGCAAGTGGGCAAAATGGACAGTTACATTTTTCCTTTTGAAAGGGATGAAAACTCAATTTTCCCCACCAAATGTTTTGCCTTTTGATTCTAAGCTGCACCTGATTTTCAGTTGCATTAACCCTTTTGGGGCGAAAGACGCAAACGCCAGAGGTTTCTGTCGTGAGTGTCACTCACAAGCCTGAGGGTTTTGTGTAGCTAAGCCTAACTACATGAAAATACCGAAACTTAAATGAGTTATTTAATATAGTTCTGTAAAATACGCAATAAACATATGCTTTCTACATTTTGTATTTACATACTCCATTCACTTAAGTAACTTTCTGCTCAAATACAATTTTTTAAACATATTTTTTCATTATTTATCATGAAGTCACTATATATTTGAAATCTAAAAATGTTACTTAAAATTCTTTAGTATGAAAAATTTAAAAACTACACAAGATGTTCCAAAAATTACATATAAAACAAAAACCCCGTGTATGTGAGTAATATTTCTCTCATTTCGAGTAGAAGGTCAGATCCCCCTGTATCTCAAATCTTATGGACATAGAATGCCATTTATTGCCAAAAAGCTGAACTTACAAAACGTTCCCCATGCCTGGCTCACAAATGAGTCATTCACCATATGGAGAAGAAACGCGCTGTCCCATTTTGCAGTCATTCGGCCTCTGGCGGTGTTTTGCACTGGTTTACATTTGGGATGTTTGTCCCGAAAGGGTTAACACTGGAAAAATAGTGTGGCTTAGATTCGAGTAAATACAGTAATTGTATTGTGTGTGGAAAGTTCTAGAACTTTCAGTAATTGTATATAGGCTAAAGTAGTTTTGAGTTCGATGAATAAAGTCTAGAGTTGAGATTAGCGAGCTTTGTCAATATTTGACTTGAGCAATTTTTTACCTACATTACCTTCATCTACATGACAATATTTTAATACTAGTCTTTTACTATCACTTGATACCTTAAAATATGAATAAGTTGTGCAAGAGGCATACTCATTTTGTCTTCATAAATAAAAATCGAAGGAAACTTAAGCAGATACATGTCAAAGGATCAAAAAATTAAACAAACCCTTCATAATTATATTTACTAATGCTTGTAGAATTAAAAGATGTAAACACAAGTATGATTTTTTTGAGTATATAATACAAAAGCAGCTTCTAACTATACTAACACTATTTAAGATTACTTACGATCTTCTGTGTCGACGACTACGAGATCTAGATCTAGATCTGCTACAACGTCGATATCGATGGCCTCGAGATGGGCTCCTAAAAAAAAAGGAAAAACAAAGCCTCTTATACAATACTTCAATTTATAAGAAGATGCCAGCAAACACTGAAATGTTCAACTTCATAAATTACTATAACTGTTCTATAATAATTAATGTGAAAGAGATGAAACATATGTAAAAATTAAAAAGGGATGCAAACTAAAATAAAAAAATTAAAATTAACTGTACATGCAAGTTCTTTTTAAATATGCATTTTAAAGCTCTTTCATTGAAAAGTGATCAACTTTTTAAAAACTTTTATTTAACTTGCAATGTAATTTGTTCTTGTGGAATCTTGGGGAACTCAATTTTTATCTACTTTAAAATGACAGATTAATCCAAAATTTTGCACACTTGTCAAGGACCGATGGCAATACAATTTAAAAATTTTGTTCCAATATAACAATTAAAAAGGTTCACATCAGCGAATAGTTTGTCCCTGTATGCAGTTTATTCCACCAATATAATAAAAAACCCCAATGAGGAAAGATTTGACATTTTTGTCGTTTTTAAAACCACAATCCTATTTTCCTTACCAAAATCAGACAAAAAATAATTCCTGAATCAGAACGATCATTTATTTCACCACAATATGATATAATTTTTTGTACAAAGCAACAATATTTTGCATTTCTTTGATTTTTTTAAAAACGAATCAATATTGATGTGTTTTTGTGAAAAGAATTTTTCAATTGTTCTGAATGAATTTTCTATAATTGTAATGAATCAAAATTCTGTTCTAAAAAGTTCATACTTTGCTCTTTTAGAATCAGTGATTTAAAAAATGAAATAGTGAAAAAACCTTTTTTTTTTTACAATTTTTCAAAAAATACTCAAGATTCTAATATAACATTTAATGACTTCATCATTTAACAGTATATAAAAAAAATTTAAAGTCAATTCCTACTTTGAATGGATGAATAGAAAGTATTTTATAAACGATTGAAAATTTGAATAAGATATATATACGCTGCTGGACAATTACTAAGGACGGATAACACTATCATCCATAGCAACCACAAAATGAAAGAAAGCAAAATGTGGAAAATTAGAATAAGTGCAGGATATTAGTAAGAAGAAGTATGAGTATGCAAATTTTTTTCCACGTCTGTTCATCACGTGATAGCGTTAATAAGAGCTTTAAAGGTTTTGACGCGTGTGGACAGTTGTTGTTTCAAGTCAAAGTTTTACAGGAAAGATTTAATAGACTAACTTAAAATTTTTGGCATGTCTTCCCGACATCACATAGATGATTTTATGCGTGGCCGAATTATTGGAAAGATCGAAAAATAACAGATGTTGCCAGGGAGTTCGACATCGCTCACAGCGTTGTTTCACGGCTGTGGAAGTCATTTAAAACTACTGGAATGTATAGTAGATTGCACGGGGAGGTCGTGTTAGAAGTACGACGCCTGCAGAAGACAGATATATCGTCCTATCAGCAAAAAGGAACAGGCACACCACAGCTCAGCAGGTGGCGAATCAGTTTCTTGCTGCCTCAGGAAAGCAGATCTCCCGAAAAACTGTTGCCAGACGTTTGAGGGGAGGAGGACTATACGCACACAGACCTGTTGTGTGTGTCCCATTGACCAGACAGCACCGTACTGCCCGTTTGCAATGGTGTCATGAGCATCCCAATTGGACTGAACAGGACTGGGCATGCGTACTATTCTCAGATGAGAGTAGGTTCAGTCTGTCATCGGATTGTAGACGCCAACTGATCTGGCGCGAGAGTGGTACTGCTTATCGTCCAGAAAATATCCAGGAAAAGGACCGATATCCGACATGCAGTATCATGGTGTGGGCCGGCATCATGATCAATGGTCGCACGCGCCTACATGTGGTTGAGAATGGGACTATGACGGGCCAACGATATATTGATGAAGTTCTACTTCCTCATGTTCGTCTTTTCCGTGGTGCTGTCGGTGATAAATTTGTTTTTATGGACAACAACGCAACATGTCATCGAACACTCGCTGTTCAGGATTGTCTAGACACCGAGGGTATTCAACGTCTCGTATGGCGAGCGCGTTCTCCAGATCTAAACCCCATTGAAAATGCGTGGGATGCTTTGGGGAGGCAAGTTGCTGGTCGAAACTATCCTCCGACAAACAAGAACACCCTCATCCGTGCACTCACAGAGGAATGGGATAAATTGTCTCAACAGCTGCTGGATAATGTTGTGCAAAGTATGGTACGACGTGTGGAATGTTGCATCACACTCCACGGTGGACATATCCCGTACTGATACTTTTCTTTAAGGTGCCTGCTGACTTTTAGATGCATTGTTCCATTTCTCCGTACGCAGATCAAATGAACATTTTTTTTTCTTTCAGATGTTTCACAGCTTTTGTACTTTCCAGAACAATAAATATTCTTTATTCTAATGTCTGAACAGTGTGGCAACTATATTGTATCCTACTAGGCTTTCATGTCTCGCTTAATGTTATGCTACATAGCAATTTGTGAACCGTCTTTGGCAATTGTCCAGCAGTGTATATATAGAGAGAATGAACTAATAGTGGGAATTTGAAAAATAGCACGATTTGTCTGCATTGTTGTACTTTGCATTTCACACTGCTATCTTAGCAGCTCTTCTCGTGCTTTATTGAAACAATTTAACAACTCTTCTTTGGAACAGTAAGGCACATATTGCAGGAGAAGGCTGTAATAGTAATTTTCTGGATCAATGGCAGCTATTATATATGGAACAGTCACACATGCTGGTCTATTTCTGACTGCCCTTTTCATATTATTTTGAAGTGCAATCAATTTCCTTCATGCTCTTGTTGGCTCTTTGTAAGCATCTTGATCAATATTGTCTTTACTGTTTTCACTTCTTAGATAGTATGGCTCAAAGAGCATTGCAAACGTCATCAAGTTCATTGCATCCATGCACTACACCCAATGGACAAATTTCATAACGCTCAAATATGTTTGCAGCGAATCCTTCTGCTTGGCCAACTTCATTGAACTTGATCATTCTATATCGCTTTTCTGGCTTTCTTGTGTACTTAGGAATACACTTTCACGTGAACTTTCTCTTAAGTTGAGGTGTCCCAATCGGAAGACACATTCACATGCAGATACTTGTTGTTTCTTCAATATGCGCATGCAAATTCGGAAGAGTTGTCAAGATATGTTTGACTCTTCGCATCTAATTTCAGTAATGGTTGGCGCTATACTATTGGTGACACCCTTGGGTTCTGACTTTGATACATATTTTGCAATGTAAAGATTAATTGTTTCATTTGAACTGCACGGTTGAATATACATGTTGACTTGCAATAACTTTAAAAATATTGGACTGTAATTATTGACAACACTCTTCGCTGGTGCGCTTTAGATTGCATACTCTTCCGCCATTTGTGATGAAGTTTCTTGAATCAAGATCAACCATATGTGTTCTTGGATATCCAAATCGACATCTTGAATTTGGACCTTTCTTTTCGCAAGTATGGGAATGGCGATGTATTTGCACTTTTCTTACTAGATCAAGTAATTCAGCATCTTGTACTGTCAATTCCCATCAGAGGTTACCAAACTTTTTTCTCATAGATCCCTTACCATGTTTTTTGGTTTGGGGTAGACCCTGCTTATCTAATATTGAATTTTTGCAAATTAATCAAATTAAATGCCTTTTTGAAAGCTGGTACAGAGCTACTTATTTTTAAAGATTTAAATTTCTAACTCTAATGTCTAGTGTTTTAAACTTAAGAAACACAAGCTAATTAAATTAAAATTTAATTAATTCATAAAATAAATGACCAACAAACAAATGTTTATAATGAAAGGGATGACTCTAGTGCCTCAATAACGAATTTCCAACATTTAACATCAATCTTCTCAGATTTAACCTTAAATCGCCTCTTTAGTAGAGTTCAGTCTTTTTCTTTTATTTTGGAAATTGACAGTCATGCTCAAACTCCTTCTCATTAGGAAAATCAATTAAAAACTTCTTCACTATACTCCAAAATGCGGGATAAATAACAGGTATGTATTTTTAAAGCCGAAATTGCTGACGTCCATATCTAAAGAATTCCGATACTGTTTTTCCCTATCAGTTTCTCTTGTAGTATTGCATTTTTTCTTCAATGTGACCATATGATTTCGTTGCCTACTGCGGTAATTACCATAGTCGAAGTATTCTCAAACCTAGTTTCAAATTTTTTATGAATGGTTTGATTCTCGTTAGTAGGCGTATTTCAACTTCGAGTTAATTCTTGCAGCTCTCTTGGCATGGGGCCAGGATCCAAGTTGTTCCAATATGCCTTTGGAGGTGAATGATCCTTATTGCTATTGATGTGACTTTCACAGCGATGACGTAGAAGCAATGGCTTGTTTCTTAATTCATTCAGTAAATACATTTGTTTCTGTAAAAGGGCATTTTGTGACTTGATTGGGACAGCATCGTTTCATACAGATTTTGCAAGTTCTGTCACAGAATGTGTTGATGGCTCTTTTGAATGCAGCAATTTGTGCATTTATTCTTCTCAGTGTTTGTGAATGCTGAATACATTGTCTTTCTTGGCGAGCTTTGCTTTACTCTTGAGTTTCATTTTCTATTATTAGCGCTTTATGATGTGGATATTTTAATCGTGTTTCACGCTGCTCTTGTGTCTCATTTTTTATTGATAGTGCTTATCTACGACGTCGGTCTTGTAATCGCAATTCGTGTAGTTCCTGAGTTTCATTTGTTACTGATAGTGCGCGTCTTTGACGATCGGCTAATAATCAAGTTTTGCTCTGCTCTTGAGACGCATCCTGATTTCGTTTATATAAGTGAAGGCACTTTTCTTCTTCTGTTTCATTAGCAAGCTTTTCTTGGCGCTTTTTCTTTTTTTTCTTTAATCACCGCTTGCATTGTGTTATAGTTTCTTTTTGCATTATACGTTTATGAAGCAAGGGCCGATACCGTTAATCCAGTTTGTTTAGTTTATTTTGTTCATTGATTTCGATTAAAAATGAACTAAATTAAAAAGCAACTGAATGTTCCACAAACAACTCAAAACAAACATGTTGCCATCAAGCAAAAACTAAATACAGTTGATGGTGTTGGCAAAAGGCACGAGAATAAACTAATTATTATACAGAAACGCGTACAAAATAGACACTGTAACTATATTTCAAATTGTTTTAAGTAAATATACTGTCATCTATTACCTTCATTCATAACAAATTTAATTTTTTTTGTATCATATTGTCATCCGTAACAATCATGTATATAAAATTTTGGTTGGACTGAATGCTTTAAAACGTGAGGAAAAAAAATCTTTTCAAGTTTTGACACAAGTCGCCAAAAATGATGCTAACATGGCTGTATGTGTAATTTTTTAAATAATTAATTTTTATTAATTATAATTAAATTACTGTATTGTCATCCAAAATAACAATGTACATAAAATTTCAACTCAATTGAGCGCTTTAAAATGCATTTTTTAACAATTGGAAATTCCAAAAAATAAATATATAGTGTGAACTAATAGTAGGAATTGAAAAAAAATAATCATACAAAAGTTTTTTTCTGGCTGTTAAACCTTATTATTCATTATTGGTCTAAAGATAGAAAAATTTGCTTAAAAATTACAGATTTTAAAAAGTTTTTGTTTTTTCCATCTAATAAACTTTTTTAGGGGAATCATTTTATATACAATTTTTTTAAAAAAATTACCTTTGTTTGCTATCAATGTGTGAAGTTTGAAAGCATTAACTTTAAAGCCATGCTCGTAAAAAGAATTTAAAACACCATGGAAAAAGCTTTGTTTCGCAAAGTTTACTTCTATTAACTTCGCGTAAGCTAATTTGAAGAGCAAGTCTAATTCCAGCAGCCACATTATTGTGGCTCTAAATATGAAAGTCAAGGATAAATTCATCAGTGAAAGTTTAAAAGACTAAAAAAACATGCTCTTATTGTAGAAAAAAATGAAAGATAAATTATAGTTTAAAAAATTTAAAAAAAAAACACTTTTATAGTTAATCGAACTAAAAAGTAAAAAAATAATTAATATAATAAAATGATTAAAGAGAAAATTAATGTAATTGGGGTAAAAGCGAAGGGAGCTTGATATCAATTGTTTTAATTTCTTACTAGTTCTATTCCGAAATGCAGAGTGGTGTGGTAGTTAGGAGAGGGGGGTGCCAGCTCAGATGTCGTCCACGTCACTTGACCATGGTTCAAAATTACGTGGTCCGTCGCCAAAAGCCCTCGTGTAGCTGAACAGTGCGACGTTAATACTCAATCAATCCGAAATGCAGAGTTATTGTAAAAATGTAGTACAAAGCAACCCACACTTTTAACCACAATAACATTAACTTTCTTGTTCATCACACACATTTTATTCTTATATTAATTATTTTTTTACTTCTCTTAGTTCGATTAACTATAAAAGCGTGTTTTTTAGTTTTTTAAAACCAATTTTTAAAGAGAAAGTATCTTTTCAGTACTCAATTTCATTAGATGTAGAAATACTCATAAAATCATCCAGAGAAATGAATAAAAGATTATATGAATATTTAAAAAGATGCCAAACATATTAACTACAGCTGGACACTTTCCCCCTTCAAATTATAAAATAAAAAAAAATGAAAGAAAAATTGAAAACAGATATTGCTGATGATAAAAAGTAAAAGTATGTGATTTCCTAAGCTATTTGAATATTACAAGAATCTTTTGCAGTTTACTCTCTTTAACATTTCCATTTTACCATTAAATGCCAAAATGAAAAATATGCTACATAAAAAGTAACAAGCAATGTGCCGAAAAATATATGCAATACTTCTTCCAAGAAACAAGTTTTTCTTTACAAAAAACAAACAAATGAAAACTTTTCTTTGCAAAAAACTACAAATGACTAAATAACTTGGCATTCTCTCCTTGGAATTGTTCAGCATTCAGATTCCAGATTCAACTTCCTCAGCATTTAAGAAAATTAATTTGTACAAAATGTAGGAGCATAAAACAGACCACATACCCACAAATACAATATAGGAGATGGATATAGTAACAGTCGTTTTAATTTACATGAGGAATTGTTTGATGAATTGCTTTATTTAGAAATTGTTATGAAGTACAATCAATGCTCTGAAAGTGCACAAGTTAAAATGTTATTAAACAGTATTTTGCAATCATTCATAGGAGTTCGGCAAATCAGAGTGCACCTCTTCTTAAATTTAGAATCCAGTTCTTATGGAAAAAGGTTGTACACATGCACCCCCAAATGCTTACAAAGTAAAACAACTCAATAAAATTTTCTACATCAAACAAAATGGGACTAATGCGATTAAAAAGTTACCTTGATCTCTCTCTTGAGTAAGATCTACGTCTATGGACAGAACGAGATCTTGATCGGCTTCTTTCTTTAATTTCATGCAATGGAGAGCCCCCTGCCGATGAAACTTTATCTTCTACATACTCCCTGTCTGAATCATTTTGAATACTATCAGTGTAATCCTAAAAAATTGAATCATTCATTAGTTATTAAAATTTATATTAAAAAAAATAAATAAAAATCAGAACTTTTCACTGTTTAATGTTATGCTGTTATGTTCCAAAGTCATTTATTTGAGGTATTATCCCAAACTTTTGAAAAAATAAGATACTTCTAGAACTACAACCCTTTAAGTTCATAAGGAGAATTTCTTTTCTTTTAAATAAATAGTATTTTGATATATTTAAAAATCAAACAGCATAAATAAAAAGAATAAAAAAAAGAGTCATGTATAGCAAATAACAATTCTAGCAGCAAAATGGATACATCTTTGAATAATTATATATATACCAAATTCTCTTTTTATACAACTTTGAAATAACACTGTTCACCAATATACTTTTTACACAAAATTTTTGTTCTAGAATGAATTGTCCCATTTTATTTTAATACTAATTTTGGCAGTGTCATCAGAAGACCGTCGGCTTATGCCCGCACATGCGCAAGTGACTTGGTCTACTTTATGGCTTGTTTACTTTATATTCTGGAGTTACAGGAATTATCCGAATTTTATAGCCCCCTTTCTTTACTTTTTTGTATTTCAGCTTGAACACAGCATTTCATTCTTCAGTATAATTGTATTTAAGTGTTCAATTCAAAAATTTAATTCTTCATTTGACAAGTCGACAGTTGTTCTAGACCAGGGGTACTCAACCTTTTTCTCACCAGGGCCGCATACATATGTTAACTCCCTCTCTCTTGAGTAAGATCTACCTCTATGGGCAGGACGAGACCTTGATCGGCTTCTTTCTTCAACTTCATACAATGGAGAACCTCTGGCCGATGAAGCTTTCTCTTCTACATACTCCCTGTCTGAATCGCTTTGAACACTATCAGTGTAATCCTAAAAAATTGGATCATTTATATAAGTTATTAAAATTTATATTAAAAAAATAAATAAAAATCAGAACTTTACACTGTTTAATATGAACCCCCCCCCTTTTTAGGAAGAAACCTGTTATGCTGTTATGTGTTCTGAAGTCATTTATTTGAGATATTATCCCAAACTTTTGAAAAAATAAGATACTTCTAGCACTACAACCTTTTAAGTTCATAAGGAGAATTTCTTTTCTTTTAAATAAATAGTATTTTGATATATTTAAAAATCAAACAGCATAAATAAAAAGAATAAAAAAAGTCATGTATAGCAAATAACAATTGTAGCAGCAAAATTGATACATCCTTGAATAATTATATATATACACCAAATTCTCTTTTTATACAATTTTGAAATAACACGGTTCACCAATTTACTTTTTACACACAATTTTAGTTCTAGAACGAATCGTCCCATTTTATTTTAATACTAATTTTGGCAGTGTCATCAGAAGACCGTCGGCTTATGCCCGCACATGTGCAAGTGACTTGGTCTACTTTATGGCCTGTTTACTTTATATTCTGGAGTTAGAGGAATTACCCGAATTTTATAGCCCCCTTTTCTTTACTTTTTTGTATTTCAGCTTGAACATAGCATTTCGTTCTTCAGGATAATTGTGTTTTGTTTTCAAGTGTTCAATTCAAGAATTCAATTCTTCATTTGACAAGTCGACAATTGTTCTAGACCAGGGGTACTCAACCTTTTTTTCTGCAGGGTCACATACATATGTTAGCTATTCCATGCGGGTCGCATACATATGATGGTTATTTCACACAAGAATGAGAATTAATAAAGGGGGAGGGGAGAAATGCTTCAAAACTTATATAACACTAGCTGCATGGTCCGGCGTTGCACAGGCTGTCTCTACTTTTATAAATCTTCCCTTTCTTTCACAAAATCAGAACTTCTGATACTCATTTTCAAACTGACTCCCCCCTTCCACCGCTTAGCCCGGCATTACTTGGGTTCTCTTTTCCTCGTGACACCAGCATTTCTGTGTGTGTTTGTAGGTGCACAATGTGAGTGATTTCTAAAATTATGTCAAAAAATTTCCCTTTTTCGAAATTTGTTCCATTCCACTTATTTTTGATTTAAGACAGGTTTCTTTCCCCTCTCTATAGCCCGAACATGGGATTTTTAGTTGAAAATTATTGTTCTATCTTCCCCTCCTTCTCACAGATAAGATATAGCTTCAAATTTCGATGTATGACTTATAAAAAAAATATTGCGTTAGAATTTAAAAAATTATTTATGTGAAGCAATAAAAGAAAACGATTCTGATGCTAAGAGGAAAACAAATAGTTCACTTTTTAATAATAGTTTCTAAGAATCTAAAAAAATAAAATAGATTTCAGATTTTCATGAATCAATCAATCGTTACATATAGTTAGCTTAAAAATGTCTCTAAAATGTATTTTGATCTAAAATAATAGACGATGTACTTTTTAATTAACAAAAAATTAATTTTGTAATGAAATAATAGAAATAATCCTTTGAAAAAAAGATATAGAAATTTGATTTTAAAAATATTTATAAGTAATACATGAAAGAAAAATTAACAGATAGCTATTGAAATTGTTTTTTTTCTGAATGTTTGATTAAACACATAAATATGTGCTAGATAAAAAACAGTATGGGAAAAAGCTTATATATATATATATACACACACACATGTACTGAAAAAAACAAACAAAAAAACGATCTCATAAAAACATTTTGATATTTCATTTTAATTTTAACCTTTTTCATTCCACTAAAATTTTTTTTAACTTTAAAAAGTAGAGTGATGCAAAACGGAAAGTATCTCTCTTCAGTTTCAAACCTGGGAACTACCGTTTTATAAAGCAGCGCTTTAAATAGCTAAGCTGTCACTTACTCCGGGGAAGTGCATTGAATTGGGCTTTAAAATAAAGATAGATTTTTTTTCAATATGCCATTTCATTATTCATTAAAGTAAAAGATTTTTTGGGGGGCTTCAATTTTAAGCTAATGCTTTCAAACTTCATATATCGATTGCAAACAATGGTAATTTTTTTAACAAAAAAAACTTTAAAAAAAAAGTAATGTTTACATAATTATCACAAAAGGGAAGAAAATTGAAAAACCTTTTTTTTACCATAATTTTTAAGATATTTTATCAATCTTTGTACAGATTACGTATAATATTGTTCTTCACACGGAAAAAAGTTTTGCGAGATTATTTCTATAAATAAAAAAGTTATTAAGTATTTAAATAAAATTTTGAACGTTTTTTGAAAAATCGTGAAAAAAGTTTGACATTAAGTTTTTTTAAATGACTGATTCTAAGAGAGAAAAGCATGAACTTAGTGAAAAATATTTTTTGCATTAACGCGAAAGACAGTTCAAGCGGAACAACTTATAATTCATATTCAAAAAAGGAACCAATTTCGACTCATTTAAAAAAAAATCGTAAAAAATACAAAATATAATTATTTTTTAAAATAAATTATAGCATATCATGGCGAAATAAATTATCTTTACGAATCAGTTATTTTTTTGTGAGTTTCACGAAAAAAATTAGATTGTGTTTTAAAAACCTCCGAAAAAAAAAAGTTCCGAAAATATTTTTAAAACATTGTAAAATAATTAAATTGAAAGATATATATATATATAATTTTATTATAATAATTTTTAAATAAATTTATTTACATGCAAAGTTTCGTTGTTTTGTAAAAACAGAATTTTTAAGGCGAAGTAATTGATATCTTTACGATTCTCTGCAAAGATGGCGCCATGTGTATAGTAAAATTTTGATATTTTGAAAAACGTGCGTAAGAAACGAAAAACACATTTTTATATAGTTAGCTTAAAAATGTATTTTGATCCAAAATAGACAATGTACTTTTTAATTAACAAAGAATTAATTTATTTCATTTTAATTTTAACCATTTTCATTCTACTAAAAAAGTTTAAATTTAAGGCGAAGTAAATGATTATTCCGATTCTCTGCAGATGGCGCCACGTGCATAGTAAAATACTAATTATGCATTTTAATTAATGTCTTTTTAACTAATTGGAATATCGAAATATAAATGGTCAAAACGGATTTCTGGGATCATTCCCGAAATTTTGGTACCTTCGGGTAGTTTCTGCGTCTTGTGGTTTTTGAGAAAATTGAGCGACATCCCTTTCTATATACCTACATAGGTACGTTTGCTTACCTACGAATTTTAATAGTGTAGATAGAGAAGTTAAAATGGGAAAATTGATCAAAATATCAAAACTCCTATTTTGCTTATTTTAATTATTTTTATATTTTTGTTACCAAATTTTTCTAAATTGGAGATATTTAAGAATCACTTTTTCACAATTCCAGCATCAATAAACAGTTACATATGATTACCAATAATATAACAAATTTCATAGGGTGCGTTTGAGTTAAAGTGTAGTATAGGGGCCACTTGGCGCAGTCCTTTTTTTTTAGCGACTAAAAGCAGTCGCCAAGGTACTTTTTTCAGAATTATTTATTTTGGAATGAATTTGATATCTCACCATGACATTTAGATAAAAATCGCCAAATCCAAAGTGCCCCACCATACTACACTTGAGTCATGCCTTTGTTACTGCTGGGACATTACTGCTAACAAAACATTTTTTGCTGTTGTAAAGATTATTCAAGAAAGCTTATTTATCACCCCTTGAAAAAGATCTTTGAGGAAAAGTGTCATTGAATGATTGCTGTTTATTGGTACTTTTTAAATACAACACTTCTGTGACAAATCAAACAATTACTAAACCATGCTTGTTTTTCACTACAAAACAGTCAACTACTCGATCGTCTTGAAAAAATCTATTTTCTTTGAATATTTTTCATTTGCAAGATGTGAAAGATAATTACAAATTAGTTCCAATTATAAGATGGTCGCTACTTCACTGTTGTCTATTATCACTAATCAGCAAAAAAAAAATATCAATTCGCACTTGTACGACATTGACAGCAAGAAGCAAAATTGATATATTTGATTTTTTAACAAGATTGCAGCAGATTGAGTATCGCTGTTCTAGACACATCTGATGACATTTTTTATCTAGTTCGCAATGAACATTCACACTTGATATACCCCAAGTAGTAATGTATAGTTGTAGGTAATTTTATTTCTAAAATCAATTTGAATTTTTATATGTAGCATGAACTATAGACTAAATTTTCACTGTACACTAATTTTCATTTTTTTTGTAATAAAAATGAATTGCTTTTTTTTATAAATATGCAACATGGATTTCATTACAACTTTTTCTGCATGATTCTTTTGGAAAGATTTGGAGATTTTTCATCTCCTCCCCCATATGGTTTTCTAAAGAACGTATCTATGATGTAAAAAAAAAAGAGTTGGGTGTATTGATAATTTTTTAAGAATCAAATTTTTATGATAGAATTTTTAAGAATAAATGCAAATTATCAAATGAAAAACCTTACCCATTGTAAGATTACTATACTGGTAACCCCAGCAAACATTTTTTCCAAGTACATTTTGATATAAAGTAAACTTAAATTATTAATTAAAACTAAAATCAACCAATGGTAGTAAGTTAAATATTTCTGGTTCTAGTGAAAGATGTTTTAAACACATTAAATTTCATGCTTTAATATATGCTCCCACCCAGTGACGCACACAGGAATTTTTCAAGGGGGAGGGGAAGGTCCGGGGTAGAAAGTTCACCATTCTTGTATCATGCTCCCTTTTGATTTTGTCGGTTTTCGAGTACAAAGCACGGTAAAAAATTATTGAATAAATAATCAGCATTAATTAATCATTAATAACAAATAATTAAATTTTACCTACTATATACTTAGAATTATAATGAATCGAAAAAAAATCAAAGCCTGAAAGTTTCAACGTAAAAGAAAACTAATGAAATATACAGAGTACAAAATAAAAAAAAAATAAGATACATTAAATGAAATACCAAATTCACACCCAATAATATTCTAGAATATGCATCAAATTTTTTGTAATAAAAAACAAAAACAAAAAAAAGTTTGATCCAAATGCCACCTTGGGCAGGGAGTCTGGTTTGTCCAGCCCTTGAGCTGGTGGATGCAACCAGTTTTTTTTTTTGCTTGGTGAGAAAGGAAATAAGGCTGTGTTAGATTGGGTTATGAAAGAAGGATTGATTTCCTCCAGGTATAAGTGTCAGAAGTGTAAAAAGGATATGCATTTGGTTGAACGAAAAAGGTACGATTGATGGCTTTAAATGGTGCTGTCAAGTGCAGTCTAAAGAGAACTGTGGCAAATGTTCCGAGGAAGTGGGGGAGAAGTGGTTTCCTAGAATCCGGTTCCCCTACGTTCCGGATAGACTTGTCTGGAAAGGACATGCGGAAGACCAGTTTTCAGGGTCCCGACTGGAGCAGAAGGAATAAACGTGCTCTGGATGTAAGATTGTTTATTTTTAATGTTCTGTAAATAAATTGTACATATTTATATCTCTAGCCTGGCTATGAGTTTTCGTACTCAATACGTCACAGAACCCCCACTTCGTTTGCCGGAGTGTCAAAAAAGGTACGTGGTCCAGTGAAAATAAATTGAGCATTTGTGTTATCTTACGATTAACCAGGTATTGGTTTGGCAAGAGTATGAATGAGCTTGCCGTGAATGATTTGAAAATTAATAAAAACACAGTGGTGGATTGGTAATGTTTTACCGTGTGATTTGTATGGTTGCATGCATAAACGAGAGCGTGAAACTTGGAGAAGAAAAAACTGTGGAAATTGATGAAAGTTTGTTTAGAAAAATGAAGTATGGAAGAGGGAAAAGAGTGAAAGGTAACTGGGTATTTGGTGGAGAGCAAAAAATGTTTCTTCTGTGTGGTGGCCAACAGAACGAAAGTGGAATTTGGTTGAATCCTAGGAGGGCACACTTCTTGGCAATGTGCCAAGGAAGAAATCGCGTTTTTCAACATGGTGTCAGGCACAAACAAGAGAGAAAAACGCGATTTTCAAAGCGGCGTAAAGAGAAGAAAATCGTCGAAAAAATGTGGTTTCTAAAACGGACAACATAGGAAACATCAAATTAAAAATAAGAAATTAAATGTAAATTCTTTCCAAAATTCGTACATCTATTCCAAGATTCTATCAATCCTTCATTCATACAAAAAAATAATCATTACTTTCTTACCTTTTATTCGTTGAATCCTAGGAGGGCACACTTCTTGGCAATATACCAAGGAAGAAATCGCGGTTTCTAAATGTGGTTTCTAAAACGGACAACATAGGAAACATCAAATTAAAAATTTTACCCTGCGTGCCAATGGTTCGCCATCCCTGGCCTAAAGCATTCACTTCGGATTCCCCACTGCTGCATTTTAGAAGCAACAATTTTTCACTTTCTTTTAGAAGCAGTTTTAGAAATCGCGTTTTCTTCGGTAAAAAAAAGTCGGTAAAATCCTAGGAGAGCCCACACCCTTGGCGACAAACCGAAAAAAGCGCCACGCGAAGCCAACAATGGCGGCAAAGGAATATAGTGGGAAAAGGTGGATGCGTAATGAAAATATATGTAAACAATACAAAAATTAAACATTTAAGATAAAAAATATAAAAACAGCACTTACTTTCTTACTGCTGATCTTCTCAAGTGGAGGGTACAGCGTAACAGATTTTAAAAAGCTTTAAACGTCTCATGGCTACGCGAATGCTCGTGTGAGTGTCGCCATATTTATTCTGCGAGGTAATGGTCAAACATACATTCGGCGTGGCTGGTACAATTTCGAAGAAAGCGTTTTATTGCCGACCATGTTACATCATGCCGATCATTACATTTAGGACATTCATAACTTGAAGCAATCAATCCTTCCTTCATACACCATTCTCAATCAATTCTTTCTTACCTTTCGCATTCAACAAAGTAAAAAATTCTAAAATATATCCCCACACACACGCAGCCAGCCCAACAACAAAATGAAATTCGAAATGCACGCCCACAATATACGAAAATGCTAGAAATAGTTAGGGTTGCCACATGCAGTGTTTAAAAAAAGTAGGGGGTTACCAAGATGGCACAATTATCGCCAACCAAAGTAATTCGCGCTAAGGGTGTGGGCTCTCCTAGGAGTGAACCGGCATGCGGCACAATATTTTGGGCACGCCACCGATCAAAACAGTTTGCATTTTAGTTCAGAAACTGTATTATTACAAGGAACCCCAAACTTTAAAAACAATTTCAAAGATTAATATGTAGTACATGAGAAATCGGACAAAGATATAGTTATTGAAGAATTTATTTCCGAAATGGATTCTTCAATCAAGGAATTTTCAGTGACATTTTCTCAGTTCAAGGAATTATGCACCCTGATGTAACATTATTTGATAACCTGAACTTGCCCCATTTTGATTGGTTGGAAAGTGAAGAATTTTAAATGCAATTTATTGATTTCTAGTCTAGTTCAATATGGATTTAAAAATGTATTGAAACAAGGAAAAAGCTGGAATTGATTGATACAGAAAGATTAACAAGTAATATAAATAATACACCTGCAACGAAATTTTGGAAACATGGAATTCGATTCGAGACACATTTAACTGTTTGAAGAAGCCTACTCGTGCTATTTTAACCATATTTTCATCTACCTATGCCTTCAAGTGATTATTTTCAGAGATAAATAGCATAAGCTATTTGCCATCTAATCTGCAACAAAAGAATTCACACTAATGTTACTTAAATTTAATTACATGCATAACTGAAACATTTACTACCAAACTGTGTGCAAAATGTATTTTTTCGTAGTAAATAAAAAGTTTTGTGATGTTAGTATTTAGTTTTATTATTTCCCCCAAAATCACAAGTAAAAATTATTAGGTGGCACGTTTATACCTCAATAAGCATTTCTTTATGAAAAAAATGGCACGTTGCTCCATAAAGGTTCGCAATCCCTGCTTTAGGCTGATGAAATATCTACATTTATCTCGAACAAATTATTTTCATGTTTCGGACAACCCTTTAGGGGTTGCAATGATTACCCTTTAAAGGGTTTTACTTAAAAATTCAATCAAGAATGAAAAAACAGATTTAAAATGCTTTATGTTTTTAATATTTAAAAAATAAAAATTCTGTCTCACTTACCACTGGATCCACAGACATGGTGTTAGTGGTGAAATCAAAATTATTTCTTGAAAATACCTTAACAGTTGAAAAGTATCAATTATATAGATACTAGCAAATTTTTTTTAAATTTTTTGCAATTTTAGTGGATGCACGTTTTCTTTCACACACGTGGTCACCAAACGGAAAAGTAGTAGTAATGAGTATAAGTTGAAATGAACGCGAATATTCTCTTCAGTCATCGGACCTCATGAATCTCTCTAGCCAATCAGTTTCTGAGATTCACTGTTGCCGCTTTCCGCTTACAAATACTTTTAATTTTACTAGAAGCATTACATATGAGTTTACCGAAAATGAAAAATAAATACAGCTGTTATATTAATGGCAACATATTGTAATAATAACATATTGTGATAATTTCTATTTACTATTTGACAATCAACATTTGAAAAATTAATTACAGGGATATTTTACTTATTAAAGAAGAGTTACGTTTGTAAAAATTTATACAATTTCAATTATGCTGCTACTTATAATCGATTTTCCTCTCTGAAGGATCTATTTGTAATATAATTCCTGAAATAAAGTAGCTTTACCAAAATTTATAATGAATTTTTTTTTAAAATTCATGCATAAATTATCAATTGTTATAAGAATTTTTTTAACATGAAGTTTTTTTATAATGTACAACTCTAGCGAACCTTTGAAGAAAATGATTGCTACTAGTATTATTTACGCAAGTGATTTTAAAATTATACGAGAGGAAATTTTTTCGATGTTTATAACTATTGAATTCTTTCATTACGTATAGTGGTACACTTTCTAGGATCGTTTTTCCTGCCTGGAGGGCCAAAAAAAAAGAAAAAATTTTTTAGAAAAGCAAGAGGGTGTCGCTATGTCATGCATGCGGCCATGAATACGTCGCGTAACGGGTAACATTTTTTATATAAAATATTATTATTTATATATGTCATAATCATCTTTGAACACTAAGAAGTCCTCCAAATTTCTACGTTTTTTGTTTATGATGGAAACTTTTTCCTTTCAACGGGTCCAGGAAAGAAATCAAGTAAACAAATAAGTTCTGTGTTATAATATAACATTATTAATTGTAGATCTATGGTTTGAGAAGTACGACAAAAACGGCATGCATGATACATCGACATTTCCAGTAAACGTTAAATCAATACAGGTATTACCAAACGTTGTTGATGGTTCAATGTAAGACAAATTGAACTCGCAGAGCATGAAGCTAGGCAATGAGCGTCCTTGGGAGACATTAACATTAGTCTCCGATTATCATAATAGATGTAGTGAGATCAAGATCATAATCGGGTACAATTTCAGCGATGTTTTTGGAATATTTTAATAGCGATTGTAACATACAGAGTTTAATTTCTGCCAACGCTGGGCCCGGATGGATGTACACACACCCAAGTTTAAATATGAAGATGCCATTGACCTTTACGTTTACTAGGCAGACATCACCACATAGTTTTTGCGTCTTTCATCCCCAAATTAATTTCCGAAATGTCAATGTTAACTCTATTACGAGAAATCTTTTAAAACGGGGGCTGGGATTTTCCACCCTCAAATCCTTCTTTTCTATCCAAAGGTGGATCGCCAAGGCGTATCCTTGGGAGGAACCGGTTTGTAGTAACCATATGCAATTTGCTTCCGCTCACAGAAAAAATTCCGTGTAGTAATACACTGCATTTCTGATATTCACTTTTTTTTTTAAAAAAAAGCCCATGTTGTCTGGAAATATTACCAGGGTAGTTTCAACAGTAATCTTTACGATTTCTCTAATTCACTTAGAAAAAAATATTTAATCAAAATCAGATTTAAAAGGCTTTATGCATTTCTCAATGCAGTTGCAGCGACCTTACAGCTCAACATAACGACTCCAAAACTGAACTGAATTGATCTGTTATTATTGTAGCGTGCCTGATTCCCATGTGTTGTAGTTTTTAGAAGTTTACCTCTTAATTGCTCATTTAATCTATTAGGTGCTTGTTTCATAGCACTCTAAATAATACTCAAGTGTGTTGAGTTTTCATTTAATTCAAACATTAAACTTTATCAAAATCTACTGGAATTTTATTCTGCGTGCTCATTCAACGGTGGCAAAGCTAGATCTACACGTTGTACAGAAATGCCACGTTTTTCAGTATTTTATACAGTTATGTTGCAGTTAAGCATAATATAATCGATATGACTACACAAGTAACAAATAACAAAACAGAAATATAAATTATGAAGGTCATTTTAAAAATTAACAGAAATTAAATGCATTTATATAAAATAAGTTTAACAATTATTATTTAAGTTTAACATTTATTTGAATAGAATTAATTTCTATCTTGCCCATACCATATTTAACGGATTCGAAAAACAGTTGACAGGTGCAGCCATCTAGCGAGAGAAAATCTCTACAAAAACTGTCCTTTACATTACTCCCTTGCCAGTAACAAAGTTACGATACAAGAAAAAAAATATATGGCAGGGACAGTTTCAGACTTATTGAACAGATTATAATTTCATTTTTTTTACAAATTAAACTTATACAAACCGCTTTTAACACAACTATTACTAATCATTACATTACACAACACAAATTACTACTACAGGATTGCTACAGAAGTCTTAATGCACAAAATATGCTACAAGTTTAAAATATTTAAACACAGCTACCTTTCTGTGTTTCATAAAAAATACATGGAAAAATATAACTAAAATGTTCAGCAATTCTTTAAATGTATATTTATACTGAGCAACAATCAAATTTAAACAAAGTGAAAAAAAAGAGTACATATAAGATATACAATAACTCAAAAAAGAATAAACTACAGAATGCTTTTGCAAATACACAAAACTCAGTCAATATTTGAACGTGGGAAACTAAAAGGTACATAAATATTTTGCGAAAAAAAAAATCATTCATATTCCAATGAAAGTTAACATGCCATTAAAAAAACATTTCAAGTTACTCTGCAATGACAACACCTTAATTTTTTGACTATTATGAAACATATGAAATCCAATACTGTTTAAAAAATCAATTTCATATTTACATACACAATGGGTAGTTTTA
This sequence comes from Trichonephila clavipes, assembly GCA_019973935.1. Classification (NCBI taxonomy): domain Eukaryota; kingdom Metazoa; phylum Arthropoda; class Arachnida; order Araneae; family Nephilidae; genus Trichonephila; species Trichonephila clavipes. The sequence continues at coordinate 151,043 of BMAU01018921.1, forward strand.
TAATATATAACATACAGAAAACTTCCTATTTACAAGAAAGAATACCAGAAAACTTTAGTTTCAATTCACCACATAATTAATTATAACTCAGTTAATCACTAATACAATCCATTTACCACAATTGAGCGTTTTTATGCAAAACAGTATCTATTTATACACATTTTATTTGATGCTAACACATATTATTTCTACACATAGAATTTGATGCTAACACATATCTATTTATAAACATAGAATTTGATGCTAACACATATTTATTTATAAACATAGAATTTGATGCTAACACATGTATTTATATTGATATCCTGAAAATTTTATGTTCACTATTAAATACATAATAGATAATTTTGTTAAAATACATACTTTCCAATGAAAAAAAAAACATTCTGTAACACATTTAAGAGATGAGATGCCCACAAATTGTAATACTAATGAGAGAATTTCTGTCGACAATGTAAAAAAAAACAGTAGTAATGAATAATTATTTGTGACATAAAGTGGAACTTTGTATAACATATATGAATTTGAATGCGAGAATATATATGGAAAATTTTACATCATGCTCTTTAATTTCTTTTTATTTACAAAGCTTTTGTTTGATTTAGGTTCTCGCTGTTATGAAATTACACACAATTCTACTTTTGCTTACAACTTACTGATGAGGTTATATCAGGATAGTGGAAGAATAATTATTTAAATTTCACAATACTAGCATAAAAATCATACATGTATATATAACCAATTAAGAGTCAATTTTCAATTCTAAAATCCCGGAATAAACATACATTGTCATTTTATAAGCATATCTACCACATTTAAAGCAGTGTTTACTATAACTTTTTCACTATATGTACATGAATTGCATTACCAAGAGAATTATTACCAAGTATATATTTAATCAATTAGATACATTTTTATAAATGGTGATTTTCAAATTTACTAATTTTAATAACTGTTTACTAGTAATAAGTGAAATGAATTTCAAACTTTAACACTTACATACATAATAGTTGCTATTTTGTTTATTCTCTAAATCTTACTGGTTTTTTATCTTTCTGCCACAGCTGGTAGTAGATTGTTCATCAGGCATTGGGGAAAGTTCTTTCCAATTTGAAATCTCATTTTTTCTTCCAACACTAGTTTGTTCATTTTGATTGCCCACTGCTAACAAATAGGCAGGTTTCAGTCTATCTACAGAGATATTAACTGCTTTATCTTTGATTAGGATTGTGAAATATTTATCATACTTTTTTTGTACAGTATATGGTCCTTTATATGGTGTGGTTCTAATGCTTTTTTAACTCTGTCGATACGAAGAAACACATGGGAACAGGATTTCAAATCTTTATGCACAAAGATATTTTGCTTCCTGTTGCTAGGAGACTTCAGTGGCTTTAGCTCTGCCATGTGCTGCTGTAATTTGGCAACAAAATTCTGTGGATCCATGTTAATAGCAGGGGGATCAAAAAATTCACCAGGTAATTTAATGGAAGTACCATAGACCATCTGTGCAATTGTGTAACTAATGTCAGGTCTTAAACCTAACAACACAGTGGGTAATGACTCTGTCCACCTAATATTGTTGTGAGCTTTTATAGCACCTTTCAAGGTCCTATGTAAACGTTCAACTTTCCCATTACATTGAGGGTGGTAAGATGTTGTGTGGGCTACTTTAGCACCACATATTGCAGCTATGCTTCTAAATAGTTCTGCCTCAAACTGTCGACCTTGGTCTGTGACTAATTTGGCAGGTACTCCAAACCTGCAAATCCATTTCTCATAAAATGCTCTCCCAACTATTTCAGCTGTTATTTCAGGTATAGAATTGCTTCCATCCAGCAAGAGAATCGGTCAATGCAGGTTAAGCAATACTGCATCCCTTCTGAAGGTGGTAGTTTTCCAATGAGATCTATGTAAACTACACTAAACCTTTCATCTGGTTGTTCGAATTCTCCTAATTTGGATTTTGTATGCCTGCTGACTTTACATTTTTGGCATCTAATGCAAGCTTTTGCCCATTCTCTGACTTGCTTTTTAATATCTGACCAGACATATTTTTCAGTCATCAGTTTTACTGTAGATTTAATACCAGGGTGAGCTAAGCCATGAATTAGTTGGAATATTTGAAACCTGAATTTTTGTGGAATGTAAGGCCTAATTTTTTGTGTTGAGATGTCACACCAAAGTTTTTTTCCAGATGGCAATGTCGAAGGTTTAAATTTTAGAGAATTGTTGTGCAATAATTGTTGCAACTCTTCGTCAGTAGTTTGCTCTTCTGCAATTTCCTCAAAGTTGATTTCAGAAATGGAATCAATTCTGGATAAGGCATCTGCAACAACATTATCTTTACCCAATACATGTTGAATGTTACAACTAAATTCTGAAATGTATTGAAGTTGTCGTTGTTGTCTTGGTGATGCTTTTTCATTTTTTTGCTTAAATGCAAAAGTTAGAGGCTTGTGGTCAGTATATATATATAACAAAATCATTCCCTTCTAGCAGGTGTTTGAAATGTTTCACTGAAAGGTATACTCCCAATAGTTCTCGGTCATAGGTACTATACCTTGTTTGTGTTTCATTTAGTTTCTTTGAGTAAAAAGCTATTGGCTTCCAACTCTCGTTTTCTAACTGCTGGAGTACTGCGCCCACAGCAAAATCTGATGCATCTGTGCAAAGTGATAGGGGTAGTTCAGATCTTGGAAAGGATAAAAGAGCAGCTTCGGCAAGGTCAGTTTTGCATTTTTCGAAGCTTCTCCTGGTGTCATCAGTCCAATGCACTTTTCTGCGGTCTTTCTTTTTCGCTCCTTTTAACAATTCATGTAGAGGTGCTTGAGTCTTAGCAGCATCCTTTAGGTATCTTCGGTAAAAATTTATCATGCCCAGAAACGTTCGCAGGTCATGAATAGTTTCTGGTAATTTGTAGCTTAAGATAGCTTGAACTTTTTCTGGCAATGGCCGAGAACCTTCTGCAGTGATCAGAAATCCCAAATATTCAACTTGAGCTGCTCCCATCACTGATTTGGAAACATTTATTCGAAGTCCATATTGCTGGAATCTTTCAAATACCATTTTTAGGTGTTCACTGTGTTCCTCTTCAGTAGATGAGGCAACAAGTACATCATCAAGATACGGGAAAACAAAGTCGAGTCCATACAGTACTTCAGTAATGAAACGTTGGAAGGTTGAAGGAGCATTCCTCAGTCCAAAACTCATAGTATTGAACTCGTACAAGCCAAATGGGGTGGTGATGGCAGTTTTTTTCTTTGTCTTCCTCAGCAATAGGTATCTGATAATATGCCTTTACAAGATCTATCTTGGAAAATATTTTTTATCCTTCAGGATGTGATTAAAGTCCTGAATTCTAGGAATTGGATATCGATCTGGTATTGTCTGTGCGTTGAGTCGCCTGTAATCGCCACATGGTCTTAATGTGCCATCTTTCTTATTAACCAAATGCAATGGACTTGCCCATTGAGATTTTGAGGGTCTAATAATGTCGTTGTCCAGCATAAACTGGAACTCTTGCTTCGCCAGCTTCAACTTATCAGGGGCTAGTTGTCTTGCCTTCGAATAAACCGGTTGGCCAGTTGTTAGGATGTGGTGCTTTACTTCATGTTTAACAACTCTGTTAATCAAGTTTGGCTTGGTTAAATCAGGATACAACTTAAGCAGGTTGAAGTACTTGGAGGCTCTATTGACTGTGCTGAGATCATTATTTTCTTGGATGGTAGCAACTTCTCCTTTAATTGAAAGATTTGTTACTCCATCGATTAATTTCCTGTTGTGCAGATCTATCAGCAACTGGAATTTTTGAAGGAAATCAGCACCTATGATTCCTCGCTCAACTTTGGCAATAATAAACGGCCACTGAAATGGGCGTCTTAGGCCTAGATCCAGCGTGAGAATTTTTAGACCATACATTGGAATTTCAGTGCCATTAGCAGCATACAGTTTATATTGAGAGGCTTGGCACTCACCTTTCGTTTTTGTCCAAGGGAGGATCGAAACGTCTGCTCCGCTATCCACAAGGAATTGACATCCGGTTTCTCTGTCCTTTACAAATAACCGGAATTTGCTGCCTAAAATGTCAGCAGCAGGACTCGCCGCGGCGTCTACTGCTGGGATTCGTTTCCCGGCTCATTGAAGCTGCACGGCTGTACGCATTTACCAGGGAGGCACTTCTTCCCGAATCGGAAATGGTAGAAGCAATATCTTCCCTGAGGATTGTAGCAGCGCCTTGATTTGCTGCGACTTCTACTCCTTTGATGGTGATGAGGTCTAGAGCTCTGGAATTTTCGTTGTAGCTTCAAAGAGGAGAGTTGTTCTTCAAGACTTACTAACTTAGACAGGAGTTCATCCACTCTTAAGGAATTTTTCTGAACCACTGCAGCATCAATTGTTCTTGGCGCCATCTCCACGATCTTGTTAGCCAATGCGCTATTTTGTCATTTTCCAGTAAATAAAATCCAGGGTCACCAGTTATTAGGTGCTTGTTTCAAAGCACTCTAAATAATACTCAAGTGTGTTGAGTTTTCATTTAATTCAAACATTAAACTTTATCAAAATCTACTGGAATTTTATTCTGCGTGCTCATTCAACGGTGGCAAAGCTAGATCTACACGTTGTACAGAAATGCCACGTTTTTCAGTATTTCATACAGTTATGTTGCAGTTAAGCATAATATAATCGATATGACTACACAAGTAACAAATAACAAAACAGAAATATAAATTATGAAGGTCATTTTAAAAATTAACAGTAATTAAATGCATTTATATAAAATAAGTTTAACAATTATTATTTAAGTTTAACATTTATTTGAATAGAATTAATTTCTATCTTGCCCATACCATATTTAACAGATTAGAAAAACAGTTGACAGGTGCAGCCATCTAGCGAGAGAAAATCTCTACAAAAACTGTCCTTTACAAATCTTTAAAGTTAATAAATGTTTATTGTTATTTAATTCAACCGTGTTGTAGTGAAGAATGCCTAACCACGCAACGCGGCAGTGGTGACCCCTTTTGGACTTAAAAACACGTAAGCTATTCTGTTCTACTGGCGAATGCAATACAAATTCTTCTACTACGGATGATCAGTACGTAGCGAAAGATTTTTTTTCTCCTTCTCCTCAAGGCCACTTGAAGCATCTGCTCGGAGATTCGTTTCGCTTCCTGCTTATTCAACAATATGACTAGTGAAACCGTTCAAGTCGCTCGTATTGCGTTGCGGCTGCCGCCGTTTTGGAAATCCAACGTTCGTCTATGGATTGCGCAATGCGACCATGCATTCACATTCAGTGGTATCTCCAGTGATGATACTAAGTATTCTGCTTTGGTTGCGAACCTGGATGCTGAAACTCTCTCCTACGTGTCGGACATTGTGTTAAGCCCTCCGAACAGTGACAAATATCACACTCTCTCGCAGCGGCTCATCGCTCAATTTAGCGACTCGGAGACTCAAAAAATTAAGAAACTGCTTACTGACCTTCAGCTACGAGATGAGAAGCCCAGCCACCTGTTGCGAAAAATGAAAGAGCTGTCTAATGGCCAACTCCAGGATGACTTTCTGCAAAGTTTGTGGCTTCAAAGAATGCCACCACATATCCAGACTGTTTTGTCTGCATCTTCAGAGCCTTTGGATAAACTGGCTATCATCACTGATAAGGTTTCTGAGGTTGTTGGTTCATCCTCAACTATCTGTGCTGCCACAACTGTTCCTCCACCATCCCAGTCATCCTCATGCAGTGTTCAGCCAACCATGGACTCTCTCGTCAGGCAGATCCAAGAGCTGTCTCTACAAGTTGCTGAAATGACAAGAGAGCGCAATTCTTCTCGCCACCAACGATATAGTTCTGACCGCCGGAGATCACATTCACGCTCTAGAAGTGTCAATAGAGGAAGTGGAATCTGCTACTATCATCGCCGTTATAAAGAGCAGGCCCGCAAGTGTGTTTCACCTTGTGCATTTGTGCAAAAAAACGAGTAAGCTTTGTCATAGCTGGAATGGCAGAGCCCTCGAAACATACCAGCCGGTTATTTTTATTAGACCGCAAGTCTGGCCAGAAATTCCTCATAGACTCTGGAAGTGAAATCTGTGTCATCCCACATTCTCCAACTATGAATAAATCACCTCAGTCTAACTTCTCCTTATTTGCTGCTAATAATACCAAAATTCCAGCCTATGGTATGGTCCGTAAAAAACTGAACCTGGGTCTGAGGCGACCTTTTATCTGGACTTTCATAATTGCTGATGTATCATCTCCTATAATTGGTGCTGATTTTCTAAAGCACTTCAACCTTTTAATCGACCTTCAGAAAAAAAAGGCTGGTGGATGTGGAAACTTCTCTTTTCACTTCTTGTGTTTTTTCAAATATTGTACAGCCCTCAATCCTCACTGTAGATGCAAACATTAGTTTTAAAAACATCTTATCGGAATATCCAGACCTCAGCAACCCTTCTTTAATTTCCAAATCAGCATCACATGGCACAGTCCACCATATTATTACTACTGGCCCCACCAGTCACTGCCAGGCCTAGAAGGCTACACCCTAAACTGTATGATGCAGTGAAGGTAGAATTTGAATTTCTTCTTGCTCAAGGAATTATTAGACCTTCCAAAAGTCCCTGAGTTCTCCTCTTCATGTTGTGCCCAAATCTGACTCTACAGTTAGACCTGTTGGGGATTACAGGCAGCTGAATTCTGTTACTGAGTTCGACAGCTACCCCATGCCTTATTTGAATGACTTTGCTCATGCACTACATGGCAAGAAGATATTTTCCAAAAATAGACATTTTTAAGGCATTCCACCAAATCCCTATAGCTGAGTGTGATATTCCTAAGACAGCTGTAACAACTCCATGGGGTCTTTACGAATATACCCATTTGTGTTTTGGCCTTGTGAATGCACCACAAACCTTTATGCGATTCATGCATGAAGTACTAAGAGGACTTCCTTTTTGTTTTGTCTACTTGGATGATATTTTGTGTTACTCCGAAAATGCTGAGGAGCATCGTTCTCACTTAAGAACTATATTCCAAAGACTGAGCTCATATGGTTTAAAACTAAATATCTCTAAATGTGTATTTGGTGTGACTGAACTCATTTTCCTTGGCCACCTTATCACTCCTGATGGCATTAAGCCATTGCCTGACAAAGTTCAAGCAGTTCTTGATTACAAACAACCAGAGACTGTTGGCTCTCTGAGAAAATTTTTAGGACTGTTAAATTTTTATAGACGTTTCTTGCCCAAAGCAGCTGAACAACAGTATCTTTTAAGTGAATTTTTAAAAGGTTCTAAAGGTAAGAATGACTCAAAGCCTTTAAACTGGTCTTCTGAGGCAATTACAGCATTTCAGAGGTGTAAACAAGCTCTTGCTGATGCTGCACTTCTTGCTCATCCTTCACCTTCTGCTCCGCTTGCTCTTCATCTTCTCTTGGCGTTCTTTGCCGATGGGGGAGGACGTCCCATCTCATGTTGATAGCTGTCCATGTCATTCTGGCGCACTCCTACTCGGAGAAAATTTGTTTCTCCCCCTGCCGTCGAAACAGAGATAAGAAACTCAGCATCTCCCTTTTCCTTTGGAGTCTTCGTTTCCCCCTCTTGTTGTGGAAAATCTGTGTTGTTTTTTCGGTTTGTGATAGATAGGGTGTTGTTGAGAATTTTAAAGATTGGCTGGTTTGTCCGCGGTGTAGAGATTTCATTTTCAGTTCTTGGGCTAAACTTTACTTAGCGCTTTTTTTATAATAGAAAAAAAAAATGGATATTTTGGTTTTCCTCTTACATTTAATTCACATACTTTCCGCTGGAATTTTTTTTATAACTATGCAACTTGTGTCATGTCGTTTTCTGATGTTTAAGTGAGACATTGTTGTAATTGGTTATTTAATGAATTCAGTTAAATTTTTTTATGCAGTTTTTTTATGCAGTTTGTTTCATGTCTTGATTTTTTGATTTAAAAAATGCAATATCTTAAATAAATTTGTAATGCAAGTGTTATTCAATGATAATCATGTACGTAGGTCAATTTCAATTTTATTAATTTTAAGCTTTAATTTATGTTTGTGACAAAGGTCAAATTTTGGGGTCTCTGGACACCTGTCATGAAATTTGAATATTGTTGCGTTTTCGGGGGTTCGAAATGATTGAAGCCGAAGAGCGGGATCCAAAACAATTTTATTCTTGGCCAAAACAGTCCTCCACAAATTGTAGAACAGTTCGAGAAAGTCACGTACAATCGATGAAAATACTGATAACACAGATGTAATACACTAACAAAAGCAATAGTAAACACTCAGCACAAAAATAATAACTCAATAAAAGCAATAACACACGCACTATGCAATCGTCTCTCTTTCAAGCTCAGAGAGGTATCACTTGCATGAAAGCTGAGATCTGACTAACTGACTAGCCGGCCCGGGCCCTTTTATACCTTTCGGTCAGAAACCTCTTGCACTTGCCAGAATAATCGAGAAATAGAAAGGTCTAGCAAAATCCGGAACGTACGAGAAAAGCTCAATACAGTAATACATTCAATACAATAGTGTTACAATACCGCGATAGGGTTGCCAGACAGGGTTATTAGGAGCAGGGTTGCCATGGTCGCCAAGCTTATCGCCCACATTTGGCGATATATCGCCAAATTTGGCGCCAAAAATTAAGTCGCCAAATCCGTCGCCAACTTGGCGCTAGCTGCAATATTTGGCGAGTTTACCATTTAAACCAATGTTAAAGCATGGGGGCCGTGCAATGCAGTGGAAATGATATTACAGGTAAACAGAGTTGAAATCACATTAGATACGACAAATTAAAATGTAGAAATGAACACAAATGAGTAGAAACAATTAGAATAAGACTAAATTCGTAACATTGCCCCCTCTCAAGAACTGCACGTCCCGGGCAGTACAACCCTTCATCAGACGTTAACATAATAATAAAGCAATTGATTAAAAACAATTAAATGAATATGCAATAATAAACATGTAATACATAGTACAAAATAAACACCTAATGCATAGTACAAAATAAACACGTAATGCATAGTACAAAACAAACAATTACAAAACAATAAACAAAATTATTTACGAGATTATTTACACACTAACTTATTTATACAAGACCATGGTCAAAATAAATTACACGATAATTGACACACTAAGAATTATGGCCATAATATGGAGCAAGCCTGTCGTAATGAACGACTCTAGGCTTCGAATTCGTTGACTTACGGATCCGGATTACGACGTCGTTTATTATCTTTAAAATTGTATAAGGACCGTCCCAATGCGATTGTAGCTTAGGAGAAAGTCCTTTGCGTCGAGTCGGGTTGTAGAACCACACCTTGTCACCTTCCTTGAATTGATGTCCTGTGGCTTTTGTGTCGTACCGAGTCTTCATTCTCTCCGTCCTCAGGTTGATCCGTTCTCGAGCCAAATTGTGTACATCTTCAAAACGTGCCTGGAGATTCTGCACGTACTCCTCAGGCGATAAAGGTGTATCTGGAGGGCGACCAAACAGCAGGTCACAAGGGAGACGAAGATCTCGACCAAAAAGCATCTGGGATGGTGAATATCCGGTAGTCTCGTGAACGGCGCTGCGGTACGCTAGCAGAAAGAGAGGAACTTTCTGGTCCCAGTCTTGTTGGTTCTTGGAGACCATCAGTGAGAGGTTATTCAGGATGGTACGATTAAACCTCTCCACCATGCCATCTGACTGTGGGTGCAAAGGTGTGGTCTTGGTCTTGTCAATTCCGAGTAGTTCACAGACCCCCTTCAATACCGCAGAGACGAAATTTCTTCCCCGATCGGAATGAAGTTGAAGAGGTACCCCATATCTCGATATCCAGTGCTGCACTACAGCCTCCGCTACGGTGGGGGCTTCCTGATCCGGAATGGGGTACACTTCGGGCCATTTCGTGAAGTAGTCAATGACAACAAGTAGGTACTTATTACCAGACGCAGTCCTTGGCAGAGGTCCCAGGATATCGAAAGCGATACGTTCGAAGGGTGCTCCAACATTGTAGCGATGCAGCTTCCCTCGGCTACGTATCTTTGGCCCCTTCCGAGCTGAACAGGCATCACAGGACTTGCACCACTGTTCCACGTCAGCTCTCACTTTACCCCAGCAGAATCGCTCTCGAACTCGGTGCAAAGTTTTCATGACGCCGAAATGACCTCCTGTTGGGCTGCCATGCAATTCTTTGAGTACCTCTGGGATACGAGATCGAGGAAGTACTAATTGGCACCTGAATGTCTTTCCATCCTCTGATTCGAATTTTCGGTATAGAACACCATTCCTGAGATGTAGAGAATTCCAGAGGGCCCAATACTGCTTAGTTGTAGGACTATAAGCCGAGATGTCCTGCCAACTTGGTTTATTGCTGGAAGACTCCATAAACTCTATAAGGGGTTTAATATCAGGATCCGCCATCTGGTCTTCTCGAACTTTCTCGTCACTCCAGGGATCGGGTGGCGTCGCTGTTGAAGTTGTTATCTGGCGTATAGCATAGTCATATTTGGTCTCTACTCTGGAACAATGACGACAATTTTCTGGGCATGGTCTTCTTGAAAGGGCATCAGCATTTCCATGCGAGGAGCCTTTACGATGTCTGATGTCAAAGTAATACTCGTTGAGCCGTTGTATCCATCTGGCTACCTGGCCTTCAGTATTTCTAAAATTCATTAGCCAGGTTAAAGAGGCATGATCGGTACGTAGAAGAAATTTTTGGCCATAGAGATAGTGATGGAAATGCTCGATGGCTTTCACAATAGCCAGTAGCTCTTTTCGAGTGACACAATAATTTCTTTCCGGTTTCGATAAACACTTACTCCAATAAGCTACGACTCGTTCCTGGCCATCTATTTCCTGAGATAATACTGCTCCGACACTCTCATTACTGGCATCAGTGTCCAAGATAAATGGCTTGTCCGGTTGTGGATATATTAAGATCGGTGAAGACGTCAAAGCTTCTTTAAGCTGGAGGAAGGAATCTTCACATTCTTTTGTCCACTGAAACTTTTGTTTACTTTCTGTTAGCTTGTGCAAGGGTCTTGCGATGTTAGAGAACCCTTTCACAAACTTTCGGTAATAAGTACATAGTCCAAGGAAGCTTCGCAGCTCACGGAGGTTTTCAGGGCGTTTCCAATTCTTTACGGCGGACACTTTTTCGGGGTCGGTACGAACACCTTCTGCAGAGATGATGTGTCCCAGATAATTGACTTCTTTCTGTAAGAACTTGCATTTCGAAGGGTTTAGCTTCAAGTTAGCGTCCCTTAATTTTGATAACACCTTCCGGATATTTTGAAGATGTTCTTCAAACGTACGCCCTCCTATTATGACGTCATCCAGGTAAATAAGGCAAGCTTCAAAAGTCAGGCCCTTTAGCACGGTCTCCATCAGGCGCTCGAAAGTAGCTGGCGCATTGCAGAGCCCGAACGGCATGACTTTGAACTGCCATAGTCCTTGGCCGGAAGTGAATGCTGTTTTTTCTCTATCTTCGGGATGGATATCCACTTGCCAGTATCCGCTCTTTAAATCTAAAGTCGAGAACCATTTATGACCGGAAAGGGTATCCAGGGTGTCATCTATCCTTGGAAGAGGGTAGGTGTCCTTCTTGGTGACGTCGTTAAGTTTTCGATAGTCCACGCAAAATCTTGTGGAGCCATCTTTCTTACGAACCAAAACTATTGGAGATGCCCACGGACTCGAAGACGGTTCTATGATGTCATTTTCCTGCATCTCTCGTAGTAGTGTTCCGACCTCTTCCTGTTTAGCAAACGGCAAGCGTCTTGGGTGCTGTTTAATCGGCGGATGGTCTGCTGTATCAATTCTGTGTTGTGTCACTGTAGTATGGCCAATATCACTACTGTTTCTAGAAAACACGTCTTCAAATTCTTGGAACAGTCTTTCTGCGGAGCTTTTCTGTTCGGGGGACAATTCAACATTTTCTAGAAGGTCGGGAGTCAACTGTTGAGGCGAGTTGGATAGGAGCAAGCTCGAACTTTTGCAGACACACGTTACTGGACTGCAGGTTGCCAACACTTCACCTTTCTGGAACACTCTAGATTTTTCAGTTACGTTGCATATTCTTACCGGGATAGTTTTTCTGGAAAGGTCCACTAGCGTCGAAGCTATTAGCAATCCATTCGCTTTATTTTCCGCAGATCCAATTAGGCCAGAGTTGAAACTCACATCGTTACCGATGTATCCAGGTACTATGATTTCAGTCCTTGGGGGAATGGTAATATTCTCGTTAGCGGTTACCTGTCGAATAGATTCTGTCCTGTGTTTAATTTTGAATATAGTGACTTCTTCGTGTATGGAACGTAATTCGTTCTTGTTGAAGTCTAGAGTGAAACCATGCTCCTTTAGAAAGTCCAGTCCAAGAATGAAAGGGTCTGCAATATCTGCGACATACACAGCATGTTGGTAGGTAGTGTCTCCAAACCTGATCTTGACTTTTAATTTTCCGTGAATATCAATCAATTCCCCCGTCACGGTCTGTAGCACCACGCGGGGCGGGGTCGAGAGGAGTTTCTCTTTTAATTTTTGAGCCAGATCGTTCCGGATGATAGACACATTGGCTCCTGTATCGATGATCATGTTGCAGGGAAGCTTGTTAACATCATGTCCATTATAAAAATTCCATTCTCACCGGTACTCTTTGTCGAAATTTGACACACTTGAAAGTGGGGCTTTCCAAAATCTGGCAACCTCCGCCCCACGAGATGGCCATTAATTAGTTTTCCGACACCTCCTTCTGGGAGGCGCTATTAGTTTCAGCGCCTTGGCGTGCCCGGCAGCTTCTCTGCAGATGCCCTTCTCGACCGCAGGTCCAGCATTTAAGGGTCTTCTTCCCGTCTGCTTTCTGGGACATCAAAGACTCAACTCTATTCAAGAAGCTTATCATCTGTCGCTCTAACCGCTCCACACCTGAGTTCGATGTGTCCGATTCGTTGACGGCTCGTATGGGGTGTCTGTCCTTTCGTGTTGCTTGCTGGGCTGCCTCGAATTTCATAGCAAACACTAGGGCCCCCTTTAAGTCCTTGAGATCCGCCATTCGGAGAGCTTTCTGGATTTCCGGATCACGCACCCCGTCGATGAAGTGTTGCAGCGCCAGGATTTCTCTTACTTCAGTCGGACAGTCAGAAAACGCCAAGTGAGAAAGCCTCTCGACGTCCGTCGCCAGTTCTTGGAGCGTTTCGGACACTTTCTGCTGCCGTGACTTCAGCTGGAGTCTGCTGTAATCCTTCACACATTTTCTCCGAAGCGTAACTCCAGAGCATTAACGAGAGCGTCGAAATCCAACCGCTGTGTTTCCGGCAAAGTTTGCAAAATGTCAGCAGCGTCGGCTCGAAGAGAAGCAGCTAACTGGCAGGCCTTGGTCTGGGAGTCCCACTGGTTTGCATCCGCCACTATGGAGAATTGGGTCTTATACACCTGCCAAGAGAACTTTCCGTCATATGTAGAAAGCTTGATGGAAGGCTTGGAATAAGGAGCTTGAAACTTAAATTCATCCCCTTGACCAGTCATGACTTTCTGCTTCAATTTCTCTAGGTCACTCCTGAACGAGATGGAAACTTCTTCTACCTTTTCGAAATTTTTCGCCTCTAGTTTGCTCTCCATATCTTCGAATTTATTTTCAACCGACTCGATTCTTCCTTCCATTTCTTCAAATTTCTTGTCCATAGTCGTCAATTTGTCGCCAATGCCCTTCAAATCACTTTTCAACTCTTCCTTGTTCGCGGTCAATTTGTTATTCAACTCGCCCATATTGGCATTCATGCTGGCGGTCAACTCCGATTTCATTTCGCCCATATTGGCATTCATTTCAGTTAATTTTTCTAGAAGAGTCTGGAACTGGGCCTCCATCGCTCTTGTTGTTGGCATTCAACCCCACCTCTGACACCAATTGTTGCGTTTTCGGGGGTTCGAAATGATTGAAGCCGAAGAGCGGGATCCAAAACAATTTTATTCTTGGCCAAAACAGTCCTCCACAAATTGTAGAACAGTTCGAGAAAGTCACGTACAATCGATGAAAATACTGATAACACAGATGTAATACACTAACAAAAGCAATAGTAAACACTCAGCACAAAAATAATAACTCAATAAAAGCAATAACACACGCACTATGCAATCGTCTCTCTTTCTAGCTCAGAGAGGTATCACTTGCATGAAAGCTGAGATCTGACTAACTGACTAGCCGGCCCGGGCCCTTTTATACCTTTCGGTCAGAAACCTCTTGCACTTGCCAGAATAATCGAGAAATAGAAAGGTCTAGCAAAATCCGGAACGTACGAGAAAAGCTCAATACAGTAATACATTCAATACAATAGTGTTAAAATACCGCGATAGGGTTGCCAGACAGGGTTATTAGGAGCAGGGTTGCCATGGTCGCCAAGCTTATCGCCCACATTTGGCGATATATCGCCAAATTTGGCGCCAAAAATTAAGTCGCCAAATCCGTCGCCAACTTGGCGCTAGCTGCAATATTTGGCGAGTTTACCATTTAAACCAATGTTAAAGCATGGGGGCCGTGCAATGCAGTGGAAATGATATTACAGGTAAACAGAGTTGAAATCACATTAGATACGACAAATTAAACTGTAAAAATGAACACAAATGAGTAGAAACAATTAGAATAAGACTAAATTCGTAACAATATTTTAAATATTTTTTCCCTATTACATAATTTGTTTTGTGATTATTATCTAGAATTTCAATAATTTTTTCATATAAAAGGTTCCTTTATTGAATTGTTTAGTTTATGCTGAATTGATTGTTTATAACTGTACTTTCTGGTTAAATTTTTATTTTTGCATAGAAGATTAATTTTTGGTAGCAGCATTTTGTTAGAATCAATTTTATTGCTAAATTGTGTTGGTGTATTAATTTTAAGTGGTTGTGTATTACTAAATGATGATAACATTGGAATTTCTGCTTGTTAAGATATGGATAGAGATGGTTGTTTGAAAATATTTTCTATAAGATATTAGGTTGAAACTTTAATATTTTTTTTTCCCGCGCATGTTTTTTTTTTTTTATGTGAGATGATTGCTAACTTTGACTTAAAATTTGCGGCTATTTCTGTTAAGTGTTTTAATGCTCATCTAAATTCTGCGTTGTTTGCTTTGCTATAGATTTTTTTTTTTTTTTTTTGTTGTTTGTTCAGGGGTTTAGATTACTTGTGGTTCTTAAATTAATGTGCAGTCAATCATTGTGTCTCGCTTGTGTGCTAAACTGTACTAGGAATTGAAGGTTTTGTTTGTCGAGATAGTATTTCTGTTGGTTTAGATTAACTGTGGTTGTTAAATGAATTTGCAGGCAATAATTGTGTCTCGGTTGTGTGCTAAACTACTAAGAATTTTGATGTCTTGGTCGGTCGATATTGTATTTTTTTTTCCTCGTTGATGCTAGGCTTACATGTGTTGATTTATGTCAGTGCGGGTAGATTATTTCACTGAGTGTTGATGTTGATTTAATTTTTTGATCTGGATTGTAATACGTAGTTCTGCTTGTTATTTGGTAAAAAGTTTTTTTGTTGTTGTTGTTGGTCAGCTAATGGCGTTGAAAATGTTTCGTTCATTCGTTTCGAAAACGTAGGGAGAGCTTTTGTCCGCACCCTTTCCGTCCGGTATCCCCCCCGCACGCCATCTGGTCTAGGGCGGGACACTGTTGATTGGAATTTCTGTTTATTGGTTACTCCTTGTCGCAGGGACTCCTCCCCGCGGGCAGCATACTTCAGGGGTGGAATTTTTGGATGTCGGATTCTTGCCGCCTTAGGAGGGGTCTTCCCTTCGCCCCCCACTGCTGTTGCGACAGAGATTCAGCAAAATTTTTCCGATGGGTTTTCGTTCCCCACCCCTTGTTTCCTGTTTTTACGTTACGGTGCTGTTGCTATGAGACTCGAAACTCATAAATTTTTTTGGTTTGAAAAAGTTGGAAGAGGATTAGGCGTTGTTGCTAAGAGAATTTGGAAATGTTGGAATAGGATTGGGTGTGAATTTTTTTTTTGTTGTTGTTTCACTACTTGTAAGGAGTTACATAAGTTTGAGTTAGAGATTTCGTGGAATATTTGAGACAGTTATTTGAAGGAGATAGATAAAGTTTGCACTGATGAATTTGTTGAGTGGTTGGGAAAGTTTTTTTTTATGGAGATAGTTAAGTTTGTGTTCAAAGTGTACGTTTATTCGATAGTTGTTTTTTATGGAAATGGATAATTGAATTGAAAAGAAAGTCACATGGTTTATTTAATAAAACTGTTTGATGTACTGAAGGATATTTTGATTTAAGGATTTTGGGCAAAGGAAATTGAGTTGATATAATTATGCGGTATATTTGAGAAAGTTGTTTTGATGTGAGAAGGTAATTTGAGTTAATGATTTGGTACGGTTTCGAGTAATTAAGTTGATGAACATAGATAAGTTGAGTTAATGATTGTGTGGTATATTTAATAATGTTCTGAGATGCATTTAGGAAAGTTCGAGTTGAGGATTATGCGAGATTTTTGTAAATAAGTTGATGAGCTAAGATGGGTTTTGGTTATTGGTATTGTGGAAAAGTCGATTAATTATTTGGATGTTGCAGATGAGCTTAGTTAGTGTTATTGAGTATGTGAGGTTTTTGTAAATAAGTTGATTAGCAAAAGAAGGTTTTAGTTAACGGTATTGTGAACTATCGATTGATTATTTGGAAGTTGCAGATGAGTTTAGTTAGTGTTGTTGAGGCATAAGATGTGAACGATCTGAGGTAAAGGCAATTTTGGATTATCGAGGAATCATTTTAAGGTTACTGAGAATTTTAGGTTATTGTTATAGAATTTGAGTTATTAATTGATTTTCGATGAATTGAGTTAGCGGTATTGTTGTAAATCGAGGATTGTGTTTGTTTTTTTTTCGTTTTTAAATTTGTTGCGCGTATAGTGAAACAATTTTAGTTTTTTTTTTTTATATTATTTGACTTGTGGATACATTGTATTACGGATTGTTAAAAAGTTATGTTGATTAGTTAAGCGATATTTTTTTATGGGGGAAATGTTTAATTCTGTGTAACACTTGCAATAATTTTTTTTAGTTAAATTACTTTACTCTGTATGTATCGCCTCATATGACTTGGGTTGCATATCAATTTTATGTTTTAATTTTTTTTTTTTTTTTTCTGAAATTTTCAACTGCATTTGTGATTTCTGGAATTCATTTCTCAAATGGAAATTCAAATGTATTTGAATGTAGAAGAAATTTTTTTTTTTCTCTTAAAATTTTTTTTAAAAATATTAATCGATATAGTTATTTTTTTTTACAATCGGATTTGCTATTTTTTTTTATTAGTCTTAATTTTTTTATGGCGGTTGCCGGCGATCGTCATATATTTTCAGGAAATGGGATGTTATGTTTTTTTTTGCCTATGTACCTTGGGGATGCATACCGATCAAATGCACTCATAGTTTGCAATTCTAAATTTAATTACGTTTAATTTTTTTTTCTTTATTTCAAATTGTAACCAATGCTCGTAGTGAATTTTTAAATTCCTTAGGCTACTCAGCATTCATTGAGGTTATAATTTTTTTTTACCGTTTATACTACTCGTTAATTTATAGAATTTTAATTTGCAAATCTGAATTAATTACATTAATTTTTTTAAACTTTCATTTTTAATCAATGCTTGTTGTGAATTTTTTTTAAATTTCTTAGGCTATTAAGCATTCTCGGAGGTTATAATTTTTTTTTTTCACCTATGCACACCCATCATTTCTAATTTTTCACTTTAAATTAATTTTTTTTTTTTACGAAAGATTGTTTATTTCTAATTTTTCACTTTGAATTAATTTTTTTACGAAAGATTGTTATCGATGCTCTTAGTGAACCATTGCAATTTCTTATGCTTTGAGTATGTTGAAGAGATAAATTAGTAATTTTTTTTAGTGGTCTGGGACATTCACTTCACATTAGTCGTGTCAGGATTTCGATGTTAAACGATTATGAGGTGTCTGTTTCTGGGTGCCACGTTTGAATTGTATATAGATGTTTTCACTAGTACTTATTTCTTATCAAAATGTTTTGTTCGATACTCATATGTGTGGTTATTGTGAGTAGTGCAGTGTTTAGATATGCAATTTTTGAATTTATTATGTGTTACTTGTCTTAATTTTTTATTACTTAGTGGCACATGTTTCTTTGTGATTATTCGATTATTTCTATTTGTTATTTTATATATGTTGTCCTTGTGAATTGTTTAGTGACCCATATCCCATTCGGTAAATTTTTTTTTCGTACATGAATTTAATTGTAGTTGTTAGTAGTTAATTTGTTTTTCTCTACCTTTTCGCAACGTTTAAGGAATTAGGGTTAAAATGCAATTTTCTTGTTGGTTGTTTTTTTGTGTGTGCAAAATAGAATTTTTTAGACAATGCTTCTTGAAATTTTTTTTTATATTGAATGATGGGAGGACGAGATGGGGACCTCGGGTATCTGAAAGCCCTGTGGAAGAGTGGAAAATTTGTTCTCCCTATTTTACATACTCTACTGATGCTGGCTCTCCTACGAGAGTGTTCGTGTTTTCTCTCTTTCAGGACATCAAGCCATGGTTTTTTCAGGTGCATTGGATCTAGTTGTATCACGAGATTAACCCCGTCGAGAGTCAGATTTCTGGATGTACCCCTTGCACCATGGGCAGAACCCTTACAAGATTCAAACAGCACCGGGTTACTACTACAAGACCGATGAACTGTTACGCTGTTTCAACAAGATTACGACGCTCCGGACATCATCTCTGGATGTACCCCCTTGCACCATGGGCAGAACCCCTACAAGATTCAAACAGCACCGGGTTACTACTACAAGACCGATGAACTGTTACGCTGTTTCAACAAGATTACGACGCTCCAGACATTTTTTTCTTTCTCTCCCATCAGGACTTGGACAGCCGTCCGTGAACCAGGAGTCCGTGAGTGCCTGTTGAAAGGAAGACGAGTTTGTTGGAATTGCTAATACATATTTTTTTTGCACTTTGATATGGACATTTTCCTCAATGAATTTTTCTTGTGTTGGAACTGCTGACGCTAGTGCATTTTGTATTTACATTTACTTCACTGAAATTTTTGTGTTTCTTTATTTCTAGTTTTGTTAATCTGAAAGAGGGGAGGAGTGATGGGAGGTCGCCGGTCCCCAAAGTTACAACTGCAGTTTTTACATTTGCCCTGTTTACAGGAAACGGATTTCTAAGGAATTTGGGGGTGCCTCAGGTCAACGGACTCTATGGCGGGCGAAGTTGTATCCTTGCACAGCTTGTTGGCCAATCGGAATTGTAAAATTTACCGCCAGAACTTTGAAGCGGATGATTTTCCGAGTGGTGTGGTCGTCCTTTATAAGGATTGGCGTGCGAATTCTTGGGGCTTTTACTCCCTCTTACGTCTGCCAGAAAAACCCTCCAGCCGGGAAGCGCACTCGCTACCCGAGGTCACCCCTTCGTCGCTCTCTCCTCTCATTCCAGATAAGTAAATACCCTTGAAATTTTTAAACGTTCTTTATTTAAAAATGTTAATTCAAAATAAATTAATTGTTACTTTAAAGAACTGGCCTTTTAATTTAGTGTACTGTTTTATTGTCTTTAAAGGATTTAGTGTTTAAACTTAAGCTATGATGCGATGTAACGTAAAGAACCTGAGAAATTAGATAATGGATATATAAGGGAATAAATTAATCAATTAGGTTAAACAAGCGTCCCATCAGATGTTAATATCAGTTACTGCTGATCAGGTGGCATAAGTAATAACAACAGAATTTTTCACCAGAGAATAGACTTTTATACACTGGAATGTATTGCAGAGATGTCAAGACAACTGCAGTTTTCTAATGTATAAAAGAAAGAAAAGAAAAGGTACTTTTAATGCGGTAATAAACTGAACTTTTAAAAATGAGTAGATTTCTTTGAATAAATTGATCAAACCAATATTTAATTCAGCTTGTAAGATATGTTTAAAACAAAAACGTTTCTGTTCTTCCCGACCTGTGATTTTATTCCTTAAAAATTTCTCAATATAACTGACTGTGGACAAAACATGAATTCGTTTGCAGTAATTTATTTAATAATTATTTATAATGATGACTTCTGTGCAATATGAGGAGTATTAATTCATAACACAGAAATGCATCATTCAGTCGAAAAGCTTTAGCTTATATAATATAATATTTACGCTATGAAAAGGCCATTCTCAAAATTTTCTTTGAATTATTGATTTCCAATTAATTAAAGATAATATTACAGTAAAAGCAGTGCCGGATTACTCATTAGGCGGAGTAGGCAATTGCCTACGCGCCCCGCGCTTTTTGGGGGCCCACAAGAGCGTGTTCTGTTAGTGCTCCAATGTCAGGCTATAGGGCCCCCAGAATTTGACTGTCAAGGGCCCTCCATGTCATTTAATACGACACTGCGTAAAAGAGAGTCAAGGGAATGGGTCAGAACGACACAAAAATATGAATTTTCATTTGGATAGTCGATTAACCTCGCGCGTTCGCGTAGTTCTGAATTGCGGTACCAGTTAATGTAACTTTATATCTGACCGTATATAAATTTAAGTTAACACATGTTGCGAAATTATAATAGTTTGAAGAGGGGGTAGGCGGTCTTTTTTAATGGTTATGTTTAATCAGCCCTTTTTTATTGCTACTGGTTGACTTTTAATTATTAAGTTTAAGAAATATTCAATATAATTTTTCATGTTACTTAGAGAACAGGAAAATATTCAATTATAATTAATTATATTTCATTTCTGCAAATTAACTTATTTTAGCATTATTTAACATCATAATATAAATAAATATTAAAATGTATTATACTATGTAAAAATAAAATAAACACAAAAAATTCCTAGTTTTCTAATACTTTAATTTCAAAACAATATTAACTTTTTGGAGATAAGGTTTAAAGATGGGTTATATTGGTTTCCCACCCGCAGTGATTTCGAGGCTCATTCCCCTCTTATTTTTGTTCAAAACAAAAGATAACGATTTTTCTGGTCTTTCACGTTCAGAAGGAGTCACAAGACCCCTCTTTTGTCAAGAATATAGGGGAGTGGTTCAATTACTTGAAAACTACCCTTCAAGTTTCTACTTCTTTTCTTTTCTTTTTGCTGCCCTTCATGTCTAAACTATAACCGTTTGAGGGCCACACTGCAAAAAAAAAAAAAAAAAAGAATTACTGGACCACACAATCAATATTTTTTCATCAAATTGAAAAAAAATTATTTCTGTGTAGTTTTATTATGGATATGTATAAGTACATATTTATTTTAAACTTGTAGAAGTTTCGTTCCATTTAGTTTGGATTTTATAAAGATGGAAAAAAATTCAAATTAATGAGATGGATGAATTTGCTTTTGTTAAACAAGCAATTTGGCGAACTTTCGCGACGTTCGATGACCCCTTTTTCTGTGAAGGGCTCCCTTGTCCAAAAGGATTAGGAAATCAAAATTCAAGGCAATATACTGCATACAAATATTGTAATTAATCAAAAAAATTCGCCGTCGAGTGGATACACACATAATTCGAAACGTAAATTCTCATGGCATACTAGGAGGTTTTTATTTAAAAATATTTGTCGACGAATCGATTCTATACGAAAAATATTGCAAACATTTATTTTTTTTAATAAAAATGTGTAAATTTAAATATTTTAATAATTTGCGTTTGAGCCGCATTTTAAAGGCTTTGAGGCTGCACTTTAGACAAGCATGTCTTAAACTGAGGATCATAAGTTTAGATTTCATTTTTTAACTAATTATTTCATTATAAAAGATCCACAGTTATAATTAAATATCTTCAGCGCGTACGAACGAGAAACATAATGAGTTTTGTTCAGCGATTAATTGTATAAAAATACTAGCCATTACCCGCCCGTTGAATTTGTTTTACTTGTTATGTAAAAGTTCTTTGAACATGACAAATGAAATATATATATATATATATATATATATATTTATATTTCTGTATATTTATACCAATTAAAACGAAACGCTATAATTTTCACACCAATTCGAAAAAGTTTACGAAGTTTGTGTCCCTTTTTTTTATATAACAGTGTTAATTAGAAAAAGCCACAGCATTTTAAATTTGACTATCAGTGGAGAAAAAAATTCAAATGCATCCTTATGAGAAAATAAAACGATTTTTAAGGGTTAAAGAAAGTCAACTCTCGAAAACGTTAATCTAAAGTAAAATTTAAGTAATGACTAAAACATCTAATTTGCTAAATTTAGCCGATTGATTAACACATAAAAACTATTTATCTGATCACGTACATATTTTTCAAAAAATTAATGCTACTTTAAAATCAATCCAAGTATTAAAAAATAAAGAATATAAAATGTCTGCACATTATTTTTATATAATTTGATACATTTTTAATATTAAAATATGTTCTGATGTTAAAAACATCTGAAATAACTAATGTGTTAAAGTTTTTAGTAATCGAATTTAATGTGAGCGCATTGTGCACGAAAGATAAAAAAATATACATGTTTTATTGATTAGCTATAGATATATTTAATAACTGTTGGCAGAAAATTGTCCCATATTCAATGCATTGCTAAAAATTATTCAACATTTTTTAAACCTAAATTGAAAATTTAAATAATAGCAATCAAACAGCTTTATTAATTAAAAAACAACAAAAAAAATTAGAGTCATTTTAAAATTAATTTAACATTGAATTTAATAACATGGGTCCTTTTGACAACGAACTTCAAATTTATATGCAGTCACACCTCTTGAATGGCGTTGTGTTCAAGTTAGGACAATACCAGTTAGCTTATACACAAGTGGAAGTAACTTTATTCTGACCACATGTAACGTATAACTTTAAAACATATTGCCAAGCGAATACATGTTACGATACTTCTAAGAGAAATTAGTTTGAAAGAAAAAAGGCTTGTCATTTTCAATTGTTTACTTAATAAACCTTTTTGATTGCTATTCGTTAATTTTTAATTACTAAATTTAGGAAATGTATATACTATTTTTTCATGTTGTATAGGATAAATGTGGAGGGACGGTTTTACTATAATTAATTTTATTTCAACAAATTATTTTATTTCGCTATTTTTTAACATTAGAGTACATTTAATGTAAGAATATGACAAACTGCTTAAAGATAATGAAAATGTTTCTTACTCCGAATTTTCTAACATTTTGATTTATATTTACACAATATCAAGTTTCTGAAGAACATGCAGGCCATCCCATAAGTAGTTCTTTGTGCTTGTTTACAGATAAATTATGCAAAGCAAATTCAAACAGCTGTTTTGGCCATTATTCAAGTTTTATCTCAGATTATAGCATTTCCAGGATTTGATTTTTTTTAAATCTTAAAAAAAATGATTATATTTTTTATAAGGATAGAAATATTAAGAATTTAAATAAGTGTATCTGATTTTTTTTCGATAATAAAATTTAAAATGTTGCTTCTATTTCTGACTAAATATAAGTAATAAAACTGAAAAAAAAAGGAATTCAAATTTTATAATTTTTTTCTGACTAGGGTAAAAACTATACTATTTCATTTTAACTGTAATAGATAATGATATACAGACAAGAATTAAAAATGGGTGGGTGGAGGACTATATGGCATTGCCGCGTTGCGTGGTTAGACATTCTTCACTACAACACGGTTGAATGAAATAACAATAAACATTTATTAACATTAAAGATTAAATGAGCAATTAAGAGGTAAGCTTCCAAAAACTACAACACATGGTAAAACAGGCACGCTACAATAATAACAGATAAATTCAGTTCACACAGTTTTGGAGTTGTTTTGTTGAGCTGTAAGGTCGCTGCATACTTCCCTTCCAGTGTCAACGATACCTAGTTGGAAGATGAACTTTGCGACCAGAACGTGTAGATGGCTGGGTAGGCGTTGAAGCTGTTGGATCAGATTCCACAGTAGCAGGTGTTGAAGCTGTTGCATTAGGTTCCACAGTAGCAGGTGTTTCATTCTTGGTTTGAGGTAGTTGCAAGTCCTCAGTGTTAAGAAAGAAGGCAGGTTTGCATCTATCAGTAGATACAGATACCCGTTTACCATTGATGTCAAGGAAAAACACTTTATCCTTCCTTTGTAAGACTTTGAAAGGGCCATCGTAGGGTTGTTGAAGTGGACGACGTAACATGTCTCGGCGAAGAAAAACATGTGTGTGCTTCCAACAGTCCTGGATGGATAAAAACTGGACGTTTGCCATGGTGTTTTGGTGTTTTAGGGTGAAGTGATTGCATGTGAGACTTGAGTTTCGAAACAAAATTCACAACATCATCATCTGGCTTGGAAGAGTCAAACATCTCCCCTGGCAGTCGAATAGTGGTCCCAAAAACTAATTCAGCTGGGGTACACAGAATATCTTCCTTAAGAGAAGCTCGTAGACCAAGTAAGATGATATTGAGTACTTCTGTCCAATGCTCAGTAGCATGGAACTTGATTGCACTTATCAATGGGCGGTGCAATTCTTCGATCATCCCATTAGCTTGAGGGTGGTATCCAGTTGTACGACACTTCTGAACACCAAGTAGTTTGCTAAGAGCTTTGAAGAGCGAGGACTCAAACTGCCTGCCCCTGTCGGTTGTGAGAATTGCAGAAGTTCCAAAGCGAGACACCCAAGAGGAAAAGAAGGCCTCAGCCACAGCCTCAGCAGTTATGTCTTTGAGAGGTTGGGCCTCTGGCCATTTGGAAAAACGGTCAATCATTGTCAGGCAATAGGTGTAGCCATTTGATGGAGGTAGAGGTCCAATGAGATCCAGAGGAACATGATCAAAACGTTGGGAAGGTTCTTGAAATGATGAAAGAGGTGATCTAGTATGACGATGAATTTTGGATTTTTTGGCAAGCTAGGCAGTGTCTTGCCCACTTAGCTACATCTGATGAGATTGATGGCCAAACAAAACGCTGCTTCATCAAATGTACTGATCGACGTATACCAGGATGGTATAAATTATGCATAGCAGAGAAAACATCTTGGAGATGCTGTTTTGTGATGTAGGGTCTGGCTCTATCTGTGCCCGTTGATAGATCACACATAATTTCAGTAGACGAATTGGGAAAAGTTACCATTTTGAGTTCAAGGAAGTTCAGATGCTATTAGGGTGTGAAGCTCCTGATCAGTCTGTTGTGTCTCAGCAATACAGTCATAGTAAATTTGACTTGGGAAGGTGATTGCAGAAACACGAGAGAGAACATCAGCAGCAATATTGTCAGATCCTGGAATGTGTACAATATTTGTGGTGAACTGAGAGATGAAATCCAGCTGACGGATCTGCCGTGGAGAACACTTGTCAATTTTTTGCCTAAAAAAATAAGTGAGGGGGCTTGTGGTCAGTAAACACTGTGAAATCTCTAGCTTCCAGCATATACCGAAAGTGTCGGATAGCCGAGTAGATAGCAAGGAGTTCACGGTCGTAGGCACTGTAAGACTTTTCAGATGAAATAAGTTTTCTGGAAAAGAAAGCCAGTGGCTGTAGCTCAGAGTCAGCAACTTGGTGAAGTGCACCTCCTATGGCATAATCAGAGCCGTCCACATGAAGAGCAAGCGGGGCAGAAGGTGATGGATGAGCAAGAAGTGCAGCATCAGCAGGAGCTTGTTTACACCTCTGAAATGCTGTAATTGCCTCAGAAGACCAGTTTAAAGGCTTTGAGAAATTCTTACCTTTAGAACCTTTTAAAAATTCACTTAAAAGATACTGTTGTTCAGCTGCTTTGGGCAAGAAACGTCTATAAAAATTTAACAGTCCTAAAAATTTTCTCAGAGAGCCAACAGTTTCTGGTTGTTTGTAATCAAGAACTGCTTGAACTTTGTCAGGCAATGGCTTAATGCCATCAGGAGTGATAAGGTGGCCAAGGAAAATGAGTTCAGTCACACCAAATACACATTTAGAGATATTTAGTTTTAAACCATATGAGCTCAGTCTTTGGAATATAGTTCTTAAGTGAGAACGATGCTCCTCAGCATTTTCGGAGTAACACAAAATATCATCCAAGTAGACAAAACAAAAAGGAAGTCCTCTTAGTACTTCATGCATGAATCGCATAAAGGTTTGTGGTGCATTCACAAGGCCAAAACACAAATGGGTATATTCGTAAAGACCCCATGGAGTTGTTACAGCTGTCTTAGGAATATCACACTCAGCTATAGGGATTTGGTGGAATGCCTTAAAAATGTCTATTTTGGAAAATATCTTCTTGCCATGTAGTGCATGAGCAAAGTCATTCAAATAAGGCATGGGGTAGCTGTCGAACTCAGTAACAGAATTGAGCTGCCTGTAATCCCCAACAGGTCTAACTGTAGAGACAGATTTGGGCACAACATGAAGAGGAGAACTCCAGGGATTTTTGGAACGTCTAATAATGCCTTGAGCAAGAAGAAATTCAAATTCTACCTTCACTGCATCATACAGTTTAGGGTGTAGCCTTCTAGACCTGGCAGTGACTGGAGGGCCAGTAGTAATAATATGGTGGACTGTGCCATGTGATGCTGATTTGGAAATTAAAGAAGGGTTGCTGAGGTCTGGATATTCCGATAAGATGTTTTTAAAACTAATGTTTGCATCTACAGTGAGGATTGAGGGCTGTATAATATTTGAAAAAACACAAGGAGTGAAAAGAGAAGTTTCCACATCCATCAACCTTTTTTTCTTAACGTCAATTAAAAGGTTGAAGTTCTTTAGAAAATCAGCACCAATTATAGGAGATGATTTATCAGCAATTATGAAAGTCCAGATAAAAGGTTGTCTCAGACCCAGTTTCAGTTCTTTACGGACCATACCATAGGCTGGAATTTTGGTATTATTAGCAGCAAATAAGGAGAAGTTAGACTGAGGTGATTTATTCATAATTGGAGAAGGTGGGATGACACAGATTTCACTTCCAGAGTCTATGAGGAATTTCTGGCCAGACTTGCGGTCTAATAAAAATAACCGGCTGGTATGTTGCGAGGGCTCTGTCATTCCAGCTATGACAGAGCTTACTAGTTTTTTTGCACAAATGCACAAGGTGAAACACACTTGCGGGCCTGCTCTTTATAACGGCGATGATAGTAGCAGATGTCACTTCCTCTATTGACACTCCTAGAGCGTAAATGTGATCTCCGGCGGTCAGAACTATATTATTGATGGCGTGAAGAATTACGCTCTCTTGTCAGTTCAGCAACTTGTAGAGACAGCTCTTGGATCTGCCTGACGAGAGAGTCCATGGTTGGCTGAACACTGCATGAAGATGACTGGGATGGTGGAGGGATAGTTGTGGCAGCACAGGTAGTCGAGGACGCACCAACAACCTCAGAAACCTTATCAGCGATGATAGCCAGTTTATCCAAAGGTTCTGAGGATGCAGACAAAACTGTCTGGATATGTGGTGGCATTCTTTGAATCCACAAACTTTGCAGAAAGTCATCCTGGAGTTGGCCATTAGACAGCTCTTTCATTTTTCGCAACAGGTGGCTGGGCTTCTCATCTCCTAGCTGAAGGTCAGTAAGCAGTTTCTTAATTTTTTGAGTCTCCGAGTCGGTAAATTGGGTGATGAGCCGCTGCGAGAGAGTGTGATATTTGTCACTGTTCGGAAGGCTTAACACAATGTCCGACACGTAGGAGAGAGTTTCAGCATCCAGGTTCGCAACCAAAGCAGAATACTTAGTATCATCACTGGAGATACAGTCGGTCGAAAAAATATCTGAGCACCGTGACCCTTTCAAAAAATTATTGGAAATGGAAAACGACCTTTTTTTGAAACAAAAACAATCTTTGTTGACACGAAAACGACCTTTGTTGAAACCATCTCATTTAAATCGAAAACCATCTCATTTAAATCGAAAACCATCTCATTTAAATCGAAAACCATCTCA
Source organism: Trichonephila clavipes (assembly GCA_019973935.1). Classification (NCBI taxonomy): domain Eukaryota; kingdom Metazoa; phylum Arthropoda; class Arachnida; order Araneae; family Nephilidae; genus Trichonephila; species Trichonephila clavipes. The sequence continues at coordinate 178,920 of BMAU01018921.1, forward strand.
TTTAAATCGAAAACCATCTCATTTAAATTTAAATCGAAAACCATCTCATTTAAATCGAAGACCATCTCATTTAAATTGAAAATCATCTCATTTAAATCGAAAACCATCTCATTTAAATCGAAAACTATCTCATTTAAATCGAAAACCATCTCATTTAAATCGAAAACCATCTCATTTAAATCGAAAACCATCTCATTTGAATCAATCTCCACACCCTATTTTGGTTCCCACCTTTTCGTTTCAAATGACTTTTTTTACATGACTCTTGTCCCTTTTCCCCCTACTTTTTATCCAAAACTTGCATTTAAGATTTCAATCCAAAAGAAACGTTCAAAGGGCTCTTTTGTATGACTATTGTCTACTTTTTAATCAAAACGTTGTGTTTATGTCTCGATACATGTTTGAAGCAAAGTTCTACTGAGAACGTTCCAACGGCTCTTTTTGTATGAATCGTGTCCATTTTTCACCTCATTTTTATCCAAACGTTGTGTTTAGTGTCTCGATTCACGTTTGAAGCAAAGTATGCGGGAGACGTAACCATGTATGCACAATATAAAATTTTTCATTCCATCCCAGAGAGACAATTGAGACAGGGGTCATCCCTAAATGAAATTTAAACAGGGGTCAAATGAAATTTAATCATGTCAAATGAAATGTATGCATTTTGGTGAGAAAACGGGGGATCAGCCTACTCAACGAGACAAGCCCTCTCATCTGGGTGTGATAAGAAGACGACAACAGGTAAGTTTAATCTATATTATTCCAATCTTGGTGTATTTAATACTCTAATGATGTCATGTGAAACGATTCCTATTGACTGGTGCAAGTTTTAAATAAAGATGTCATCCAACGTCGGCATATCGTGTGTCTTGAAAAAAGGGGGACCGAGTCGACTCTTGCGTCGACTCGATCCCCCTTTTTTCGGTAAATTTTTTTTTCTCTCACTCTACTAAATGAGCCGTCTGTCTTTTGCATTCAGCCTGCAGCTTGTTAAAATGCTGCAGGTATCGTGCAAATCGATACGATTTCACCATGGTGCACTCGGAAATGTCAAAGCCCTCGTGCACATCATCGTGCAGGTGGTCAGGCAGGCTGCAGTCATTCAAATCCCGGAAATGGGGCAATATTTCCAGGTTGATTGTAAAAAGTCCAAGCTTTTCAAAAAATTTTCTCTGATCCGAGCCCTTGACGACAATGAGGCCTCTGTTTCCTTGGGCCAGGTGACAAAACTTGCCCCGGACGCAGAAATCCAGGTATTTGAGAGGTACAGATCCGGGCAGGTGGCTTTTCAGGCTGAGCCGTTCATTAATATACCGGTTGGCTCGGCTGTCTTTGTCTGTCGTGAGGAGGTTGGAGTGATCCACCGTGATACAAATCACTTTGGGTTCTGTGCCATCCTCCGGTATGCTGGCAATGGACAATTAGATCGGAACAGGTTGACCACCATGGTGAAACACGTTGGCATGGGCAAAAAACGCTAGATGAGACATGTTGCTGAGTGAGAATGTCTCTGGTGGAGGAGCGCTCGCCTTTTATACTCTACTGGGGTCACGTGAATCGATTCCTATTGGCTGATGCTTTTCCAATCTTGAATCACCAGACATTTGTTGCATCCAACAGCCCGATTCAGCGCCAAGGTTCCACCATACAGGTGAATTTAATCTTGCTGCATCCAACAGGACGATTCAGCGCCAAGGTTCCACCATACAGATGAATTTAATCTTGCTGCATCCAACAGCACGATTCAGCGCCAAGGTTCCACCATACGGATGAATTTAATCTTGCTGCATCCAACAGCACACGTTTTTAAAATGTGCCTTTCAATCTTTGTACATTATGTGACCCGAAAAAAGGGGGACCGAGTCGACTGTTGTGTCGACTCGATCCCCCTTTTTCCGGGCCGATGTCCATTTACTGTGTCAATACCGACAATTTGTAGCTCCATTCAGCATGCAGCTTATTAAACTGCTGCAGGTATTTGGCAAATTGGTACGATTTTAGCATGGTGCAGTACGAAATGTCCTCTTCCTCGTGCACACCCTCATGCTCGGGGTCGGGAAAGGTTCCATCGCAAATGTCTTTAAATTTCGGCAGGTTCTCCAGGGCCATGGCATACAGTCCGAGCTCTTGAAAATTTTTTTGTTGTTCTAATCCTTTGACCACCATCAGACCCCTGTTGCCTCGGGCCAGCTGACTAAACTTTCCCCTCACGCAAAAGGATAGGTATTCCACGGGCACACTCTTGGGTAACGGGTGGTGTACCAGACGAAGACGGGCATTCTCTTGGCAGTTGGATCGAACATCTTTGGGCTTGGATGGTTGCCCGGCATGATTCACGGTGATGCACATCACCTCGGGATCGCTGTCATCCCTGGGAATCGTGGCAATGGACAATTCGATGGGCACTGGCTTGCCCTCGTGATGAAACACGTTGGCATGCGCAAAATAGGCGGGTTGACTCAACACAGACATGTTGCTTCAAACAGCAGAATGATTTGAGTGGCGAGTGGCTCGCTTTATATATGGCCGAGGAACGGGACGTCAGAGGGCATCCCATGAGCAAAAGCCTTTTCATGCGAGCGCTGCACATGTTGTTCCAAAGCCCGCTTCCAAGGTTGGAGACCCACCCTGCGCCAAGGAACAGGATCGTCTCGATGCATTTCCCAATCGTCCAACCGCGTCAACCATTTCACGTACACGTCTGCGACTCGAGGGCAGTCTGTCAAATCCAAACTATATGCTTCCGTAGTTTGAGGTTGATACGCCTCCCAAACTCGGTGAGAATGAGGACGACCCACTTGAAAGAATCTCAACTCGACCCCTTTGTCCCAGGTCAGATCCAAATGACTCGTAAACACAATGACCGTTTTTCCAAACGACCGACGAATGTGCACCCCAAAATTGGGTTCAAAAAGGATGGTGTAAGGATAGTCTAGCTCGTAATACGTGACTCGATCCGGCCACCGACCCAGATTTCCAAACACGATAGTGGTGCGCTGTCGACACTGGTCCAACAAGTGTTGTACAGAAACCATTTTTTTACATGCTCTTGTCTCCAAGCTTGGTATTTTTTGGACAAAAAAAAGGAGACTGGTTTCGGGCAAAAATGAAATTTATTTACAAAAAATATTTACAATATTTACAAAAAAATATTTACAAGATAATATTTACAATATTTACACTATTTACAAAATAATATTTACATACAAGGCAAACAATTGCGAATAGACAGATTCAACGCTTCAATCACTTTAAACCCGGTAGTGTCCTTTACTTTTTTTTTCATTCGGGTCCATGGGGGCTTCTTGTTGTTCTAGGACCAACCCTGCTTCAAAATTATCCAAGAATGAGATGAGATCATTACTCTCGTCAAACAGGGAAGACACCGTGTCTAGCACCTGAGGTTCTTGGGTATGCGTCAAGGGAATCCCTTGTTGCAAATAGTCTCCAAATACGGACGACAGGATTTGATCCATGGAATAGTCATCCGTAAAGGTCGGCTCCAAAGTCTTGACCACAGGTGGATCTGGTAAAAGGATCTGAGGTGTTGTCTGCTTAGGTGGATCTGGAAGAAGGATTTGAGGTGTCGTCGGCACAGGTGGATCTGGTAAAAGAATCTGAGGGGTTGTCGGCACAGGTGGATCTGGTAGAAGGATCTGAGGGGTTGTTGGCACAGGTGGATCTGGTAGAAGAATCTGAGGTGTCGTCCGCTCAGGTGGTGGATCTGGAAGAAGGATTTGAGGGGTTGTTGGCACAGGTGGATCTGGTAGAAGAATCTGAGGTGTCGTCCGCTCAGGTGGTGGATCTGATAGAAGAATCTGAGGTGTCGTCCGGGTGGTGGCTCAGGTGGCAGGTGGCCGGAATACTCACGGGTTGAGGGGTGGCCAAGGCAGTGGAAGGTTTGATAATCATCACAGGAGGCATAGAAGGTCTGATGATGGGTGTGATAATCACTCTTTTCTTCTTGGAGAAATACCCTGGCTGTTCCAAAGGTCGTTTTTTTGTCTCAAAAGGTGCATGAGACGGGGTAGGAGGAGGTAGCTTGTAGGCTTTTTGATCAAAGCGGTTCCGTTTTCTAAAATCCCCCAGGTTAAATCAATTCTCCATGAGCTGGGGGAGAAGGGTTTCGGGGATAATGTCCAAACCAAACACAGTCTTTTGAATCGTCAACAAGATATAACGAGTTCCAGCCGGGATCGGGTAGGTCGTCTGGGGTTCCAACACCATTCGATGATACAGCATCTGGTCAAACGGTTCAAAGCTCCTCCTAAACAAATTGGGATTGTCCCGGCACCTGAGACTGGACGATGGAAATTCGTAAATCAGCATGGGGACGTGGGTCGTTTGAATCAGGTGAATCTCCCCAGACTTCCCCACTGTTCGGAAGCCAAAAGTAAAATCTTTTTTCACAAAAAACATGTTGTTGTAAATGTAGACCATCCTCTTGTCGGTATTTTTCAGGAATCGATCGGGATTTCTCAACAGTCCTTTGGAGATTTTTTCCCACAAGACACATCATCGGGCCGGAATTCGTTCACGTGCTTGGACTCTAGAATGACACGCTTGAAATTATCCACCAGCGTCTTATTTTATGCCAATTGTCTTTACAAAACAAGACAAACACCCGTTTTGTATTCGGCTCCTGGTAAAGGATGCAAGCACGGACGTGTCCCTGCAGAGCGGCATATACCAAGGCGTCGGGCTTCTCGGGCAGCGTCACGGCACCACGGTCGTGGAAATGTGCTCGGGAAAGGCATCAACTTGATCCATTGTGCACTAAAGGGAAGCGTCGACTGATGGGAAGCGTCGAGACGAGTCTTCTTTTATACGTTAAAACAGGATGTGGGCGGAGTCATCAGTAGCTAAGCACGAGTGAAAAATGGGTCGATCCGTGTTTGTACCCATCACGAATGAAAAATGGGGTTAATGGGTTGATGGAGAATGGCACACATGCCTTGCACGGCAATCCAACGATGACATGTGGTTTGATTGCAAAACGGACATTGTCCCAGTTCACGTCCATTGGAATTTAACAACATCACAGGGGTTCGCTTGAATGGGCTCGAGGAGATCCAACTGGCTTGGATGTCCTTAAAGGTTTGTTTAGAATGTTGGTCGGTGACGCAAATGGTACCGACATTTGAACGAGTCATTTGAAACGAAAAGGTGGGAACCAAAATAGGGTGTGGAGATTGATTCAAATGAGATGGTTTTCGATTTAAATGAGATGGTTTCAACAAAGGTCGTTTTCGTTTCAACAAAGATTGTTTTTGTTTCAAAAAAAGGTCGTTTTCCATTTCCAATAATTTTTTGAAAGGGTCATGGTGCTCAGATATTTTTTCGACCGACTGTACCACTGAATGTGAATGCATGGTCGCATTGCGCAATCCATAGACGAACGTTCGATTTCCAAAACGGCGGTAGCCGCAACGCAATACGAGCGACTTCAACGGTCTCACTAGTCATATTGTTGAATAAGCAGGAAGCGAAACGAATCTCCGAGCAGATGCTTCAAGTGGCCTTGAGGAGAAGGAGGGAAAAAAATCTTTCGCTACGTACTGATCATCCGTAGTAGAAGAATTTGTATTGCATTCGCCAGTAGAACAGAATAGCTTACGTGTTTTTAACTCCAAAAGGGGTCACCACTGCCGCGTTGCGTGGTTAGACATTCTTCACTACAACACGGTTGAATGAAATAACAATAAACATTTATTAACTTTAAAGATAAAAGATTAAATGAGCAATTAAGATGTAAGCTTCTAAAAAACTACAACACATGGTAAACCAGGCACGCTACAAGAATAACAGATCAATTCAGTTCAGTTTTGGAGTCGTTTTGTTGAGCAGTAAGGTCGCTGCACTCCCTTTGGGTCCTTAAAGACAAGTTTGGGATAAAAAGTAGGGTCATGTAAAGCGAGTCGATGAGAAGGTACAGTGACGTTTCAAATGACATGGCGATGAACTTTAAACAATATGATTTTTAAATGACGTTTCAAAAAAGGTCGTTTTCAATTTCCAATCATTTTTTGAAAGGGTCCCGGTGCTCAAAAATTTTTTTGACCGGCTGTAAAAGTGCGCGTTATACGCCGGATTTTACTGTATGTAAAAAACAGATAATTTCTTATTAAGAGGCAAGAGATCGAAGCACAAACCATTTTGCTCAACATTCATTGCCAATTAGAAAAACTAGCATTAGATTTGCTTTTACCTGGTGCCATCCAATGAATGCTTAACTATAAAGTGTTCATTCAGATTAATATAAGTGAAAAGTATTGAACTGCGAAGATGTTGTAGCCAATCAGAAGTCTTTGCGGCCGTCTGTGCTTCAGATTGCTTCACGGCGGCCTTGACTTGCATGCGAGTGTTAAGAATATTCTAAATTAAGATATATTTTCGTGGTTTGTTGTTTTCAAAAGACGAATGTTTAACTTTTTAATGTTTGTTAACGATTATTAACTCATTACAAGGCCTAAAATTGGCTTTATCTAGCAGTCTTTTTTTTTTGTTCAGTTATAAAAAGTCAGCACGTTCACTGTAGCAACAGCAGTTAACACTAGTGGATTGAAGACTACTGAAATCCTCTGGAATATTTTCGAAGAATGGAAGTAAGTGTAATTCAGGTTCTAATTTTTTTTTCTAATGCTATGGAATGTAAGTCAATTTGATTAAATGTTTTCACTGTGGATGAACTTTACTCTCAGTCGTCAAGTGCGTTTATTTCCTGCTACGAGTGAAAAAGGCATCATAATTTTATTCGTTTTTGTAGACCGATTACATCAAATATAATTTATTGAATTTATACAACAGTTTAAGTGCGGAACATTGTGCCACAGGCGGTCTCTAAATTATCGATAGGAAATTCCAGACAAAATAGAAATGTAAAATATAAATTCTAAAATGTTTTTTCAATAGGGAATTATTTACAAAGATTGAAATCATAAGACCATTTTGCTTATCATTTATTGCCAACTAGAAACATTTTAACATTATGGAATAAGTATACCGTTTCTAAGAAATAAAGGCTTACTTGTTAGAACTCTTATTCTTCCAGGAAAGGGCTAAATTTTTTTTTAAATCACAGAGATGGAATATTGCTCACTAAATTGGAGGCTAAGTGCATTTTTAAACGCATGCACGATAAGTGCCCGATTCGACAAATCAACCAACAACTTAAAATCACTGTTAGCTTTCCAAATCTTCATATTTGTTATTGTCTGAATCATTTATACTTTATTTTCTGTAACTATTTAATCTCATAGACCTAATACTATGCATTCTTGTCATGTGCTATTTTCAAATTCATTAGTCAAATGTATGTTATTTTTGTAAAATGAACATTCAGCCTGTAGCCATAACTCATTGCATTCATTCTCTCTCCCCTTGTGCTCCAAAAATCATATTACAATGAGGACTTAAATTATACATTACACAGTTGTATAACTAACAAAAATAAACTGAAGCTTAACTTGAAAAAGAAATTAAATGATTCAAATTCTCATCAACTATGCAGTGAATATCAAAGTCAATTGTAATTTTGAAGTTTGATTCTAAAAATGCTGTGTCTTTTTAAAAACATCTGCCGATATTAAATAGCGAATAGTTATCAAGTGCAGAGAATACTTGATCTAATCGTAATAAATTCGCAATTTATTATATCAGAGTTACCAGATATACTGTTTGTCAAAGCTAAAATGTTACCTCACCATAAAATCTAAAAAATATTGCTAAATCCAAGGGAAACATTGTTTTATGCTCCAACACAAAAAAATAATTGCTTCAAATCTTTGCTGTTAACTTTCAAGGTTTCATTGTATTTCTAACACTGCTTGGTGATAAAACAAATGACATTGAAAAAACTCGGTGAATCCACCAAGTTTGAAATGGTTTTTAACTTGGTACTCATTCACTTCATTTTTCAATTTATCTGATACTTACACTACATGGGGAACCCTAATACATTACAGATGTGGTCTTAGTAGATCTATCATAGAAACTGATTCTCCAAAAACAAAATAGAAGCTAAATTGGATGGTGTTTTCTAATAATTTATTCAGAATTTAGTACAACAATTAACACACGTTAGCTTAATTTCCTGCTTTAACAAGTAATGTTTTTCGGTGGTCACACTTGACTTAAAAAAATTTCTGAGGTGCCACTTGTGAAGTCAAATTTCTTGAAAATCTAAATGAGTATTAAAAAATTATCTATGCTTTCAATCTGAAAATTCTACCTGTTGATTTGAGGCTTGCAATGAACTTGATTAATTTATTAGAAAGAGCTCAAGTTTTAAGTACCATATATTTTCGAATAGGTTGATCTATGTATTGGGTTTTTTTCTTCAAATATTGACTCAAAATTTGAATCTCGCGTGTAAGCCAAATTAAAGGGGGGATTTCTATATTTTTAAAATTTGTCACCATGAAGGATGGTTCATGAAAAATGATTATGTCCTATTCTTGATGAATCTCCTTATTCTAAAATTTTTTATTTAAATAAAAATTGGTAAAATTCTAGTTTGGGTCACACCTTTGATCACAGAAAAAAAGAATAGTGCGAAATTGCTTTTACACTTTTTTCTGTATTAGACCTCTGATCAATATAACTACAATAATTTCTTATAATAATTGGTTATAAATAAGAGTTTGCTGTAAACTAAGTTCCAACCAAATTCATTTTTTCAAAAAAAGTTTCAAAACACTATTAATAAGCGCTTCATAAATAAAATTACATTTCTAAATTTTAATAGAATCCAAAATATTCCAATTAAATCTCTTCATCCTAACTTGGTGTTAATTTTTTTAAAAAATTTCATTTATCTATTCATTGTAGTAAAATCCTATTTCGATCCATGTTGACAAATTTAACATTGTGCCTGTAAGATGCAAAGCACAACTTCCAACCCTGAAGTTAGGAGCTGATTTCTTGGCCACTTTTTCATCGCCAAGTTAAACATAGGATTTCAAAAGAATTTCTCTACTCTAAAACACAAGATCTACTCATAATCTTTGAAAAGGCATGAAAATATAATAAACTAAAAAAAGGAGTATATTATAAAAAGCTTGTAATGTGAGAAGTGTTAATTATAAAGCTATCTAAATATTAATTATCAATAAAACTAAATTAAGACAAGAATAAAAATGAGCTTTTTAAGAAAATCAAAGCTATAATGGATACAAATTAAATCTTAGCAATAAACACAATAAATTAAGTAGAAAATGAAAAAAAAAATTAATAATTTGCCTGCGGCTCTGACTTTATAAAAAAAAATTACCATGCAATCATAAAAGAAAGGTTCCTTAACATACAAGAGATATAATTTGAATTGATATTAATAATAGCAGTAATAAATAATGTTAAATAAGTTTAATGAAAAATAATAAATGCTAAAAAAATTTACCTCAAAATATCACATGGTGTATACTTCAAGTAATGTGTTAACAGCTAAAAGTCATAGAATCAAATAAGGAACTTTGGGTTCCAGATACTAGAATTTTTCTAGAATACAGTAAGTTCTACAACTGACTTGGCAATTTGAATTGAGTAATCTGTCGCAAAACCCTCTGGGAAGAAAGGGAAGTTGGGAAAAGGTAGTAGTTGTATTTCCAGCTAAATTGAAAAATCTTTTTAAGGATATCCAGAAGTCACATTGCAACATAAAACAAGATGGTGTGTTGTCTGAAAGTTTCACTGGTACTCCTGTTGGTGAAAACTCAGAAAAGCAAGTGCTAAACCGTACCATAAGTATTATTAGTTCTAAGTATAAACATTCAACTTGTTGGCATTAGTTAAGCATCCTATTTTAGTTCAATAGTTCTCACTAATATTCTTGAAAGAAATAATTGTTGATGTGTTCTTCACACTCTCTTTTAAACTATATCGTAAGGATTTGATTCTTATATATAAAAATTATGAATATACAAATATTAAAGAATGTATCCAGCTAAAATTATTATTCACAATACTTCACCTTTTGTTATTCTAATTATTTATTCTGTTTATATTAAATGAACAAATTTAATTATATATGACATTCTTTATTATTATAAGGAAATACATCATGTATAAAATGTTATTTCAAAATTCAAAATGGTTCAGTTTTTGCTTGGTGATGCCTCATCATTTAAAAAATGCAATTAGGCATGCTTTTTGTTTTTGTGGTAAGCTAAGACCAGATTTCATCAAATTTGGAATTAAGAATCTAAAATAAAGTTTTAACTTAAAAGTACTGGTTTTAGATATGATTTAATTTTTTAGAATTGCTCAGATAGCATTCAAAATGGTTCAGACCAAGAGTCTGTTGAAGAGAAAGCATCATCGAGAAGAGGCTCTCCATTACATCAAGTTGAAGAAAGAAGCCGTTCAAGGTCTCATTCTGTCCATAGACATAGGTCCTACTCAAGATCTAGGTAATTTTTTAAAATTCTCTTGTGTGCTAGTCAATTCTATTTTGCTTTGATTTAGAATACTTTGAATTATTTAATTATGCACTTGAGGGGGGAATGTGTAAAATGCATGCATTGGACTGGTTTCAGTAAATTAGAAAGATGTCACTAAATATTGTAATATTTTGCCAATAATGAAAACTTTTATATTTATGTATATGCAATATACATAAATATAAAAGTTTAATTTCAATTAACTTTTAATTTGTATGTGGTTGGATTCACAATGAAAAAAACGCAGTTGTTGCATTATTAACTTTGAATTAGGGGTGTTTTGTGTGCTGAAATGATTGATAAAAGTTTTCCTGGAATTGCTTTTTCTCCATAGTCAGTAGGATTATTTAGTAGCATATGTACTAAATAAATTTGCAAACTATTGAAATAATTTTTAATGATAATTTATGTTAGATTTGGATTTGGGATAATTTTTTGGTGAGGTTTATGAAATGTGGCATGTTGATTTGTGCTGGAATAAATTTATTTGGGACTATTTTGCTCAATATTTTTAATAAAAATGATATATTGAAATTTTTTATCTCCAAACATATTTAATGAAAACAGATGTTATATCTGTATCTCAATTTGCTATGAATATGTTAATTAAGCATAAGATGATAGTGTTTGGTATTCATTAAAAGTGATGTCAATTATTCATTGATTAATGTTGTTTCTTACTCTATTTTTCCTTACTTGTGTACCCCTTGATATATCACTGCTCCATATATACAATTTCTGTTATATATAATTCCTAACATCTACGTGTGTAGATGCAATAACTCTAATACAGACTTTTTTATTTTTTACCTGTTTTGTAAAAATGGTGCGCATTAATAATTATACACATTTAGTTAAATATATAATCTTTAGTTTGAACCTTGAGGCTGCTCTGCAGCATTTCAGTTATTTATTATCCAAATGTGTTCCGTTTATTTAAGTATGTATGAAACATTAAAACCACACACACTAATATGATGCTTAGGAACTGGACCAGAGTAATGAATATGTTGAAAAAGCAGTTCTGGATAATTTTCTTTCAAATCAGTCCAGAATGAGAAGATGGATTGCTGCATAGTGGTCAAGGAAAACACTTTTTCATCTCCTGCCTTTCTTTTCCTACTCATGTCATTGACTGTATTGGCATCGCTCATTTATTAAATTCCATTATAATGACTTCTAAATTATAGTACATTCTGTAAAAATAAAGTACAGGGTGATTGTAACTAAAACTTTTAAAAAACCAGAAAAATGTGAACCACTGAATAGAATGACCTGAAATTAGACCTGAGTAGGCATGAAAAAGTGAGAGAATATAATAGTAAAAAAGTAATTCACAAAATTTTAGCAATATGCAGTACTTTAGTTATCATAAAATGTACATTGGGTTTCAGTACCATTGATATTGGCAACATAGTATGATGACCATTTCATAGGTTGTAAGTTGCAACTTTATTGTTTAAAGTGTATGCTTGCAATAGTTTTTTACTGAAAAAATCAGTGAATAGAACTACCAGAAATTCACCTACAGCAGAATTCAGTGACTTAATAATGATAATGTTTCAAAAGTAATGACTAAATTGTTTACATAGAACGTAACAAAAAACCTGAACATTTATCAAACAAACTAAAATAATTAAGCATTATGGAACATCAATGCATTTAAATTGAATTATAAATCCATTCAATCCAACAGCTTAAAGCATCCCTTTTATCTATCCACTCTCTGGTTATCTTATTAGATCAACTGTTCTATAGAATGTGATGCTTTTGAGGCAGAGATAAACATTTACATTTTTGCTTAAAACAATGACTTTCAAGTCATTCAGTAGGTATGTTTTTGTTGAAAGCCCATCCATTACATCAAAGTAGTACTACATGTAATATTAAATATGTGCTTAAATGTCACAAAAATACAAATAAATGCTTTATATTCTGTCCACCATGTTCTGCCCTACGCTCAAACTTAGAAATGGCGCATTCCTCGAAGTTTAAAACATGAGGATAGTTCAGTCCTAGGAGAGCCCACACCCTTGGCACAAATTATTTTGGTTGGTGATAATTGCGCCATCTTGGTAACCCTAGATATGGTAAACCTAACTATTTCTGGAATTTTCATATTTCTTCATTTTGTTGTTGGGCACTGGGCTGGAAATATGGCACGTGTGTGAGTGAATATACCTTTGAATTTTTTTTACTTTGTTGAATGCGAAAGGTAAGAAAGAATTGATTGAGAGAGAGAATGGTGTATGAAGAAAGGAGGGATTGAGTGCTTCGAATTATGAATGTCCTAAATGTAATGAGCGAATGGGATTATATGAACGAAAGAGTGCTGTTTTCGATGGATTTGAATGGAGATTGTTGAATGGGTATGTTCGACCATTACCTTGCGGAATATATATGACGGCGCTCCCACTGTCATTCACTTAGCGATGAAGCCTTCGAGGCTTTTTTTTTTTAAATATGCTGTACCCTCCACTCGTAAAAGATCAGCAGTAAGAAAGTATAAGTGCTATTTTTTAAATTTTTATCTTGAATACATTTGATTAATTTCTGTATTTTTTACATATATTTTCATTATGCATCCATCTTGTCCCGCTATATTCACTTGCCGCCATCTCGTTCTGGCTTGACGCTTTTTTTGGTTTGTGGCCAAGGGTGTGGGTTCTCCTAGGATTTTACCATATAGGTAAGAAATAATTCAAGATTTCAACAATAGATGATGCTGTGCATATTAGAATATGCAGAAGAAACAAAAGTCATGAGTACTATGGCTTACATTTGTTTTATGAAAAATGTTGGGTATGTGTAATTTTCCTGTTAAGCAGCTGCTCTGCATCCATTTTGGAAATGTTATAACTGGTGGCTGTTATTTTCTAATAAATTGGCTGCAAACTTAACTGTTTTGAATTTGTACATTGTACACAATAGATTTTTGCTATATCACACTCATGTGCTATCTATCAATGTCCAAAATTGAGGGTTTTTTCCCTCATACCCCATGGAATATCTGTACTACAGATTGAAAAATAGATTTAGTAAAACAAATATACAGGAGTTGTGCGATACAAAACTTGGGGTTGTGCCATGTTTTTAAATTTCCACACACAGCCTGATATCTGTTCAAACTTATGCTAAAAAACTATTCAAGATAAGCATGTGATTTATTATTTTTTAAAACATAAGCAATAAAATAATTGTTGTTAAAGATTTCTCTCTCAATGGAGTTTTTGTACTTAATGACTGAGAAAGATTGCACTTGTTTTCACAGTGTAATCATATCTACTTAAACATTTTTTTTAAAAAATAATTTCCTTGCTGATATTTATCTCAAATACCTCAAAACAATACATTTAATAAATTCAGATTTAGAGGTTTTGTTTATTTTTAAATTTAAAACCTGAATACTTTGCAGGGAAGCTAGATATTGAACACTATTATTTACTGTGAGCTCAAACTAATTAATCAAGGTCAAATTTTGCATTTTTATTGAATTGTTCTTGTTGGGTTTTAATATGCTGTGAATTCCTAAATTTTGTACAAATTTAAAAATAAGAATTATTCTTTCATGTAATAGAACTATTAAAAATGCTGAGGTAGCTGAATCTAAAAGTTAGTTCCAAGAAAAGAATGACATATTTCAAGCCAATTTAATTTATAAAATTATGTTTCATGGAAGATAATTGTATATGTTTTTCAGTATATTGCTTAATATCATACGTATCATGGTAATTTTTTCATATAAAAGTGAAATGTTTAGAAAAAAATTTTTGGAAAATATGGTATATGTATTAAAATAGCTTAAAGCAGACCTTTACATACATTTACTTTCTATTACTAACATTTCTCGACTGTATTATATTGCTTTGAGAATACAAAACTTGAGATCATTATCTATTTAATAATTTGATGGCAGAAAGGGTTTGCTTTAGTCTGGTTAGTATTGTTAATCATATTTAAAGTTTTATATCTTTTTATTAATATTTTTATGATTTTGTGATCATTTTTATATTTAATGACATTAGGTACTAGAAAGATATTTTTCACAGAAAAAAAACTTTTCAATCTAAGAATTTTAATATACAAAGTTGGGGGAAAAAATTTCTGTACTGTAAGGTGTTAACTCTTATTTTTTTTTAATTGGTATCACATTTTCAAATTCATGTGTGTTCCACCATTTACTTTCACAATCATTACTATAGAACAGTTAAGGTAGTTTTTGAAGTTGAACATTTATTTCAGTGTTTGCTAATTGTCATTTTATGAATTACATCAATGTATTAGAAGCTTTACTTATTTATTTTTCCTTAGGAGCCGCTCTCGAGGCCATCGATATCGACGTTACAGCAGATCTAGGTCTCGCAGTCCAAGGCACAGAAGATCGTAAGTAATCTATAATAGTGTTTGAGTTAAAAAATTGCTTTTGTAATGATTTATAGAAAAATAATTCATATTTGAATTTCAATTTTTCACCTCTGCAAGTATAAGTAAAGGTAATTAAAATGTTCACATAATTTTAATTTGATAGATATATTTGTGTATGTTTTTATAGATTTTAACTTATGAGGCTTTCAAATACACCATGAGCATTATACTTCTTGTATTCCTTTTTTATATTGAGAAATTCAAGTAATTGGTAAATGGTTTGCATTAAAAAGGTGTTGGAGAATGCCTATTGTTTAATTTGTAAAAATTTAATTGAAGCATTTGCAAAGTTTTCAAGCTCACCTGCTACACAAGTTCACATTTCCCTTCTGATTTCTGTTTTAACTCATTTTTTGCTTGGCATGTGAAGTTGTGTTGATAATCAATGCCATGACAATACAAACTACTTCCTTTTATGAGAAACATGATTTAAAAGGGTTAATAAAAGATTATGTATAATCATATTGATTGCTAAGTGTTATAAAATTCATTCACTGTAGAATATTTTGAATATATAGATGCTGAAAGTAAAATTATTTCCTGAATGTCGCATAAAATACTAGTGTACATGTAGGAAAGAATCAAAATAAGTCAAATAAATAATTTGCATTGTTTTTCTATTAAACTGTTTAAAAAATATTTACTACAAGTTATATATTTAGTGAAGCCCAATACCTAAGTGGTTAGTGCATCGCGCTTCCATACCATAGATCTGAGGTTCAAACCCCAGCTGGGCGAAGTTGACTCAGCCTTTCATCCCTTCAGTTAGTCAATAAATGAGTACCAGACTTGCTTAGGAACTTAACACTGGGGGTTTTGCATCAGACTGACTGCCTGACTGGAACATCTACTCATTCACCTCAGAGCCCAAGGTTGCATATACTGAGTTGGACACAATAGGCCTTGGCCCTCATGGGCTGTCGCGCCACTGAGTTAAATTATACGTTTAGTATGTTATTTGTCATCTTTGCACATTCTAAGCAAGAGTCAAAAGATTCTTCATTTAAACTTTGCAGTTATAGATAGCATTTTAATATTTTTTTCTCTTCTACTTAGTATTTCTTTTGGCCAAATCCTTCTTAATTTTTATTTTCTTCCATCTGTTTGAGCTCATGTTAACCACAGATTTTTATTGAAACATATTATCTTATTAATTTTCTGAGAAACTTTACTTTTAAATGAACTGGAAGAATATTGTTTTGATTTCAGTCAAATGTAATCAAAAGTGAAATATATATTAGCAAAGGAAATGTGGAGATGCAAAGCTTCAAGCATATTTCCATAAAAGAAATCAGCAATTAAAAATATTTTACTGGAGTTTCTTATTTGTAAAAGAAACTCAAGTAAAATATTTTTACTACAGTACTTATACTGTACTTATATAAAAATAACATAAGTTTTATTTGTAATAGATATATTTCAAAATTAAATTATAAGTTCTAAAGTATTTGCATTTAATGTGATCTTTTATATGTGAATAATAGGAAAGGAAAATTGTACAAAAAGATGTACTTAAATCTGTTTTGGATGCACTATTTAATTAGATTTAAGTTTTGAAACTAGAACACACACATATGTAATTTGATTTAAAATATAAATTGTATGACTTATATGTACATTAAAAACTATTTTGCATAGATTAAAAATTGTAAAGAAAAATAGTTGGATTTTGCATTGTGTGTGAATCATATATAACATACTTCAAATGCTAAAATCATTGAAAGAATTATACAATTAAATAAGAATTTTCATTAAATAATTCACCTTTATAATTTATTAAAAATTTTAAATTATAAAACAATTATGAAAAATTTTAAATTATAAAACAATGAATAATAAGATGGTGCATACAAATAAGATATGAACTAATAATTGAACATTTAAGATAACAAAATATAGAAAACAATTATTTTAATTGATCTTGATTCTTACTTTTCAATTATGCTTTACCATTTCGGTTTTTAATCGTATATGCTGGAATAAAGCAGTTTTTTTAAATATAAAGTATTAGAATTTAAGCAAGGTAAATGAAATTAATGTAAACCATTCCCCATAACTAGTGTAATTCAAGATACACTATCGGTACACTTATAAAGCAAGATAATTAACAATAAGAAATCTTGATTTATGAATGTTTTAGGAATAAAAGATGAAGTATGCTGAAGTTAATTTCAAAATGATTTGGGAATTTTAAAAAAACCTTCACCCAATCCAAAAATCTCAAATATTTTGTCTTTACCACAAGCAATTATATTTGCAATCAAAGCATCTGAATTTTATATTATGCACATAACTTTGCTATGTATATTAAAAATTAGATCTTCTATTGTAACATCTGATTGAATGAAAATTTTAATATTCTTGAATTGTCAATTTTATCATTAAATATATCATCTGAATGATTTGAAATTAAGTTTTTCAGTGAAATATTGTAATATTTATGAGTTGTTTTTTTTTTTAAAAAATGTTTTTAATACTCAATTCCCCCCCCCTTTCAGTGTGCATAGTAACATACTAATTAGAACCAGACACTGGCTTCTTAATTATTTGTTTGAAACTCTGCTTTGTGAGAAAAAATTGTAATAGCTCTGGGTTGGTATTGTATCTCAAAGAAAAAAATTGTTTCCTAATCCAAACAACCTCCTTGTTTCTTTGAAACATAGTTCAAGAGCTAATATAATATTATTTATTTCATATAAATTTTAAATAATGTAAACAATCTTGTTTTCAGATTTGAGAAAACTCTAAAGGATACACTGAAAAATTGCCATCTTTCTGATTCGAGACCAGTTCATTTTGTATAGAATTATTAAATTTTTAAAAATCAAGAGTAATGCTTAGTGTGTACTACACTATTGTTAGTATTTTTAAACTCCCTTAATATTTACTTTTTCTAAATTCGCATATGCTGTTTTTATTTCGGGAATATGAAAACAGAAGCATAAGGTTGTCTAGTACTTTGCATGGTTTTATAGCACATTTCGTCATAATTACAAATATTTAGATTTTATGTATTATATACATTTCATTATATTAATTCGGAGGGGGGGATTAAGAGTGAGGAAGGTGGAGGAATCTGGACTCCCCCTCCTTGTGGACATCATTGACTATTTTAGGATATCTTTGTATTCATTTACTTGATCTGTGTAACAGAACTATGATTTTTCTTTGAATGAATAATCACAAGAAATGTATCCTTTGATATTTCACTCAAAATGATTTAGGAGATAATTAAAGGGTGGGTGAAAAAATTTTTTTGGTATGATATGCACTAGGTTTGATGCAAGTCCTCATTTAAATAATTCTAAACTTACTAGCTAGAGAGATTGATAAGTTTATTTTAAAAATTTCCCTGTGAAAAGTGAGTGCTCCAGTTAATGTTAAATATTGTGAATTGAGAATTGATAGAGGAAATTACAAATTTATATATATATATATATAAACTTTCATAGAAATTAGTGATATTGTATTACAAACATAAATTTATTATATTGTGTGTCCTTAAAATTAAAAAAAAATCATTAATGACTTATAAACAAAGCTAGGAGAAGAGTGAAAATACTGTTCCTGTTTCTTTTATATCAATAAATTTTTGCTTAACTGACATTTCTTCAATAACTGTAGTTGCTATATTTTTTGTTGTTTCTAATGCCACCTGTCTGACGTAGTCAGATCAAGGCCTACAAAATTAATCGTGGCAGGGGCTAGATGTACGCCTGTCGTTGGCCGTGGCCTTGAGCACCATACCGTAACCGTACGATTTAGCTCAAAGAAAATCCCAAAGGGACAATAGTTGGCAACCCCATCTATCTCCACAATTTAGGCATTGAACTGAAGGGGAGGGAAATATTCTCCTGTACTCGTGATTTATCCCACAAGACTTACAGACCCTCTGATTAAACGAGCACGTACTCCGTGTGTACTCGGAGGGTATTTGGTGGCATCGGGCATCAAACCCAAGCCTTCCGGTCTGGAGTCCGATGCTCTAACCACTAGGCTACCTACGGCATATATTTTTCGTTATGTTTCTTTAGAAAATTAAAGATTTCAGCTCTAAGTTCAAATTCCATAATTTAGTAATTTAGAGTATTTTATGATAAGTAACTGTCTGCTATCTTTTCTCCCAAAATTTTTTTGTTTTAAAATTATGTATGTTAAATATTTATATAGACTGAATCATGCTTGTAGCAAATATATTAGTATCTTCTGTATATTTATGTAAATTTTTGTGTTTTGGAAATTTTTCTTTTATTTATTTGTACTTACCAAGTCAGTTGTATTTTCTCAATACAGCCCACGTCGATCATATGATGATTATAGTGCAGGGCATTCCTCAAGGTACAATAGGTCTCCTATGTCAAGTCGACGAAGACCAATGGGGAATAGAGTAGGTTTTTAAATACTATATTCGTTTTGATAACTATGCTGAAATATTATAGGTAATTGCATAAAGTCAGAAATATTATAAGTTATCCCTTTTTACAAACCAGGACAATCCAGAGCCTAGCAGATGCTTGGGTGTATTTGGATTAAGTGTGTACACTCAGGAAAGAGAGCTGCAAGAAGTGTTTGGAAGGTATGGTCCCATCGAAGATATACAAGTAATCTATGATGCTCAGGTATTTTATATTTGTTTTTAAAATTTTTCTTTCTCTTATGATTTATTTTGAGTTTTCTTATTTTGTTTTGTTTCCCTATTTCAGAGTGGCCGGTCTCGAGGATTTGCATTTGTGTATTTTGAAGACACAAAGGATGCTGAAGTGGTATATGCATTAATATTTACTCAGTATATAGTTATAAATTATTAAATATCATCATATTTTCTTATAAAGGAAAATTTTGCAATGAGCATTGTATTTTTGTCATATTT
This sequence comes from Trichonephila clavipes, assembly GCA_019973935.1. Taxonomy (NCBI): domain Eukaryota; kingdom Metazoa; phylum Arthropoda; class Arachnida; order Araneae; family Nephilidae; genus Trichonephila; species Trichonephila clavipes. Next base: position 198,651 of record BMAU01018921.1, read on the forward strand.
AAATGTTTGGATTTCTGTTAGGCTAAAGATCGCTGTAATGATCGGGAAATAGATGGAAGGAAGATACGTGTTGACTTTTCAATAACTAAAAGGGCTCATACCCCTACACCTGGAATTTATATGGGAAAACCAACTTAGTAAGTGAAATCAAACCTTTTTGCATATGCATTTATGTTTCAGTGAATTATTGTGAAAATATTCAAATTGTATTTTTACATTATAAAAACTCAATATGATGCTCTTAATTGTTTAAAAATAAGTCTTATATTTTCTGATAACATTTGAATAATTGTGTTAAAAAAATTAAAGCATGCTGATACCCCTTTCTCTAATAGAATGTAACGGTTATTTTGAATACATCCATATTTCTTTTGTTTCAAAAATGAGAGGAAGTTGTTTGAAGTTTTATTTAAAATTAATTTACATTTTCACAAAATTAAGGTACAAATATTGAAAAAATATGTGTAATTTTAAATTAAAAGGGATATGTTCACAATTTTTTAAAAAATTTCTAAAATAAAGAAGTTAATAAATTAGGAAAATAAAATATTTTATTCCGTTCTCTGCGCCATTGCACCAATTATCTTGACTCTGAATAGTGACCTAAATAATACTGCAATTTGATTCTTCAGTTTTATTTTGATCTAATACTTTTATTTACTGATAGACAAAAACAGTGACTTTCTGTTGTTTACTTAATCTGCTGCTTGTGATATTTCAATAAAAATATTCTAACCTTGTATCTAAAAAAAATGTATTTAATTGTATAAAGGCATAATTCTCTACTAATGTGGATTCATTTTGTACCTATTGTAGTTTTAAATTTCTGTGGTTTATTTAGGAATTTTTTAAAATACTTGAAAAATATTAATCTGTTTGTTGTCAAATACTAAAATATTTCTTTGTATTTGTCAAAATATTTAAAAACAAGTGTTTTATTTGTACAGGGATTTTAGATGTTCAAACTATTCTCATGAAAGAAGTAAATAACTTGTTCTACAAGTCGTTAATTTCAATTCTTTGAAATGGGCTCCCAAAGAATAGAAATCTTTCCACCAGCATATTGTCACAATATTGTTTTGAAAGAAAATTAAACTTTTGTAATAGTAAAATATTTTAAGAGCATGACTGCTCGCGACATGTTCAAATTTTTTAGCACACATAAAAATGTATACAAAAATGGAACTTTTATGTTTAGAATACATAATATTTCTTATCTTTTCCTTGGGAAAAAATCTTGTTGATTTGTTTTGTTTGTAATGTCAGATACTAGAACTGTTGAGAAAAATTCTTTTGTATCATTTGTTAATGAACATTAAACCAAAATTTCAATTTTTTTTTATATGAAATCTGTTACTCAAATTTGTTAGATTAATGATATCTGCAGTTATGACAAATAATTGGTTAAATATAACTTAGTAATAACTAATTTCCTTTGTATATTTTATGGAAAATTTATAATGATCTTACATTAAACTAATTTTATCAATGTTCTGGTTTATAAGAAAATGATGTTTGAATTGAGAAATGTGATATTCCATTAATATTTATAATTAACATTTTAAGATTGGTTTGATTTATATATAAGTGATTTGTAAATGTATTTTCTATAGTTAATACATATATTTTTCTTTCTTTTTAGTCCAAAATTTCCCCGGCATAGAAATGGAGGGTATCGAAACCATTCCCCTTCGCCTTATTACGGCAAACATCGATATTCCCGTTCCAGATCTCGTTCCTACTCTCCTCATAAGTATGGATATTATTGATGAAAAGAATAGATCATCAGTCACAAATGTGCTTCAACTATCATTAGTTAACAAGTAGATGTATTCATTAACTTTTTACATATATTCAGCACTTATTTGTTGTGAATACATTTTTATGTCAATATTCTCTATTTTGGAATAAATGTTTCTTTAATAGTCCATCATTTGCCTATATTTTTATAAATGCAAAAATAATTAATAATTACATTTTGTATTGCTTTAATTTTTATTTTAGTGTCTCTTAGTTATGAGAGTTTATTTTGTGTATTGAGAGCATCTTGATTCATTAACTGTTGTATTCACCACTAATTGAACTGGAGTTAAGTGACAGGGTTTAAAACTTTATTTTTTTTTTTTTTTTTTTTTAATTCCTGCTACTCAACTGCAGGTTTGCAGTATTATTGGTCAAAATAGATCCCCTGAATGCAGAAGCATGGTGAAATCTTACCCAGCTTCGAACCCTGTCGAAATTTTCTAACCCAGACCAGGGTTAAAGAATGAACCTGCAATAGTGAAATGAATGGTGAAATCCCAGTTTTCTTTGACTGCCAGTCCACTTAATAGTGAATACAGCAGTTAAAGTGAGCTGTTACTGATCTTTGTTTTTCTTTGAATTTCTAAGGGCACTTGAAAAGGAAGAAATTTAAAGAAGAGTAAAAATCGTTTGTTGCATAAATATTTCTAAAATGATGTGAAGCTATAAAGTAGATATGGCAGTAGAAGCTAATAAGAACAAAGAAGTAAAACTCAAATTAAGATGAAGTTGTATGTATGAAAATGTACGGATTTTGAAAAGGGGGTTATTTTGAAACTGGAACGGGTCACCATGAAAGTGCAAAATCTGATATCAAGAGAACTTTCATGATCTTCATAAAATTTACCTGAAATTGAAGAAACAGTTAAAGGTATATTCCTTTTTGTACATTTTTATTTTATTTTACTATAAAATTATAAATTTAGTTGTTAAAAGGCTGTATATATATTAAATCCCTATAATATTTTCCTTCGTATCTAGTTTATATCATAAAGGAATAAAAGGATAAATATATAACTCAGGATTGCTTGCCTTTTACTATAAATATTTTGCTTCTGTTTCTTAATTTCTTAACTGTTTTCAAATATGGTGGGGTCTAGCAAAACCCATAAATGTTAATCAGTTTTCAGAAATGGGGGTGTAAAATTTTCTTGTTTTCTGAACTGCATTGTTCACCAGATGAACAGCACTTGTCTTGTTGGCATGGTAGTATTCATCATTGACAAAATAAAGAGGATAGCATAGCCAAATGGTCTAGTCCTGAAAAAGTTTCTTCTCAAAATTGGCCATTGCCTAAAAGTTAAAGGACTGCATTGGAACTATCTTTGGGTAATGTGTTTGAAGAATTAGATCATAATTTTGAACACTTTTGCAGATTAAAAATTGCAAGAGCAAACTCAGAATATTGTGTTTATGTTATCTTATAAAGAGCAAAATATGTGCATGATTATTATTTCTAATTTAATCATTTCATTTTTCCTCCGCATAAATATACTGTAATGCTAAATGGGTTTGCTACTTTATATGTTGAAGTGAAAAATTGAATTTTGCTAACCATGTAGTTTTCTAAGCATGCATGCATACATACATTTTCTGTCCAAAAGTGTGTTCCTAGTTTTTTCAGTCTATTTGACATTAGATCAAGACAACCTTAAAAGTAAATTAAACTGTGGCAGTCAACCTAGATGCTCCATCCTTGAGGTTTTATCTGGTCTGTGCTTTGTTCACCAAATTAGTTCTAAAATGAACCACAAATTCTCATAATGTTTGTGTAAAAAAATGTTGTAAGTTGCACCCACCATTCTATACACATTTTTAAGAAAAAAATAAATTGTGCAAAAGGTTCATCAATATTTGATACTTGTAATGAAAAATAATAAGTTAATTATTAATTTATTTAACCAGCTGTAAAAACTTAAAATACATACATGAACCTATAATTACTCTAACCATCAGTATCTTGTTTCAAAAATGATTCATTACTCCCATTGTTACACTTGACTTTGTATCGCCATTTTCCCACACGATGTTGTCTTCCTTGCCATCCAGTGCATTTGTTATGCAAAAATTTTTATAAAGAATCTTTTACAGAAGAATGTAAAAGAATTATTAAAGAGTGTTGAACTCTTACAAGCAAAAATTACATGACTTTGCTTATGCTATTGAGGTATATTTGTTTCATCTGTGCCAAATTTTCAATGGCTGCTGGTCTGTCTCCATTTTTTTTGCTTATAAAATTGCCTCCCATTTCATAGTAAACTCGTCTTAATGCTACTATCAATATCTAATATATATTATAAATGTGAAAGTTTGTGAGGATCTTTGTGGGTCTTTCACGCAAAAACAACTGAATGGATTTTAATGAAATTTTACAGGAATATAGCTTATACATCAGAATATAGCTTATACATCAGAATAACACATAGGCTAATATTTAAAGGTATTGTGAGAAGTTTTCAAAATATAACGACAATTGTCAAGAAAGTACGAAAAAATTCTGCCATTTGCAAAAAAGCCCGTGACAGCATTCATCTTTTTTATCCCTTCTGTTTTGTCTACGCTATGACTCAGTGCGCTTTCGCTTTTCATTGATTCCGTTCATCAGTGTCCTCACTGTTTTTATTTCATAATAAAAGGGAGAGGTGGTGGCAAGATTTTAACATAAAATAAATACAACAAAAAGTTATATTAATGTATTACACTTCCTGATATAAATTATTTACTCAATTTTAAGCATTCATTACACAAAATTTGTTACTATGACAGTGGAAGGAAAACTATGAAATTAAAATAAAATATCAATGTTTTTATCATTTAGTTTTTTTCTTTTTGAATGTTTTTTTTTTTCAGTACATGTAAATATATATCTACGCTTCCCCCATGCTGTTTTTTTATAACTTATATATATGTTTTTTAAAAGTATTTTTATTAATTCATTACAAAATTAATTATTTGTTAATTAAAAGTACATTGTCTATTATTTTGGATAAAAATACATTTCAGAGACATTTTTTAGCTAACTATAGAATCGTTTTCTTTTTATTGCTTCACATTAATTTTTTAAATAATGCAATATTGTTTTTTAAAAGTCGTAGATCGAAATTTGAAGCTATATTTTATCTGTGAGGGGGAGGGGAAGAGGAAACAGTAATTTTACACTAAAAAAACAGTGTTATGCCGGGTTAGAGGAAGGGGGAAAAAACCTGTCTTAAATTGAAAATATGTGGAACACAAATTTCGAAAAAGGGAAATTTAATGAAATAATTTTAGAAATCACTCACATTGCGCACATACAAACACACAGATTATTGCTGGCGGCATGAAGGAAAGAGAAAGCCCGTACAAAGCCGGGCCGTGCAGCTAGTCTTTTATATTTAAGTGATTAAAAGAAATTATATACAAAAAAACTTTCTACATATGATCAGACAATGATGTTTAAGATAGACTGAATATTAGAGATAAACTGCAGAAGGGGGAATAAGCCATCAATACAAGTGGCCAGAATGTATGGTTATCTTTTTCCTTTTGAAAGGGGTGGAAACTCAATTTCCTCCATCCAACTAATATTTTGCCTTCGATTTTAAGCTGCACCAGATTTTCGGTAACTTTAACACTGAAAAAATAGTGCAGCTTAGATTCAAGTAAATACGGTATAAATGCGATTCCATTTGAATTAAAATATTTTACTGGGATAACCTTTATCTTATTTGCAGTTGTTGAAACATTGTGGTATTTTGATTTAGTTCAACATTTATTGAAAATTAGACAAAGTGGTAACACACAAACATGTACAGACATTTAGATAATACGAGAAAGCATTTTCTGTTCATTCTGGAGACCTCAGTTTTTATAGCCTCCTCAACCAGAAGCTGTAAAAATCATATGATTTCTATTAATGAATACTGTGATTAGTCAGAATAATTGGATGATACAATATTGCATCATCTGATTTTGAAATAAACCAATGTGGCACTATTTAAGGAGATAAAGTTGTAGTTGTAAGAATATTTCCTGTTAGGCAGTTTGAGGTTTGCTGGTAAAGAGTCAACTTGTATATGCTGCACCAAACAAAAGGTAAAAGTATTCCAACAAGTACAAGAAAAACTGCTTGTTATAAAAAGTTCTGAAATCATTTAAAAAGGTAGGATGATATAAAATCAAATCTATGACTAATTATATTTGATGCAAAATACCAATGAAATTAAAATGGAGGTTTTCCTCTACCAAAAGTAGTCAAAGTAAAAATTCTCTGGTATCCTTTTAGGCGGGTAACTTAAAGAAATTATCATGCGATGTCTTGGAGGGCTCAAGATAATCATAAATTAAATTAACATACCCTCAAGATAAATATTTAAATGATGAATCATATATATATATATACAGTTGGACCTCTATATAACAAAGTCGCTAAATCCCCCCCCAAAGTTTGTTATATGGAAAATTCGTTATTTAAAGGTTCATCTTTCAATTTTCTTTATAAACCACATAAAACAAGTTTTAAATTCATAAACACTGTAGGTTTAAAAATAAAAAGTAATTATTCTTACCTTTTTGTAAATTAATATATATTTATTTCATACTTCTTACCCATAAAAAAAAACTGCAAGAGAAAAGTTTTTTGATGCCTCTATCCACTTCCTGAAGAATTAAATTATTCTACTTGCACATTTGGACAAATTTTTAAAATTTATTTGTGGTTAGTAGTTAATTATAACGCTATAATTTTAATTGAATAGGCAGATATAATTATTTTTACACTTAAAAACGCAATAACTATTGTTCTGTATTTCTTGGAGTGTGAGAGTGAGTGAATATTAATGTTGCACTGTTCAGCTACACGAGGGCTTTTGGCAACGGATCACATAATTTTGAACCATATTCAAAGAACGTGGACGACGTCTGAGCTGGCACCCCTTTCTCCTAACTACCACACCACACCAACTTAGAAGGAATATTCTACCAATAATTAGCAGGAATATTCTTTGAAATCACTATTCCAAGATATTTGGCAGCACGGGTTCCATGTTGAGTATTTTAGCGGAAAAAATAGTTTGTCAAAATTTAAGTGTCTTATGTTTTTGTATGTTAAATGAATTGTCTTAGAAAATGATTTGACTACTTATTTTAAGTGAACGGTATATATAAATAATTTTACAGTGGAATATCTTTATTTAATTTATTAGCTCTAACTGATTAAATTTCCCAAAGTGGAGTATTATGTTTATGTATATCCCTTAATTTTCAATGTAGTGATCCAAAAAAATATTGTATGAAAAAAATTGCAGTAAATCATTATGCGGTGGATCTTACAAAGCTCTAATGAAGCTCGAGTTATGAAAGTAGCTAGGCATTTGCCAACTTGACTCTATCGTTAACATTTCGCTATGTTTTTCATTGGATCGTCATTATAATTTAAGAAACGGTGTTGCTTGCGAATATTACAATTTTAACATAAAATAAATACTACAGAAAGTAATATTAATGTATTATACTTTCAGATAAAAATTATTTACCCTATTTTAAGCGTTCATTACACAAAACTTTTAACAATGTGTTACTTTTGCTGAGCAGAGATCAGCTTAGGAAGGTATTTTCAAAAATCAACCCTCAAGAGTGTTACGGGGAGTTATAAATTAAAAAAAATCCTTTTTATCAGCTATTAGACCTATATACTTAAAATTTAACAAAGGTGTTTTATTTCTTTTTTTTTTGTTACCCGAGTTACGCCAAAAGCTTTTTTTGTTTAATTTGCAATTCACGTAAAATTAACTCATTAAAAACTTCTTTATCCTTCAATCTGTGATGTTTAATTTTTCAGTTCACCCGTGCAAAGAACTGATATACCAGCTAGTATATCATAAAAGGAAAAAGTTACATAATTTCAGTAGGTTAAAATATTAAGCATTTTTATTCTGCTGCTGTAATTATCTTACATTTCTACTAGCTTGTCTGACAGTCCTCAGGCTACTCATTAAATCCATCATTGGATTCTTTCATTGCCAAATAAAACAAGAAAAAGACTACTAATCTGAACTTAAAAATGTAGACACATAAATTATTTCTCTGACAAATAGAACTAAATACACTACTCACTCCTTGAAAGAGGAATAACACATCCAAGCTCATCTGCTTTTCTTCATCCATCAACACCTGTTATTACAATTGCTTGGAAGTCAAATGAGGGAAAAAATTATTTCCATAAAAACTGTACAGGGAGAGGTGGGGTTGGGTTAAAACACGATATTTTTGATTCAACCGTCTGTAGTCCAAATGTCTAAAATAATATAGATGGAAACTTCAATTGGGCCGCAAAAATTCTCCAAATGAGCCGCGGGTTGGGCATGCCAGGTTTAAATAAAAGTACATCTCACATTTACCTATTTTTCAGCTTAACTTTAATAAATTTTTTTTTCTTATGACACATTTGAAAATAATCCATGGGCTTATGGCACAAAGTCTAAAATATTATAGAATACGTAAACTGTCATTGTCAACCTCCCTCTGCTTTGACTGAATATTGCCTTGCCGTTGGGTAAACAAGATCTACACCACATTTTGTTGCATACTAAAGATTGGTGGTTGCAGATGGATTTTCTGATTTATTTGCTGCAACAATGCTTGAATGTAAAAAACTGAGGATTATGGTATTCATTTTCATTTCACAATATTAAACTGTGTTGACTCCCAATTCTTAACTATTAATTGAATATCGCACTTTTCCTCTTAATTTTATACAGTTTGTACTTTTGCATCTGCCCCCATTGTGTTAAACTTCTTTGTTTTTCTTTTAGCTTCTTAACCACCTAGAAAATAAAAAATTATTAAATGTGACCTTTCTTCCTGTATTTTGAAAGGATTTCGTTTTAAAACCATATGTTCAGAAAGGACTGTTCAAATGTTTCACTTTCTAAATCGATGGCGTCGTTCTACCTGAAATCTTATTGGATTGATAAAAGAAATGTTTTTGAAATTATGAATCTAAACACATGATACAGGCTTATTATGAATAAAATAAGCTATTGATTAAGTCAATTTCACTTTATTTTTAAAACTAGCTGGTACACCCGTTCTTCACACGGGTCAATTGAAAATTTAATGAATACAGGCTGAAGGATGAAGTTTTTAATGAGTTAATTTTACGTGAATTGTAAATTAAAGAAAAAGAAAAAAGCTTTTTGCATATCTCAGCTGAACAAAAAACCATATTTTTGCTAAATTTTAAGTCTGTAGATATAATAGCTGATAAAAAAGATTTTTTTTACTTATAACGCCCCGTAACTCTCTTATATGGATCAGTTTTTGAAAACACCTTCTGCTCAGCAAAATTAATACATTGTTACAAATTTTGTGTAATAAATGCATTAAAATGTAAATAATTTTTATCTGGATGTGTAATACGTAAATATTACTTCCTGGTGCATTTATTTTATGTTAAATAGCTGTTACCCACGACTTCGTCCATGTGGAATTTAACAAAAAAAGTGTTTATTCAATTCACAGTTTACTAAAACTTAATAATTATATATTCCACGTAAAGAAATACCTATGCTATAAGTATAATGTCATTCTTCTACTTTGTGAATCAATGTTTCTTTTTTGTTTGTTTTTTTCCTTTGTTTTTTGTTGAGCAAAGTGTGAGAGGGACGCATGACCTTTGATACTGTCAATGGGGTGAGGACTGTAAAATCATTGCAGTGTTTGACAATGAAATGAACAATAGAGGTATGAAATTGGCTTACCTCTGTTTAAATGTGGAACCTTGTGAGAAGTCAAATCATGTAAAACCCAAAAATTTCCTAATTTAAGTTTAAATGCTGTTTCTGTTATGGAAAAATTGATGTTGCTCAGGGTTCTTGAGAGAGAATGAAGTCATTGGAATGATTATAAGCGTTAATTGCAACAGTTCAAAACAGGTCTAAGTAGAAGTAGAGTGAAACGAATCTGCAAGCGGGGGGGCGGGTCGCTTGACCTTTGACACTGTCGATGGGGTGAGGACTGGGTAGGGTGAAACGAAGCCGCAAGCAAGGGGTAAGAAAGATGCATGACTTTTGACAGTGTCGATGGTGTGAAGACTGTTAAAATGATTAGTATCAGACATGAACACGAGTGTCATCGCAAGTGTCAGTAACCTAATTAAACAAAAAAAGTTTGATATAACTGCTAGAAACGTTGACACAGAAGGCTCGCGAAATAAACAATCCCTATTGACTAAAAATCCTTAAAGAATAAAAATAATCCCTATTTGAAACGGATATTGTTCACCATTTCATTCGTTTTAATTTTATTTTCATGAAACCCTAATTTTTTCCCCTATAATTAAAGTAGCCTAAGTTATTCCTTATAACATTAGCTATCTGCCAGTGAAAGTTTTGTCAAAATTGGTCCAGCCATTTCAGAGATTAGCCGGAACAAACAGACTGACAGACAAAAATTTTAAAAATTGATTTTTGCATGTAATTACTGTATATACTTTTAAATGCATTTAGTAAAAAGCTGTTAATTTCATTTTACAAACACACTTCATTTTTATTTATATGTATAGATTAAATATTTTAAGTGCAATGGTAAGTTATACAATTTAAAAGAAGTAATTATCTTAAATACTTGCTTATTTGATAAATTTTATTTCCAAAACAAAACACGACATTGAATTGCCCAATTTTAAATATATTGCTATCGAATATTTTTTTAAGTTTGTTGTTTGCCCTGCTTCTTGGTTGTAACTAAACGAAATTTTATTAATTGAAAAACATGGATTAAAGAGTGAGAATCTGTAATGAAGAACCAATGGTAATTATTTTTAATTTCCTGGTATTTCTTATCTATACATATAAATAAAAATGAAGTGTCTGTTTGAAATTAACAGCTTTTTACTATTTGCATTTAAAAGTATATACGGTACTTATATGAAAAAATCAATTTTTAAAGTTTTTGTGTCTTTCTGTCCGTCTGTTTGTTTGGGCTAATCTCTGAAACGGCTGGACCAATTTTGACGAAACTTTCATTGGCAGATAGCTAATGTTATAAGGAATAACTTAGGCTACTTTTATTTTAGAAGAAAAAATTAGGATTCCGGGAAAATAAAATTAAAACCAATGAAATAGTGAGCAATATCAGATTTAAATGGGGATTATTTTATTTCGTGAGCCTTCTGTCTCAACGATATCAAACTTTTTTCTTTGATTAGGTTGCTGCCATTCGCGACATTTCCCATTCATGTCTTGATCCTAATGATTTTACAGTCGTTAACTGAATTGTCAAAGGTCATGTGTCCCTTTCACCCCCTTCCTTGCAGCTTCGTTTGTGTTCGCGTTTCACCCTACTTGCTACTTATACCTATTTTGATCCTAAAGATTTTAGTCCTCACCCATCGACAGTGTCAAGGTCATACGTCCCTTTCACCCCTTGCTCAACAAAAAGCAAAGAAAAAAAAAGAAACATAGATTCACAAAGTAGAAGAAAAGTTTTCGTAAACTCTGCGAAGTGAATAAACACTTTTTTGTTAAATTCCACGTGGACGAAGTCGCGGGGGGTAACAGCTATTTAACATAAAATAAATGCATCAGAAAGTAATATTAACGTATTACACATCCAGATAAAAATTTACACTATTTTTAGCGTTTATTACACAAAATTTGTAACAATGTGTTACTTTTGCTGAGCAGGTAGGTGTTTTCAAAAATCGACCTACAAGAAAGTTACGGCATCATAAATAAAAAAAATGAGCAATTATATCTAAATACATAGTTATGTAAAAAGCTTTTTTTTTTAATTTCTACAATTCACGTAAAATTAATTCATTAAAAACTTCTTTATCCTTCAGTCTGTATTTCTTCATTTTTAAATTCACCCGTGCGAAGAACGGGTATACCAACTAGTAATTATAAAGGACCTATGTTAAATTTAATTTCAATGGCTGTGTTGATAAGCTAACTCTACAATTTGTCAACAATGGAAGAAACTCCACCATCATGTATCAAATGGAAACAAAAGAATTTCAAATAAAAAATTAAATGTGTTGTCTTTTTCTTTAAAAAAGAATTTAGATAATTTGTAGCCATTTGAATCACAATACCTATTTGAAACTAAGTTTTTTAAAAAAAAATTTCATATGCCTTATCACTTAAGGTATCCGAACACGTTGAAAATGACCAAATTTGGACAAGACCGATATTTTTGTTTTGTATTAAATAAAATAGATCTATACTTTGTTTTGATTCTATGCTTCTTAGAGGCCAAGTTACAATCAATTTTATTAAGTTAGAAAAACCGGAAGTGGGTCTTTGATCTACCAGAAGTGGGCATTTAAATTGTTCGAAATCTGTCATGGCGAGTCTGATCACACAAAATATTACTAATGAATTTCTATAAAACTTTTTGCACCTGATACTTATGCTATTTTCTAGAGAATGTACTAAAATATTTTTTATAGTATGAATATTTGAGTTAGGGCATGTTATTTAAATAATGGTCTCATAAAAGCGTTATTTTTCTTATAACGTTTACTCAATCATCTCTAAAAGTTTCAAATTTTAATAAAACATTGAAATTTTAGTACATTCTCTATATAAATGCCTCTAGATTGTTTTGGTAATTCTTTTACTAATATAAGTTTATTACTTTTTTCTCTAATTGCTTTGAAGTTTTACAAAAATATTGCTAAAATTTCACATATAATTGTGATTTTTATGAAATTCCGGTAATTTTTTTTTTAAATATTGTTGATTAAATATTAGTATTTATTGGTATTGAATCCTATAAAAAAGCCTTTATACGTTTAAATATGTTATTTTGTCCAAAAGTACTCTGAACGTGTTCGGATACCTTAAGAGCAATACAAATTTCATGTGAACTTTTCCAGAATTATGACCATGCATTTTTGCATGCATTGTCCATCCATTATTGTCTTCACACACACACAAGTGTGCTTTCACACAGCCTTTTGTTTGGTTTTATTAGCAATTCTAACCAATCATATGTACAGCTGTTTTATACTATACCTATATTCATTTTGTTTAAGCTTTCATTAGAATTGCTACTTAATAATTATTGCTGAATTTAATCTTCATTAATTGTATTGGTACTTGAGTATTTGGAGAACCTTGTAACAGAGTATGTCAAATTCTAATAACCTCATACTGATGTATTGTGGTATTCAAGATCTTAATATTCACCTTACATGGAAAGCAAAATTAGCTTTGACTACTATTTTAATTGTAACTAGGCAAATTTTGCCGTGGGGGAGCTGGCTTGGGAAACGGTAAGGGTATGACATTCATACAAAACACGTAAGGAAAATGTGAAAGCAGCAAAATAGTGCTATAAAATGTGTTGATGCTATTTTCAAAGATATATAGTTGAAGGCGGAAAATAAATTTGTAAAAAGTTCTTTTATAAAAAAAAAAAATTTATTTATATTTTCCAAAAATCATTGTAACACAAAACGCAAGAGGAAAAAAATATGTATTTCATAGTTAAGAAACAAAAATTTGCTGTTTTTATTTTCTTGGAAGGTGTATTTCTGCAACAATTGATCCTCCTAAGCTTCTACTCTTTTGTTTATCTATGCAAATGAATAAAATTTAAATTTCTGTTTCAAATTGACAGCTTTTCACTAAATGCATTTAAAAGTATATCTGGTACTTATATCAAAAAATCAATTTTTAAAATATTTGTCTTGTTGGTCGGTCAGTCTGTTTGTTCCTGCTAATATTTTTTATTTACTTTAAAATTGATAAATTTAATATTGTATATAGAGAGATTGTTCAATTAATTTATATATAATAAACCAAAAATTAACAAAAACAAAGAAAAAATAAAACAAGTATCGATTCACAAAGTAGAAGAATGACATTATACTTATAGCATAGGTATTTCTTTACGTGGAATATATAATTAAGTTTTAGTAAACTGCGAATTGAATAAACACTTTTTTTGTGTTAAATTCCACATGGACGAAGTCGTGGGGGTAACAGCTATTTAACATAAAATAAATGCACCAGAAAATAATAACGTATTACACATCCAGATATAAATTATTTACACTATTTTAAGCGTTTACTACACAAAATTTGTAACAATGTGTTACTTTTGCTGAGCGTAAGGAAGGTGTTTTCAAAAATCGTCCCCCAAGAGAGTTACGGGGCGTTATAAATAAAAAAAAATCTTTTTCTTATCAGATATTATATCTACAGACTTAAAATTTAGCAAACATGGTTTTTTGTTCAGCTGAGTTATGCAAAAAGCTTCTTTTTTTGTTTTATTTACAATTCACGTAAAATTAACTCATTAAAAACTTCTTTATCCTTCAGTCTATTTTTTTAATTTTTCAATTCACCCGTGTGAAGAACGGATATACCAGCTAGTGTAAAATAAAATTAGAGTTAAAATAGCACGAAAGCATTTTTTTTTTCACTTTACAGAAACTGATTTTGTAAGTCAGTGTTTCCCAAAGTGGGGTACACATAGCCCTAGGGGTACAGCAAGAGTTCGGTGGGAATGTACGTGTTGCACCAGAGTTTGGTGGGAATAGACACTGCACCATGCTTACCTGCGCCTAATTCTACGTTCAAAAAATATTGAATGGATAAAATATCCATTTAACATTAATACAACATCCATGCCAAAAGACTTGTTTCAAGCGGGAAGAAAAGCAACTGTTCGAATTGGCTTCAGAAGGATTCTTGAAAAATAAATATAAGGCGTGTGTACTTTAACACCATTCTGATTACAAATGTAACGTGTATCTGGTCTTAACAGAAAGTTCTGAAATACATCTTGCCTTTTACAACTTCATATTTATGTGTAATTATGTTTTCAGCATTCGTAGACATTAAAAAAAAAAAAGACTGTTGGATGTAGTACCGTGCATCTTAAATTAAAATGAACCACCAGGGAATCAAATTACGATTTGTCATCTCAGCATAAACAATTTCATCCTCGTTAATCCAAATAAATGTTGTTTTTATTTTATTGCGAATAGTTTTATTTCTCTTTTCTTATTATTTTGTGTCTGTCACTAAAAGATGAAAAAAAAAAAGTAGATAAATTAAGAAAAAATGTTCTTACACTTTCCAAGGAAAACAAAGTGGAAAAATACTAGTTCCAAGATTTTAAAAAAAATAGAATATGAGGAATTTAGAAATATGTATACCGAGAGGGTGGCGGAGAGTAATAATAATACCAAAAAAAAAAAACAATGTGTGGGGAAAGTAAAAAATAATTACTTTAAGAAAATTCCGGGTTGTCTATGAGTTTCGTTGAACGAGAAACTTTTAAAAATTCATTAATGAAAAGTAAAAATAAAACTACGTTAAGTGATGGAAATTCGCAACATATGACAGCGGAAAAATTATGAATGTCAGAGTAAACTACTGTGAGCGCGGAAACTTGCATCGAAACAAAACATGCGGCAGTTGAATCTCTTATCGTGTCTAAACAATTTTCATTTCGCTGCTTTACTTTTCACGTTTCAGGACGCTCAAAATGATAGGGGGGAAAGATATACGCTGGGTTTTTTAAAAACCCTCCGTCCCATATCGAATGTATCAACAAAAATAAGCAAAAGTTCTTTTATGATTTCATTACATATTTTAATGAGGCGAAGTATTTACATATATATTTACATTACCTAACTAGCAA
Organism: Trichonephila clavipes; assembly: GCA_019973935.1. Taxonomy (NCBI): domain Eukaryota; kingdom Metazoa; phylum Arthropoda; class Arachnida; order Araneae; family Nephilidae; genus Trichonephila; species Trichonephila clavipes. Next base: position 214,095 of record BMAU01018921.1, read on the forward strand.
TAGTTTTTAAAGAGTTGATATTCAGGTATCTGAAACTTGGCAAAACACATGATTCTCAATTTTGGAAGTTTGTAAGGAAAGAATATGAAAACTGATTCACTTTATCCTGACGATTCAAGAGGTATTTAATAAATTGTAATTGTTCATTTTAGTGATTAACAAAATATAATTTGTCTAGCATATAAAAAAAAATTTAAGAAATATAGAATAAAAAAAACAGAATAACTTAGTTTAGAAGACGTTGTTTGCGCAAGCGCAACAGCGCTGCCTGGACTGCGCATACCCAGTAATTCTGATGTAACTAAAAAGAGTTGTGAGTAAAAAATAAACTCCAGTCCACTAAAAACTGTGTTCTGAGTGAGTGCTGAGTATTCGACGGAGTGAGCCATAACATTGGTCCGGTAGAATCCGGAGAAAAACCGCGTGTAGTGATGAGTTAAAATTGTGTCTGAATACTGAGGGAAGAAACTGAGTTTCCGAAGTATTTTCTGTGTCTTGAGAATCCAGCGCAATTCATCAGTCGAAGTAAGAGCGATTTCCTTGCTTCTTATTTGATATCAAATTAATGTTATGTGTTAAAATGTCGACAATTAAAAGTCTTAAAAAGGACGAGCTTTTGCTGGTCGCCGAGGAGCTGGGATTAGACATACCCCAGAATCCAAAAATTATAGTATTAAAGAATTTAATTGAGAGTAGTGAAATCTTTGAAACTGATAAGGAGTTTCTGCAAAGTGTAATTGATGGCGTTTTGGCGGAAAAGGCCGCTAAAATTGAACAAGAAAAATTTAAATTAGAGTCTGAAAAGGCCAAGATTGAATTTGAAAAAATTAAATTAGAACAGTTAAAGAAAGAGCTTGAGTTAACTAATGCTAAATGTAAATTGTCCCCTGCGCAAGAGAAAAGTGAACATTTCGAATCTGTCCTATCTGATATTGAAAACTTAATTAAAAGTATCAAAACTCTTAACAATACCTGTCCCTTCTAATACAGAAGCCTATAATTTATTTTTTCAATCGCTAGAAAAAGCTTTTAAAACAAAAAATGTGGAGGATAAATTTAAAGCAGAGATTTTATTGAATATGTTGGGAGAAAAGGTGGGAAATTTAATGATTTATGTTAAACAAGAGGAACTGGGTGATTACGAAAAAAAATCAAGCAGTTAGTGCTAAAACAATTTCAACCAACACCTCGAGTATTACTTAACCAGTTTCGAAGGTCCCAAAAACTACCAAATGGGAACTATGTTCAGTTTGCTTCTAGAATTGAAGCAATGTTTGATTATTATTGTAAATTAAGAAACGTTAATGAATTATGCCAGTTAATTGTTGCCGATCAGATAATTAATTCTCTTGATCAAGAACTGACCAGTTATATTAATTTAAAAATGTGTGAAAATTGGTACACACCAGATAAGCTGGGTCGTGAATTAGATTGTTTTTTTGTCCGATGTTAATGAAACAAAATGTTCATATTGCTGTGAAAATCATGCTATTCCTTTTTGTACAAAATTTAAACAACTTTCCGTTCATGAAAGAGTAGAGATAGTTAAAAAAACAGCGACTCTATGCTTTCTGTGTTTAAGAGTAGGTTGTATGGCGTCGAAGTGCAAAGAGAAACCTTGTAAATTATGCGCTAAGAGGCACCATGTCTCGTTACATTTCCCCAAACAAAATACGGATTTTAAACAAGCCATAGTACGTCGAATGCTTTCCATCCATCAACAGAGTCAAGGTTAAATGCGGAAGCACGAGATAGAGAATTTAACCCTGCTTTTCCCTCTAGAGAGGTTTCGGAGAAAGATAGTAATGCGGTGTTTGCAATTAATCAAAAAAAGGGAACCACTAGTGTGTTTTTGAGTTCCGTGAAGTGTTTTGTAAAAGATTCATACGACGAGAAATGGCAAATAAGAGGTCTGCTTGACGTCGGTTCTATGACAAATCTAATTACGAAAAAATTCGTAGAAAAATTAGGATTAAGAAAAGAAAAAGTAAATATTCTGGTCACGTGTTTAAATGACTCCTCTGTATGTGTTAAAAATTGCGTAACTACGGAAATCTCGGAATTCCGATGGTAGTTATAAAAAGAGAATAAAAATGTTAGTTGTAGATAAAATTACTGATTTAACTCCAGTTAAAAATCTAAATGTGAAAGGATTAATTCCTGAAAATATAAATTTAGCAGATGATTCCTTTTATGTGCCAGGTCCCATGGATTGTTTATTGGGTGCAGAAATTTTTTAAGAATTATTGCGTAGTGGACAAATTCGTTCTGAAAATTCTAATCTTATTTTCCAAAATACTGTGTTTGGGTTCGTGGCTTCATGGAGCAATAGTTTTGCAGATACTGAAGCACAGGTTCATTGTGGATTAATTAAAGGAGATTTAAATCAAACTCTTTAAAAATGTTTTGGGAATTGGAAAACGTTGACGTAGAGAAAGGTAAAAATGAAGAAGGAATTTTTTGTGAGGATCACTTCCTAAAAACGCATTCTAGAGATGAGGAGGGTCGGTATGTGGTTAAAATGCCCCTTAAAAACGAACCAAATTGTTTAGGTGAGTCGAGGGACATCGCTCTAAAACGATTGAATGCGCTGTGGACTCGATTAATCAGAGATCCTCAATATCTTAAGTTGTATAGAGACTTTATACATGAGTATGACCAACTTGGTCACATGAAAGAAGTTGTCGCAGAGCATGACAACTCTGAGGTTGCCTATTATATGCCACACCATGGCGTCCTTAGACCAGAAAAGAGCACAACGAAGCTGAGGGTAGTTTTTAATGCTACCAATCTTACAAGTAATGGGTTATCGTTGAATTCCATACAGTACAATGGAGGACTGGTTCAAAATGACCTGTTTACAATTATGATTAAATTTAGATATAATTTAGATTTTTACCTTTACGGCAGATGTGAAGATGATGTACCGAATGATACTTATCCATGAGAGCCAACAGCCGTTGCTTAGAATTTTGTGGAAAGAAAGTCCAGAGGATCCAGTGAAAACCTTTGAGATGAAAACAGTCACATATGGCACGCGGTGAGTGCACCCTTTTAGCAACGAGAACTTTACTGCAGTTATCGAGAGATGAAGAGAAGAACTTTCCTTTGGCTGCACCTGTTCTAAGAGAAAACTTTTATATGGACGACGTTCTTTGCGGCGCTGCGTCTTTAATGGAAGCCAAGGCCTTGAAAAACCAACTTTCCGGCATTTTGAAAAAGGGAGGAATGGAATTGCACAAGTGGGGTAGTAGTCATCCGGAACTGGCTTCAAACATCCTCGGAGACTATGAGTTCGAGAATTCAATTGAAACCAAGACGTTAGGAGTGTCCTGGAAATCACAAGAGGATTGTTTTATCTTCAAAATTGCAGTGGAGTTAAAAGACTCCTATACCAAGAGATGTGTCCTTTCGACAATAGCTAGACTGTTTGATCCATTAGGACTATTAGGTCCAGTAGTCGCAAGAGCCAAGATCTTCATGCAGAGTCTTTGGAGTCTTAAAATCGACTGGATCGACGAGTTGCCTTCTGAGAGAGCCAAAGAGTGGCATCGTTTCCTAGAGGACTTCAACAGTGTAAGAAGTATCTGCATTGGTAGATGTATTGTGCATCCTCAAGCGACAAGGGTAGAACTTCACGGTTTTGCTGATGCTTCAGAGAAATGTTACGGAGCAGTGATATATTGCCGTTCTCAATCGCCAGATGGTGCAACGCAACAACAGTGAAGCTTGTAACAAGTAAAAGCAGAGTAGCACCTGTGAAGAGTGTCACCATGCCGCGACTCGAGCTGTGTGCTGCCGTTCTTCTTGCAAAACTGATGAAAAGAGTTGAGACTGCCTTACAAATGAAAACACCCCCGTGTACCTGTGGAGTGACTCGACTATTGTCTTAGCGTGGATCCAGAAGGAGCCTAACTTGCTTAAAACCTTCGTGGCAAATAGAGTTGCCACAATCCAACACTTGATTAACGCAGAGCAATGACATCATGTTTCTTCGGAACAGAACCCAGCTGACCTCGTTTCAAGAGGTCTCGACCCGTCCAGTCTTCTCAACAACTCTTTGTGGTGGAATGGACCTAAGTTTTTAACGACGAAAGATTTTCCGGAAAAGAATACCCTTTCATCAGTGACAGATAATGATGAATTTAACTGTGAATTTAAAAGTAACGCAAAGCACACTGTGTGTGTGTGTTAATTTAAATCTAACAAACTCAACATTTATGACTGACCTGTTAAATATAAGTAATAAGTACACTAAAATAATTAGAATGTTAAGTTTTATTTTTAGGTTCATAGCAAATTGCCGAGGAGAAAAAGGAGAGGACCTTTAGATGTCCAGGAAATCAACCAAGCGGAGGTCACCTTAATCAGGATTGTGCAACTACAGGAGTTCAAAAAAGATGAGTTTGAAAGAAAATAATAGTGTCTGCAGAAAGTCTTATAAAATCCCTTTTTAGATAAAGATGGTGTGTTGAGAGTTGGTGGTAGACTTTGTAATAGTGATTTGAACTTTGAATGCAAATTTCCTGTAATATTACCTTGTAACCATAAATTAACGAATTTAATTGTAGAATATTTTCACTTAAAATACTTCCATCTAGGTCCACAGGCCTTACTATATCAAGTAAGACAGAGATTTTGGCCTCTTAGAGGACGTAATGTATGTAGGAAAATAGTACATGATTGTCTTGTATGTTTTAAAGTGAAACCTATAACTTGTGAACAAATAATGGGCAATTTGCCTAAAGAAAGAGTTAGGGAAAATTTTCCCTTTGATTGCAGTGGGATTGACTTTATTGGACCGTTTTGGATCAAGAGCAACAAACAGCGTAAAAGCAGTTTGTATAAGATATATGTTTCAATTTTTGTGTGTTTTGTCACTAAAGCTGTACATTTTGAATTAGTGTCGGATTTAACAACTCAGACATTTATTGCCTCATTAAAGAGATTTATTGCTAGAAGAGGAAGACCCTCTCTAATATTTTCTGATAATGGTAAAACGTTTATAGGAGCTAATGCAGAACTCAAGAGATTGTACAAGTTGATAAATCCTGATCCTGAATTGGCTGGTTTCTTAGTAGATGAAAATATAAATTGGAAATTTCTCCCTCCCAGAGCACCAAATTTTGGCGGCTTATGGGAAGCTGGCGTAAAGTCGTTCAAATTCCATTTTAAACGTGAGGCAGGCAATTCTAGGTTTACTTATGAAGAGTTTCTAACCATTATGACTCAAATTGAGGGAATTTTGAATTCCCGTCCTCTCACCCCTTTGTCAACGGATATAGACGATTTGTCGGTTTTGACACCGGCACACTTTTTAATTGGAAGACCAATTACTTCCATTAATGAACCAAACATTATACATATAGAAACAAATAGATTAAACATATATCAGAGATTAACAAAAATTGTGCAGTCTATATGGAAAAGGTGGAGTAATAATTACTTAAGTAATCTTCAACAGAGATCTCTAAATGGAAATTTGAAAAGGATAACGCTAGAGTGGGTGATTTAGTCCTTATTAAAGAGGATAACTTAGCAGTCAATAAATGGTTAATGGGCAGATTGATCGAGGTATTTCCTGGAAAGGATAATAGAATTAGGGTTGTAACAATCAAGACTCAACATGGTGTGTAGCGAATTATAAACGAAGCAATGTCTATCGAAACGAAAGGAGTGTGTATCCGGGCGAATTAGTTAAGACAGTCCACAAGAAGTAGTTCCATGAGATAATTTAGGTATAATAATGTTTAATTAGATACGAATTGCCGCGATGCGGCTTACATCCTACGATACAAGTTACACACACTCCACGATCTTTACAATTTTAATACAGATGTGCGCACACCAGCGCCCTCGCGTGGTCAATATTTCGGCACACACCCCACCGGTGAACAGAATGTTCATCCAGTAAATATCGAACCACAATTAATACAAACAATTATTCAAATACAATTCTTACAAAGAAAATACTGATACAATACTAATAATCAAATCTAAATTATACATATTAGAAAGAAAAAAGTAAATATACATTAAAGTACACAATATAATGAAACTTAAAGATGACAAAGCTTCAATTTACAAACAAACAAATACTAGGATACATACCTCAAGATTTCACAAAAAATAAATTTAACAGAGATTAAATAATAATGTGTAATCTCCTACCATTAATCTGAAAAATATAAACAAATTAGTACAAGTATATTATACAATTTCTAAAGGGTACAGCAATTGAATGGGTTTTTGTGAAGAGACCTTTAAAAGTTTTTACAAGACAAGATCTAACGTTATCGTCTCTTCCAATAAATATTTCTTTGATTATTCCAAGTTCCCACAATAATTTTGATTTTACATTTCCTTCAACAAGAACTACGTCGTTTAATTTTAAATTCTTATGAACAGATGGTGTTTTAAAATGATTAGCTGTTTTTAACTGGAGCAAATACTGTTCTTTCCAGCGTCTCCAAAGTTGTTTTAAAAGAAGAGTTCGGTAAGTCTTTCTTTTCTTGTACGACTCCTTTGCCGTAGTGGCGTCGATCAGTTCGATGAAATGTATAGGATATTTAGAGTCACCATAATCTAACTCGATTATGGGCTGGAGTTAGTGGTTCCGGCTTTCCTGGATCATTCTCCACGTATGTCAATGGTCGATGATTAACGATGACTTCAACTTCTGAAAGTATCGTTGAAAGTTCTTCAAATGTTAGAAGTGCCCTGCCAAGTATTTTACGTAAAGGATCCTTTATAGTTTTAACAAGACGTTCGTAAAATCCACCCCCCCCCAAGGCGCACGTTCAACTATGAACTTCCAGTGAATACCTTTATCTGCGACAAAACTTTGAAATTCACTGTCTTTCAAAATGTTGGCAAAATATGTTAGCTCCCTTTCAGCTGCTTTAAATGTACGTGCATTATCGGAGTATATTACCTTGCAATTACCTCTACGAGTGAGGAATCTCCGTAAAGCAAGTAAAAAACACTTTGTGGACAAGTCCGACACAAGTTCTAAGTGTACGGCACGAGTGACTGCACATGTAAACAAAGAAACATAAGACTTGCGAGTCCCTTGATTGTCCTTAACAAGTATTGCACCTGTAAAATCAATTCCTACACTTTGGAAAGGAGGAGATTGGGTGATTCTATCTCGGGGCAACTGACCACTTAACTGGTCAGCTGGTTTGGCACTGTATTTTTTACAAACGAGACAGATTCGAATCATTGTTTTTACTAACTGACGACCCTTAGGTATCCAATATTTTTTCCGAAGTTGAGTCAAAGTTGCAGATACGCCACAATGACCAATTCGTTCATGTTCCCTAATAACAAGTAATTCTGTAAATTTACAGCGTCGAGGAAGAATAACAGGATGCTTTTCACCAAAGCATAAGTCTGCTTCAAGCAACCGTCCAGTAAGTCGTAATAAATTGTTTTCATCCAAATACGGCACTAAACTCTTTATTTCAGAGCTAGATCGAAGTTGTTCGTTTTGTTTTAAGGCTAATATCTCAGCTGAATAAAATTCGGATTGAACACATTTAAGCCAAAAATATTCAGCATTTTGTATTTCATCTGCAGTAATGTAGAAGTCCATCGATTTGCAAATGTTTCTAGCATTGTTCACGAATCGGAAAACCCAAGCAGTCGTTTTCAAAAGTTTCTTAAGGCTGCTGGATCGATTTATGTCAACAAGAGCTTCCCTCTGTTGAGTAACTGCCACATGCACACTAGAACGATGTTCTAATTCTTCCGAGCAGAGCTCCGAATCTAAAATATCTCGGTGACGATTTGGCCAATGATCGGGTGTTAGTTTAAGCCAAGGTGGCCATGCCACCACAGCTCATTCTGTGCTAACTTGACGGCAGATGTACCACGCGAAAGGAGATCAGCAGGGTTGTCCTTGCCTGGACAGTGTCCCCACTGCATCGGATCAGAGAGCAATTGTATCTCTTGAACACGATTTTTAATGTATGGTTTGAACGCTGAAGAATCGCTGCGTATCCAGTAGTACGAAATGAGAGAATCGGTCCAATAATATATATTAGCATCAAATTTGAGACAAGATGACACCTGTTTGGCCAACCTAGCTGACAATAAGGCTGATGTCAGTTCAAGACGAGGAAGCGTCAATGATTTCAAAGGTGCCACACGACCTTTTGAACAAATGAAACTAGTTTCGATTTCGTTATTACAAGTAACAAACCGCAAGTATAATATTGTTCCATAAGCTGATTTACTCGCGTCTGAAAAACAATGTATTTCACACTTAAATATTTCTTGATCTATGTTACCTAAATAGAACCGTGGTATCTTTATCTCAGTCAAGCCCTCAGCTTCGCTACTCCACTGCTGCCACTTGTGTCGTAGCTTTGGGGGAAGTTCAGAGTCCCATCTACTCCTAAAGTCCAAAGTTCCTGAAGAAGACATTTCAATTTGATAACGAATGGGCCAAGAATTCCAATGGGGTCGAAGATGCGACCAACCACACTCAGAATAAATCTTTTCGATTCTCCTCTACGTGACATAAACTTCAATAGATCCTTTGGATCGAAATAAATTAAATCATTTTCTGGATCCCAAGCAAGTCCTAAAACCTTCGTTGGAGGTCTAAGATCAATAGCACTAGTTTCAGAGGATTCCGTTTTGACACCTTCTTGCTGCCATAACAAATTAAGTTGTTTCGAATTACTTCGCCATTTGCGCAATAACATGCCTGCGTCACTGAATATTTGCAAGCACTCCAAGGTAGTACGTAGAGCGTCCGGAACATCATTCTGACCACAAATGAGGTCATCAACATAAATGGAACTATTTAGCAACTCAAATGTATGAGGATATTGCTCTCTGTACTTCTTAAAATGATGTTTTAAAGTTGCTGCGAGAAGGTATGGGCTAGGTCGAAGTCCAAAAAGAACTCTCGTGAAATTCAAAACGTATGGCTCTTTATTCAAATTATCAGTCCAGAAGAAACGTGTAAAATCTCGATCACGGAAATCTAATTCAATTTGAAGAAAAGCCGATTTTACATCAGCTGTAAATGCTACAGGACTTTTTCGAAAACATAAAAGCAGTTCTAAAATGTTGGGATGCAAATTTGGTCCCGTATATAAACTTTGGTTTAACGATGACTGTCCATCTTCATGTGCTGAACCATCAAATACTATTCTAATATGACTTGTGGTTTTGTCGCTACGTATCACTGTATGATGGGGTAGGTAAAATCCCTGACTATCCAATAAAGAATCACAAGAAGTACGCTCAACAATACCTTCCCTAACATAGTCATCAATTACATCCTTATACTCGCAGAACAACTCGTGATCACATTTAAACCTACGAACCAACCCCTCAAAACGCTTACGTGCGACAGTTTTATTATTTTGTAAAGCCTCTCTCATACCTGGTTTCCATGGCAAATTTACACGATATCGACCATCTACGAAATTAACTGATTTATCAAACTCACTTAAGTATCTCTTCATCCCCATTACCTAAAGTCATCGAACCCTTGTCAAGTATTCCTAAACTTTCTATCTCCCAAAATCTCCTTAGCTCAGTCGAAATCGATTCATCTTCACTGTGAACCAAATGTACCGAAGTACAATCACTCCGCTCATCACACCTTCCCTGAAGAGACCATCCTAGCCTAGTCTCGACTGCAACCAATGATGAATCTAATCTTTTTATCCGATGTGTTAAAGACCAATAAAAATCGGAACCTATTAATGAAATTTCACAATTCTCAGAAGATTCATTACAACTGAATGTTAGCCTAAACCCTTTTGACTCCATTTCTGCCCACGCATCTGGATTAGGTAGGCTAAGTGTTGCCTTTGAAATTTCCTCAATTTCCAATGCCTCAATCACAGTCTCTTCTCCGCTTAATATATTCCTTAGCCTAACCTCGACCTTACTACAAGTTTGTTTTTTAGGAGTTTTACAACCGAACGAAAAAATATTTAGCCTTTCCGAACCCAATATTTTCAACCCCAACCTCCGAGACACATTTTTTTAATGAACGACTTCTCACTTCCATTATCAAAAAGGCAAAATATCTTATCCGATGAAGAACGACCTATAATTCCGGCCTTCACACATTGCAATAAAACTCCATCTCTGTTATGAAAAACAGAATTTGAAGACGTAGTTTTAACGTCAACATTCTTTTCCTCCAAATCCAAATGCGAATTTTGCTTAGATTTTTCTAACTTAAAACAAATAGCACGTGCATGTCGACCTTTACAATACGAACAAACCTCTTTCTTGCACTTTTTAACATAACAACCAGTGTTGCAACAAATGAAACATCTCCCCTTCTTTAATTAATTTAGCTCTTTTTTTCTGAACGCATAAATTCTCACACAAATCAGACACATGAGTATTCTCGAAACAAAATAAGCAATTTGAATTTGCAGCCGTCAGCAATTCGTTTGCAGAGGAGAACGATTTATGAGATGGGTGGAATCGAGAATGACCTTGAACCCTTCGATTTGACTGTGGATAGCTATGAGACGTTCTTTCGAAATACTTAGTATTGGAATAGGAATTTTTATTTTTCAATTCTAGGTCATGCGGTTTTACTAGAAATTCTGTGCGTTCGCGACTTTCTACTTCGCTTCGCAAATATGCAATTAAATCAGTGATTTGTGATTGTGTTTCATTATGTTTTTTATTTTATTCTAATGCTAAATCAGGGGGAATAACTTTCATAATTATCGGAAACAAGAGACAACTATAGGAATCGGGAGAGATTTCAAGAGATTCAAGTCCCCTTATATTAATTTCTAACTGATCATATAAATTTCTTAACGCAATAACATCAAACGATTTACGGACAGGGGTCAGATTTAACAAGCGATTCATATGAAAGTCAACAATAAGTTCTTTACGTCCGAACCGATTTTCTAAAATTTTAATTGCTTTTGCATAATTTTCCGATGTTAGAGTTAAGCCTCGTATAGCCAATTCTGCATCAGATGTGACAACCGATTTCAAATAGGAAAATTTGTCCACATCATTTAAACTCGAATTTTCATGTACTGCGGATTTAAATCTAGCCCAAAAACTGGGAAAACTACTGATATCCTTGCCCGAAAAAGATTCTAATGTGAGTTTAGGTAAACGCGGTTGATTTGATAAAACAGAACTAACTGTACTATTTAAAGGAAGTGTTATGTTTTGTGGTTGATTTTCCACCGAATTTTGAATAGCAGTGTTCGAAACTGATTCTACATAACGTTCAGCACGGATTTTCCAAATTATAAATTTATCTCGATATTCTTCGCGAGTTACGATTTCTTCTTCTAGACTCTCAATATCTATTAAATTCTCAATTTCCTTATCGAGTGTACTCAGCTCTTCAAATTTAGAAATTAATTGCATATATATCTCATGTACTGTTGTTTTATCAGCTGTATTGCTTATTTCGGATTCTAATTTATTAATTTGTTTTGTTACGAGGGATCTCGAAACAGACCGAGTCTTTTCGTTCTTTCTAATATAGCCTTATTTGCTGCATCCATTTTAAACCAAAACACTATAATTGCAAACAAATATACAAATGACAACACCAATTCTGAATGCAACTTAGTACAACTTTCAAACAAAATTCAGCTTAACAATATGCATTCAAATAAACAAAACTATACCAGAGCAACCTTCCAAATACCGACAGTTACGAATAAACCAAAATCAGAAATGATGAGAAATAAGCTTAACTAGACAAATACCGAATTCAAAGTTAGACAAAACGAAAGTACTCACCCCCCATCACGCAGCGAATGTCCTTCAAGGCCGATGCACCATGTAGCGAATTATAAACGAAGCAATGTCTATCGAAACGAAAGGAGTGTGTATCCGGGCGAATTAGTTAAGACAGTCCACAAGAAGTAGTTCCATGAGATAATTTAGGTATAATAATGTTTAATTAGATACGAATTGCCGCGATGCGGCTTACATCCTACGATACAAGTTACACACACACACTCCACGATCTTTACAATTTTAATACAGATGTGCGCACACCAGCGCTCTCGCGTGGTCAATATTTCGGCACATGGTGTAGTAAAAAGACCTATTTCTAAAATTTGTATCTTGCCCATGAGAGAATGAATTTTTTTCTTTTTGTATTACAAGATTTTACTTATTTTTAAGTTATTGTAATTAATCTTTTAATATTGTGTGTATTTTAGTGAATTCTTTCTGATTTATAATTATTTTAATAATGTTACATTTTAATATAACAATATTGTAAAAAGCCATGAAACTTATTGAATGTTGTAACATTGCAATGCCGGGCGGAATGTATGCGCAAGCGCAACAGCGCTGCCTGGACTGCGCATGCCCAGTAATTCTGATGTAACTAAAAAGAGTTGTGAGTAAAAAATAAACTCCAGTCCACTAAAAACTGTGTTCTGAGTGAGTGCTGAGTATTCGACGGAGTGAGCCATAACAGACGTATTAGCAGTAATTTTCAAGTGCGAACTCAAAGAATGCACCGACTTCGAAAGAATTGAATACGCGCGCGCTATGGATTCTTAGAAAACTAGCCCCATTTGGAAAAGAAGGGGGGGACCTGTCATAGATACAGTCGACTCTCGATAATTCGAAGTTGGAGGGACCAATGAAAAACTTCGAATTATCAAGAAGGTAGGAAAAACTCTCAAAATACACGAAGAGAAGTTTTTTTCTAACACATTTAAATTTAAAACTATGTAATAAAGCAACAATTGTACATAATCTTTTTTAAAGTACATTTTATACAGTATAAAAATAAAACAGAAGTTAAAAGTCCTATATTAAAAGAATACACTTATGTCTTGCAAACAACTATTAAAAGAATATACATACTATGTATAATTAATCCTTTTTGTCGAAAAATCTGATATCTTTTTTTGTTTTAAGGCCTTCAATCTAACTTTGTCAATAGATTTTTCTAGAACAAATGAAGCCTGTAAAATGTCTGCATCAACATGATTTTGAAGGAAAAAGTTGCGTAGTTTGTTTAGTGACACTTAAGCTTCTGACAGAGATACCAGAGTCAACTTCTCCGATTCGTCTTCATCACTTTCTGTATTATTGTAGTCCCAAAACCACAATTTCAGTGTCAGATAGAGCTGCCCATACAGCATTGTCCGTGTCAACCAACACGTAGTCGTCAAATCTTGTTATGGAAGAGCTTCCCAAAAAGGGATGGTTCAGCATTAAATTCAGTGAGTGTATCGTCCACACCACCCAGATTCGGCGAGAAGAAGCCTGACTTTTTAAAACAGCTGTGAATTGTCAAAGGAGTAACAGCTCTCCAAGCCTTGTCAATGATAATCAAATCTGTTAAAGAGAAATAGTAGTTATATTCTGCTGATTTTCGAGGCTATTCAAAACGCTTTTAACGACTTCACGCCGATAAAAAGTTTTAAAATTATGTATAATGCCCTGGTCGAGTGGCTGAAGTTTGGAGGAAAAATTTAAGTTTCGCATTTGATAAAGGTGGTGCGCTATTGTGCACAGTACAGTTGTCTAAAAATAAGAGAATATGTCGTTTCTCTCTTTTCATATCGAGTTCAGTGAGACCAACCATTCATTAAAGAGTTCGGGGTCATCCATGCCTTTTTGTTTGAGCGGTATTTGGTAGGGAACGAGTTTATGCCCTTGAAACACCGAGGTTTTGTAGATTTTCCTATGACGAGAGGAGTAAACTTTTCTGAGCCGTCCATGTTTACAGCCAGTAAAATAGTTAACCTCTCCTTGCTATGTTTTTCCTCCATGGCATTTTCTTTTTTGAATGTAAATGTATTTTCTGGCAAACACTTGAAAAAGAGTCCGGTTTCATCCGTGTTGAAAATGTTACGTGGTTCGTACTCTTTTATTAGATCCGAAAGCGAGTTCTACCACTTAGAACAAACGTTAATATCGACACTTGAGCTTTCCCCGCACATTTTTTTGAAGACTATCCCATTCCTTTTCTTAAAATTTGTAAGCCATCCCTCGCTAGCCGAAAACTCGATTCCTAATTCTTTGGCGAATGCTTTAGCCTTTTCCTTCAATAAAGAGCTACCCATCGGAATATTCTGTCCTCGACACTGTCTCATCCATGAAACTAAACACTGTTCAAGACGTGGAAAATTACCTTTACTAGCGCGTTTTCTCACTCTACTCGAAGATGAACTAAAGATTTTCTCTTTATTCTTCAGAATAGTGGAGAGCGAGCTCAGTGGGATTTCAAATGCTTTGGCTACATCGACCTTCCTCTCACCTTCTTCAACTGATTCTATCACCTTTTTTGCTTTTCAGAAATTCTTAAGCACTTGTACTTTTTAAAAGAAGACATGTCGTTCTTTTTGCGTGATAAGTCGACACTGAGGTAAGGTGTAAAGTAGTGGCCCAAGGTTTATCGAAATTAACAGGTAGGAAACATAAATCACCACAACTTTAGTACAATAATATTTTTAATTTAAAATTTGGAATCTTAAAATGAACACAAGGCGCATTCACACTCAGCTACGGGTATAATTAATAGCAGGGGTCGACAACTATGGCACGTGGAGCAATTCTTAGTGGCACATTACCGCTCTTTTTTTTAAAAAAAAAACTAATAGAATAAAGTTAAATCCCTGTCTTTGCCTCGTACATTTTTATATAAAGGTTTTATTTCTCGCTTTCAATTCTCTGCCATAAAACGATTCTGCTGAATTATTTTGGATGTAGTTTGAGTGCTTTATTTTTTTTAAAAAAAAATCTGTTTAAATGTGATTTATTATTAGTAATAAATACTCAACGCAAATAAAAATTATTGTGCAATACTTGTCAAAGGAAGCATCACTCATTACTGCACAGTGAATAAAAAAGAAAGCAGTTTTTCCTTTAGCCGGGGTATCAACGGAAAAAGAAAAAACAGATGGCTTAGGAATAAATCAAAATTCTGCTTAGCAAATACGGGAAATATAATAAACAAAGTAGTTATTCTATCAACATGCACAATTTGGACTAAAAATAAGTTCAGTAAAAAAACCGCTCGTGCTATAATTAGTTACATTAAGTAAATCTAACTTCATAATATTGAAAGTTTGAATTATATATATCGAGAGTTTTATAGAATAACTTCGAATTATCGCGTGTTGTAGTCTGGCCAACCACAAATTTTACTTCAAAATATTGAGAGTACCAAAACGTATGGTTTTAGTTCGAAATATCAAGAATTTTTCTAGGGGCTGAGCACATACTTCGAATTAACGAAAAGTTCGTATTATCGAAAGTTCGAATTATCGAGAGTTGACTGTATATATATATATACACAGTCCCCACTGAAGAGTCATAAATTACCATTCATCAATGGAATATACGGGGAAATTTCATGTTTCCTTCCGCAAGAAGGCGGAGTTACAAGTTTACTTTCCCCCTCTTACCAAATGTGCAATGCTGATTTAATAATTACTCGCAAAAAATTAATTTAAAAAGTTTAAAGTATGCGCGTTTGAAAGCATAAAAAAAGGAAATTTTTCCTGTTTTTACTTTTATTATCCGATAATTTAAAATATTTTTATGATCGTTTTAATGCACTACATATGAATTTTCAGATCTTTAAATAATATTTAAAAATACTTAGAAATTTTTTTAAAAAAAATCGAAATAATGGAAGAATTTAATTTTTTTTCGCTTTTTTAGATGCATTTTATTCCATGCAATTGGGAGCAATATCCTAGATATACGAGAGAGAAACTCCGTAGGATTAACATTACGCTCGAGATTTCGTGGTGGCGTATCAACGGGGCTCTTAAAGTTGACGACTGTGGTTAAAATCGTTCGAAAAGTCCATGAATGATGAAATACGATGAATCGGATGACGCAATAGTCTCTCAGTATTCGTGAGTGGCGGGGACCATATTCTTCAAAAATAGATCATGGTGCCCACCAATCATTTTCGCGTTTAGACGCACAATGTAAAGCGCTTTTCCCATCCCAAGGAGGGACTCCAGTGGACAGTTGCTCCGGTCAATCAAATCGCAGTTAGCAAGGTAGCTTTTTCTTCAGTGTGCGGACTGCGTTCGCCACTGTTTTTTAGCAGTTTATGTTCTGCCCATTTTTTATTTCTTCTTTTAATTTTTCTCTTTTCATACTTTATGTCACCCCATAAATTAAGATATCTTTTTATTAATTCTGATGAGGAGGTACGTCCCTCATTTAGGGACAGGAACTCCGTAAATTACATGCCACTTGCCACCCACAGGAAGAAAGAAGTCACTGACCAGATGAAATGAGAGCAGTGTTGCCAGATCGTGCGAATTTGGCTACTTTTGAAAATTTTCCACTATTTTGTATTCTATTGCCACTTCGCTAATTTTACGCTACTTCACTTGATAGTCCCGCTAGCGACTTATGAAACAGTCATGGATTCACACACTTGGCGAGGTTGGCACACCCTTGCAGCTTGGCGACAAATTACTTTTCCGCGCATGCGCACTGTCATGTTTATGTTTACATTTACATTTGGTTTACTCGGAATATGTGTGCGCCTGAGCTAAATGCATGATAATCTCTTAAGTCACATTGCCATTTAATTTGAATTCTTTTTTTGTATCATTTTGCTCCTTTCCCATGTTTCCTGTTCCTATTCGTTTTGAATTTATAGGGGTTTTATAGGAATACACAATGCACTGTGAGAAACATATATTTAATTAAAAATAATTTTACATCTACCTTCAAAAATTCAACTACAAAAAAAAATTCAATCCACGGTTAAATTAGAAAATAACTTGATAGCTAATTTATCTTCAGAACTTCATAAAATTACAAGACAATCACGAAGCAAAACTTTATGAATTGGGATAATAGCCTTTGTTGCTCTAAATCCCTAATAAAGATATTAACCGTTCTATTAACTTGACGATCAGATTGTTGGATGACAATAAATTCAAAACAAATAGTTATCATGGGAAAGGAGCAAAATGATACAAAAAAGAATTCAAATTAAATGGCAATGCGACTTAAGAGATTATCATGCATTTAGCTCAGGCGCACACATATTCCGAGTAAACCAAATGTAAACATAAACATTACAGTGTGCGCATGCGCGGAAAAGTATTTTGTCGCCAAGCTGCAAGGGTGTGCCAACCTCGCCAAGAGTGTGGAAATCCGTGACTGTTTCATAAATCGCGTCCCGCTACTTTCAACTACGCATAAAAGTATTGGAACAAGTTCGAAAAGACTTATTTGGGAAAAATCTCCAAAACATTTGGTGACTTCAGTTACCAATGAAAACAAGGGGAAACGCTGTAGGCAGTTGGTTTTGGATATGTCTTTTTTGAATAAACTGACAAGCAAAAGTAAAATAATTTCTCTAGAATCTACAAAAGAAATCTATCAAAGATTCATAATTTTCTCAAGACTTCATGTGAGCAACTTTTAAACCGAATCCCTTCAAATCATGTAACTTTAAAAAGATAAATATAGTTTTTCCCCTGATATTTTTTTCTTTAATTCAAATCATCCATTTTATGATCTGCCTTTACAATTAGCAGACCAATCTAAATGGGATGTCCTGGAGAATCATTGGAGACAAATTTTTAACATACAGTTGAACGATGATTTTCATTCAGAATCTGAACTTTTAAAATGATGGAGCATTATTTTGGTGTCACATTTTTAATATAAAAAACGCAGTTGGAAATCCGTTTTCAAGAGATTTAGCTGCATTTACTTTAAAGTTTTACTGCAGGGGTGCCCAACCCCAATCGGTTGGTGGGCCAAGTAAAAATTTACTAAACTGAAGTGGGCCGCACATATCAAAATAAAACAAATTATTCAAAATATTTTATTATAGTACAACATTCAAAATATTTTATTACCTTACAATTAATGTGACACTTGTTTTTATTTTACTTGAGATAAATATATAATACAAATTTATTCAATAGTTATTGATATGATCAAAATACAGCAAGTCTACCTTTTACTGGATCACAATCACAACAAAGTTGAAAGTCGACCGATTGCACTTGTTGGCGGAAAAATATCTCTTAACATAAAGAGTGATTTTTTTCCAGGTATAGAAGTTTAAGTTGGCATTACTTTCCAAAATGGCGACCGATTTAACAGTTGTCAAGTGATTTATTCTCAGTTTGGTTTGGCAATTCATCAAAACGATCATCAAGCAAGGCGTAGATTCGTCGAATGGGCCCAAAACGAGATTGCCGTTGTTCCCGATTTTCATAAGCGAATTTTGTTTAGCGGTGAAGCGCACTTCTGGTTGAATGGCTACGTCAACAAACAAAACTACCGCATTTGGAGTGAAGGTAATCCACAAGTGTATGTCGAAACACCGTTACATCCAGAAAAACTGACTATTTGGTGCGCTTTATGGGCTGGTGGAATCCTTCTTCAAAAACGATGAAGGCCACAACGTTACAGTCAATGGTGATCGGTATAGAGCTATGATTACTAACTTTTTCATTCCTGAATTGAACAATCATGATGTCCAGGAGCTGTGGTTCCAACAAGACGGCGCAACATGTCACACAGCTCGTGCCACAATCGATTGATTGAAAGACACGTTTGGTGACCACCTAATTTCACGTTTTGGACCTGTGAATTGGCCTCCAAGATCTTGTGATTTAACACCGCTAGACTATTTTCTGTGAGGCTATGTAAAGTCATTGGTTTATGCGGATAAGCCACAAACGCTTGACCATTTGGAAGACAACATTCGCCGTGTTATTGCCGATATACGGCCACAAATGTTGGGAAAAGTCATCGAAAATTGGACGTCCAGATTGGACTACATCCGAGCTAGCCGTGGCCGTCCTATGCCAGAAATCATATTTAAAATGTAATGCCACAAGATTATCTTTCGAATAAAAAAAATCATGTCAATCGAATAATACATCGTTGTTTTATTGCAATTTAAAGTTCTATGCCTCTAAAAAAACACCCTTTACGATGTTCTTATCTACAGTAGATTTATGCTGCCATCTGAAGTCTTACGTAATATAACAACTATGTGCGTAACATCTTCACATTTCATACTTGTGTTACAGTATGCTTGCATAAAATTTATTTAGATTTTCAAAATTTTTATTTCAAAGGCAACTAAGCAAAAAAGAACAACATTGTGTAATTATTACACTGTTTGACAAAAAAAGTTTTTTTTTCTGCCCGATAGCCAATTGTTTAGTTTCTTATTGAATGATATTAATTATTGCATCGTGATTAAAATATATCATAAAATGAAAAAGTTACATAATTTCAGAAGGTTAAAATATTAAACATTTTTATTCTGCTGCCGTAATTATCTTACATTTCTACTAGCTGGTCTTCCAGTTCTGAGGCAACTCATTAAATCCATCATCGGATTCTTTCATCGCCTAATAAAATAAGAAAAAGACTACTAATCTGAACTTAAAAATATAGACACATAAATTATTTCTCTGACAAATAAAACTAAATACACTACTCACTCAACAAAATTCTCGTTGAAAGAGGAATAACATACCCACGCTCATCTACTTTCCTTCATCCATCAACACCTGTTATTACAATTGCTTGGAAGTCAAATGAAGGAAAAAATTATTTCGGAAAGAACTGTACGGGGAGAGGTGAGGGTGGGTCAAAACACGATATTTTCGATTCAACCGTCTAGTGCAAATGTCTAAAATAATACAGACAGAAACTTCGATTGGGTGGCAAAAAGTCTCCAAATCGGCCGCGCGTTGGGCATGCCTGCTTTATTGCCTACTCATAAGTAATGCCCCTGTGGAAAGGGTATTTTCGAGAGCGACGTCAACAAAGATAGAAAGAAATGGAATGTGCCTTGTGAACTGTTGGATTCAATTCTCAGAATCAAAACGACTTCGGAAGAACAAGGAACTTGCTGTGTTGATTTTATTTCATCGCCATAACTGCTTTAATATAATTCAGAAATTTGTAAAAAAGACGCAGCAGATCACGAAGAATTGGAATGTACTAGCTGCATGGGCTTCCTCTACTTTTATAAATTTTCCCTTTCTTTCACAAAATCAGAACTTCTAATACTCATTTTCAAAATGACTTCCAACCCCTCTCCACCGCTTAGCCCGACGTTGATCAGGCTTTCTCTTTTCTTCATGACACCAGCATTTCTGTGTATAACTAAAGTAAAATGTGAAAAATAAAAGTGTCAAATTTTTTTAAGAAAAGGTAGTTCTAAATGTTGCAATAAATATATAAAGAGATTATTTTTTTTATTATATTTTTCAAAGATAATTTATTATTATGTGCATAAAATATTTTTCATATTCAAGACATTTTTATAAGATGTGGTATGTAAATGAAGAAATGTATTACAAAATTGCATTATGTTCAGTAAAACAAAGGAAAAAATATTTTTAAATGCATTAAGAGGGAGGGTACATCTATAAACTTCCTGTAATGGCAAAATTTTTCAGAATAAAAAAAATGCTAACACTCATATGTGCTTTGATAAAATAAACGTAAAACATGACAAATGAAATTGATAAAAGTCTTCGTTTATTGTATTATTTGCATGAAATATTATATTTAAAGCACAGTTTCCAGAGTGAGAGGCGAGGACCCTGTTCCACAAGTCACTCCACAGTATGCAAAATAACTGTTTACATAAAAAACTGTTTGAATAGTTGATTATGTATACGCTTACATTGCATTATGTTAATGCCTGAATTTATAATTTTAATGACTACATTAAAATATATTAATTTAATTATTTTTTTAACATTTAAAAGTACCTTATTTTTTTGAAAATAAAAAGTAAAGATTTTCAGTTTATCAAATTTTTTTACAGATAACATGCAGCTGTTTCATTAAAAAACTGCTTAATTATGTGTTTTTATTTATCTAATGTTTTTTAACATTTAAAACATCCTTTTTTGTAAAAAAAATTAAAGATTGTCAGTTTTATATTTTTTAAAGTGAATATGCAGCTATTTCATTAAAGTGTTAATTATGTTTTGTTTATTATTTAACATATATGTGTAAAATATTTTTAATATTTAAGAAATGTTGCTTAAAGATGTGTGATGTAAATAAAAAATGTATTACAAAGTTATATTATTTCAAATTATATTACTCTATGTCATCCATCAACAATGCATAGAAAATTGGGGTAAAGCACACCACAAAACCAATGAATCGTTGTAGATTTGACAATTTAATGCAACTATTAATGATTTAAATTTTTATTGTATTAATTTTTAAAAACCTCTGAAAAAAAAAGAAGTTCCGAATTTTCCCCTGGAAATAAATGATCTTTCCGATTCTCCGCAGATGGCGCCACGTGCATAATAAATGCGTTTTAAGGTTTTTAATTAATATCTTTTTAGCTAAATGGAATATAAATGGTCAAAACGGATTCCTCGGATCACACAGCTACAATTGAATATTTTAATTGCAAGTAATTAATCGCTAATCATCCAGACATTAAACATAATTACATAATAAATGTGAATAAAAGATTGTAATCAAAGAGTGTGAAACAAAAAGAAAGAATGTAATTAGATTATTTAATTTATCTCAAAAGAGAAAAAAGTTGAAAAACATATTTTTTTTAACCGTAATTTTTAAGATATTTTATCAATCTTTGTACAGATTACGTATAAAAAAATAGTTAATGAAAACCATTTACAGTGTAATTAGTTTGAATTGTTAAGAATGTGTTATATTCAAAGAGAGAAATTCTGCCTGAAAGATTTTTATTTAAAAAAAAATAGCGAACCATTCCATATATTAAAAAAAAAGGTAATTTCTAAATTTATTTTGAAATAGTTTTAAACATTTCTTTACGTAAGTATTTTTTAAAAAAATATTTCGTTTGTTGTTTCGTTATTCCTCTTCAGCTTCGCACCTGGGAACTGCCGTTTTAAAAAGCAGCGCCTTAATCAACCATGCTACGCTTTCCTTCGGTTAGAACGGTAAAATAATCTTTAAAATATTGGAAGATTTTTGTGTTTTTAACTAATATCTTTTTAACTAATTGGAATATCAGAATATAAATGGTCAAAATGGATTCCTCGGATAATTCCCTAAATTTTGATACCTTCTGCTAGTTTCTGCGTCTTGTGGTTCTTGAGAAAATTAAGATATATACATAGGTACGTTTGTTTACCTACGAATTTTAATAGTGTAGATTTTAAATAATTAAAGCATTCTAACGTATTTTTTGAAACAGTTTTACAAAATTAAAATTATATTTATAATTGCAAGGGAAAATCTATTCGCTACTCCCCCCTTCTTTGTTGCATAAGTTTCTGGCAACTCTGAATGAGTGTGGTAGAGCAGTGCCCCCCCCCGCAACCTTTTTATCGCCGCGGACCGGTCAACGTTTGTTAGTTTTACCGCGGCCCGCTGAGGGGGAGGATGTTGATTGTTTATATTTTAGACTGTTTTAATTTAATTGTATTTAATCGTGACTTCTAAATAAAATATAGCTACATCCGAAAAAGGAATATAAAGTGATTTAACAAGGAATATTAAGTGATTTTCATAAAAAGTATCTCAAACCTAAGAAAACTATACCACAGTAAAAAAAAGAGAAATAATTTAATGTCTGTTGTGTGGACCGGTAGTATTTGATCCACGGACCGACACCGGTTCGAGGACCAGGGGTTGCGGAACACTGGTTTAGAGCCGGGGTGTCCAAACCAAATGACCTTGCGGGCCACTTTGAAAAAACATTAAAATCTCGTGGGCCGCACATAAAAATACGTACCTTTATATCAGATTTGGAAACAAATTACATTTATTGGAGTGTAAATTTAAAACAGAATGAGTTATTATTGTTTTCATTATTTTTCATGTATAGAGACATAGATAATATAATATTCTTTATATAATATAATGCAATGATCAAACAATGTTTGAAATCAGTTGCCATTTTCTTGAAAATTACGTTGTTCCTATTGAATTGATCTTTCGTTACTCATTTTTGAAATTTGATAGTGCTGTCATTCGCAAACGATTAAGTATACATTACCCTTTATCTTAACCGTCCTAAATATATATTTTTTTAACTTTAAAAAACATCTCTGACTGCCTCTTGCTTTTTGGGCACTCCAAACAGAAAAGGAGGAGAAACGAAAATCGCACGCAGAGAATCTTGTACCAGCCATAGTAAAGGATATGCATAATGCAATTCGAAATTTATTTAAAAAGTAATTTATTATAGTAAAATCAGATGTAACTGTTTGATAAAATATTAATCTATTTTAATCTAAAGGATATTTCCAATATCAAAAAGGATTTATTTTAAAACAAGAACAGATAACAGGCAAATACATTGTAGATATATATATATACATATATAAATTTCCCCTCAAATAAATTTCAAAATGAAAAAACTTTAAAAATCTGATATTTGAAAAAGAGTCGGCGGGCCGCTATTTACGCAATGGCGGGCCGCGTGTTGGACACCCCTGGTTTAGAGCAGTGGTTCCCAACCTTTTTGCCGCCGCGGACCGATCAAAGCTGGATAATCTTACCGCGCGGCCACCTGAAGTTTCGGGAAGGGAGAGACTTTTGTTGTTTGTTTTAATCGTCTTGATTACATAATTTTAATCTTTATATTGTATTTAAACATGCCTTCAGAATAAAATACAATTACACCAAAAAATGAATATAAAGTGAGATTTTCAAAGAAAAGTCGCATACGCCCCAGAGAGAGAGTAATACACCACAGTAAATAAACGGGGTCCGGCACTATTTGATTCACGGACAAATACTGACCCGGGTTTGGGGACCACTGGAAGAAGTGAAAATGACTTGTAACGTGGCGTTAGCCACGTGCTTTTCGATGTGTACAATAGAATTCCGAAAATGCGGACCGAAGTTCGTGAAAATACCGGCTTGCCGAGAATAGGATTAAAAAAGAATAAGTACGCGCGCGAGTGTTTCATCAGAAAACATCGTACAGCACTTGTATATGTATTGTTTGCTTCAGTTTATACATATAAAATAAACTACCTCTTAAACCAGTGCTTAAACTTTCGATTCTTGCGACCCAATTTTCAGTCATAATTTCCATCACGCCCCCCTTTCTCCATACAATAACACTGTATTGAACTCAGTAATATTATGCGTTGATGCTAAAGCTACAATACGACTTTAACCTCTTAAGCCCCACCGACGAATATAAACGTCTTGGTCAGCCAATGTTTTAGTTGGTCCGGACGTATATATACGTCTTTCCGAAGTGCGATCTTTTATGTGAACTTCTATCCGTAGAATAATTTCGAAAGCTTTGTAATGCAATTAAATTAACTTGACAGTGTTTGCGAAGGATTTAGGTACTATAGAGGATTTGCTTCTTTATTCCTCCAATACATTTCATGCGTGCGCCTACATGAAAAACTGGCATTGAGGAGTGAACCGTATAACTTTTAATCTTGGCAGTTGGAGGATTAATTATAAACCGTTCAAGTTATCAGGATGTGTTAATTTTTGTATATAATTATACATATGACAAGCCCATGGAGAGTCACTGGCAATTATTAAACTTGCTCTTAACTTAAAATTGTACAATTATTTATGGAATACATTATGAAGTACTGCTACATTTATAAGTGTATTACATTAGTATAAATGTGTATTTTATTATTTTTTTATTAGGCCAGAATGTATTTTGTTGTTTGTTTACTTCCAGCCAATTAATAATTTTTTTAAAATAATCTTTAGTTTTCGACTTTTTAATATTCTCGCGCCCCCTTGTAGAGTTATCACGCCCCCTAGGGGGGTGCGCCCCACAGTTTGAGAAACGCTGCCTTAAACAAAGGAAAAGTACGAGGAGTGGGAGTGTGACGTCAGGGAAAGGAATGGTTTGGGCACATGATCTCTGACAAAGGAATGAGGGACCTTGAACGGGTTGCACACTTAGGGTTTTTTCGACCAACAAGGGTGTGGCCGAGTTACCGGACTGCGAGGTTATCGAGTGACGAGTTTTCGGGACTATACCGTACGGAACCACATTACATTGAGTGAAAAAATAGAGTGCATATAGTCTACCGAGAAGTTGTTCAGCTTTAGTCTTGTGTATTTATTCAACTGTAGAATAACAGCTTGCGACAACTATAAGAATAAACGGCAAAAAAACTGCAATCTAGACAACGTAGGGTAGGGAAAGAATTTTAAAAAAATCTTGATTGAAATCGTTTAAAATTCATAGGGTTGCAGCTACAAAAATTAATAATACATGCGAATATGAAGGCAACCACACAATAGCCGGCTGGGTTGCGTAGTTGATTTTTCGCTGGCCTTGTACGTCTATGATTGCGGGTTCGAAGTCGGTGGACATTCATGATGCAGAAAATCAACAGCGTCCCTATCGTATGATTATGCAGCATGCTAAAGATCACTAGAGTTGGCTTGGGTGCTCTCAGCAAAATCAAATTCTCAATGCCACTTCGCATCGTCAGAGCTCAGGTGCCTCCCTCTGGAGAGGGAACTGGGTGTCAAAATTACATTGTGGTGATTAGTATTCCACTTATATGGTGCCGCACTAGACAGTGATACTAATTCCCAGGGAGGAAGGGAGTGAATATTAACGTCGCACGAGGGCTTTCGGCGACGCACTTAATAATTTTGAACCATGGTCAAGTGACGAGGACGACACCTGTGCTGGCACCCCCTCTCCTAACTATCACACCAACGGGAGGACGTTTGAGTTCTCGGCAGATTTAACGTGCATCGCGTCCCTACATGGCGGGTCTTTAGTGGTACTGGGCTCGAACTCATGTCATGCCTGCTATGATCCAATACCTTGACCACTGGACTGCCGCAGCTCTCTAACTCCCAGGGAATTTACTAGGTCTGTGCAAAGATAACTACCAATCCACAGCAACGTTGGAAATAAACAAAAAAAGTATCGAATATTAGAACATTAAAAATCATAGTGTAATGTTATCGCCCTGTTTGACGAATATCGACAACTTAGTGCTCAGATAAAGCACTAGTGATTGTTGCACTTGACCTTCAGAATTGTTAGAACAATTATAAAATTGCCAAAACAACGTGTGTAAATTAAGCTATGACGAAGCATATATAATTGCTGAAACAAGGAATTCACACTCGTGAAAACAGACACCACAGTTGACACTGTTTCTCGTCGTTATTTTCCGACTATTGCTATTGTTTGGGTACATTGTTATAATTACCTATAAATTGTGTTGTATCTTAATACTTTTAAAATTATTTTTGTACAAAAAGTGTTCACACGTGCGTGTTTAGATTTGTTACTACTTTACATAATATAATGCAAGTATCACATATCATTTCTTAAAGCTGTTATCTTTTTGCAAAATTTTTCATGGAATATATTTTTGCTAGACTAGTTCAAGAACACGGGGACACAAGACAACTCCACTGAGGGTGAAAGGAGATATCAAAGATGTTTTTACTTAACTGGACAATGGGGATTAAAAAGGTTGCACTTCTTGGACGAAACCCCCAGAATTCTATTGTTTTCAGGGAGTTAAGCCCCTAATAAAACCAGTTCAAGATTTGTGACCACCCTGAAATGTGTTAAAAGAGAGAATAACTTGAAATGTGTCCAGAAATACTTAAAAAATAGAGAGAAAAAAAAATTGAATCACAAGAAAAAAAAAAGTTCGTTATATAGAAACGGTAGCGCACACAGGAATTTTTCAAGGGGAGGAGTCCGGGGTCGAAAGTTCACCATTCTTGTATCATGCTCCTTTTGATTTTGTCGATTTTTGGGAACAAAACACAGTAAAAAACTAATTTTTGAATAAATAATTAGCATTAATTAATAAAATTAATCATTAATAACAAATACTTAATTTAAGAATTATAATCAATCGGAAAAAAATTGAGGGCTTTGGGGGAGGGGGGTCCGGATCCCCAGAAAATCGTGAAATGTTCTTTGTTCCAGGAAAAAGTTCGCTATATAGAATAATTCGCAATATAGAGGCTCATAATATGGAAGTTCGACTGTATATTTAAAATAATCGTTTGTTTAAAAATGGTGTTTTTTTCTGAAATGCATATTTCTCATATTTGTTTAAACAAGGTACATGTCAGCATTTTCATAAATATATAATTTTTTTAAAAAGTGTGTACCGGGTACTAATGAAGCAAAAATGTGTTTAGAATATTATTATTTTTGTGTGTGTGTGTGTGGAATAGGGGGATAAAAAAATGGGAATAAAACTTTCCCCAAAAGGCTCAATATATTCACCAAATTAGAATTTATTTTTATATGGAGTTTTTAGAATGTTTTGAGAATACACTCGTAAATTTAAATTTTAATTTCAAAAAATAGGATGTATAATGTTCTATCGTAATACATATATTCAATGAAAGGAATATTGTATCATACTGTTGTTAGTGGCGCACACAAGGGGAGGAGTTCCGGACCCCCCTAAAACCCTTGATTTTTTTCCCCCGATTGATTATAATTCCAAGTATATAGTACGAAAAATTTAAGTATTTGTTATTAATGATTAACTTTATTAATTAATGCTAATTATTTATTCAATAATTTATTTCTTACTGTATTTTGTTCTCGAAAATCGACCAAATCATAAGGAACATGATACAACAATGGGGAACTTTGGACCCGAGCCCCCCCTCCCCCTTGAAAAATTCCTGTGTGCACTATTACTGCTGTTGTTCATTTTTAATACAACAGGTTAGAGCATGTGTGAAATTTACTACTTTAATTTTTCTTTGCGCTGCATCTTGTTTTCTTGCATCCTATTCTTACAAGGTCAAACTCCAAAGCTACATTAACCTCCCCCAGAAGAAAGAACTAGCATTTTTTTTTTTTCCAGTTTAACTTATTTCTTTCATCAGTGAGCGGACTTCGTCCGCTACTGTTTTTCAGCAGGTATGTCCTGCCCATCTAAATTATTTCATTCTTATATTTTCTCTATATCATTTTCATTAATTCGGCCCTAATTTTATTAATTCTGATGAGGAGGTACGTCCCGCTTTTGGGACAGGAACTCCGTAAATTACATGCCACTTGCCAGTTTAACTGACCCTGCTTCAACCAAAGCTATCTAGAGTCCTTTCATGGTCTTGCTTCAACCCCCAATCCTTATCCTGTTTCCCCTTAACTGGAGGGGAGGATTCTATTTATAGAAGTGCCAGAGGGAGAGAGAGAGAGAAATTTATTGCATATCTTGGCAATCCTTTAGACCAGTAGTTCCTAAACTTTTCAGTGTGGCGACCCAACTTTTTTGTACAAAAAAGTTTCTTAGATTCAAAAATGATCTTTAGATTTGATCGATGCTCTGATTTCATGGTAATAAAAGACGAAACTGTCGGTCTCACATACATAAGTTGTAGAAAAAGGTAAAAGATACTGTATTTAGTTTCAGAAATTGTTAGAAATTCTCTTCGTATTAAAATCAGTTTGTAACCCCGAATCTATTGATTTCAACTACATGTATCTACCAGTGGCTTAATGAAGAATATTAGGACCTCCTGCAAAGTCAGGTATTGCCTTTAATATTTTATACGTTGATTAAATACGTTCATTGCGTCAGTCAGTCTTTGCCCCCCCCCCTCCGCGATGCGTGTGTGTACGTTACGCCACTGGTATCTGCAATGGATAGGAGCGGAAGGGTTACTCGATGACGAGGAATGACTAAGATGCAGGTACTCAATTACACTCAGTAGCGTAACGAACACCCCACAGCGCGGGGGGAGCATAAGTAGACTGACGCCAAGTACGCAATTCTTTGACCGGGTTGGGACTCAAAAACTGACTTTGCAGGAGGCCCCTAATATCCTCCGTTATGCCACTGATCACATCTGATACAATCGATTTCTCCAATAAGAATCTAAATAAGTAATTAGATTATTATTATGAATGACGAACAAGTTATTTTACGCAAAAGGATATATCAAAAATCCTAAAATGTTTGGTTACCCCAGCTACAGGTCACGCGACTCCTAGCCAGAGAAAATCTGCTTAGACAAATATTTGTGTGCCAAAAATCTTGCAATGACCAACGCTGCCTAGGTGTCATGTTCAGTTTTAAAAACTTCGCGTACACAAATATATATATATATATATATAAGGAACACATATTCTCTGAAGAATATTTTCATTATTTTATTTTGGGAGACGTGTGTTTTAAAACATAACATATAATAATTTTCTAATCCTTTTGACAATTTTAGCCTCATATGCATACAAATGAACTGAATTTTGAAATACCAATCGGGCCCCGATTTAGCGAACCTTTATTTAACGAATTTTTCATTTTCCATGATTGCAATGAAGGCGAAAATCCCTATTTAATGAATAATAAACCCCGAATTATCTCAGCAACTTAAATTTCTTTTATTGGTTTGTATTAGAAAAAAATTGGATTTTTTTTTCAAAAGACATCTTTTTTATCTGGAACAGAAAAAGACTTTCTTTATGGGCAATAACTTGCAGCGGGAAAGGGTGAAGACCATTATTATAACAGGTGCAGATGTTAAGAGTTCAATTCAGGTTTTGTGGGATATAGACCAACAAAGGCTATTATCCCCATGTCATGAGTGTAACCTATCTTGTAAGACTTGAGTAGGACAGGAAATTCTTTTCTTATCTCGCCCCAATCCACATTGAGTGAGCGAATATTAACTTCGTCTATGTTCAGCTACACGAGGGCTTTTGGAGACGGACCTCGTAATTTTGAGCCATGGTCAAGTGACGAGGACGACACCTGAGCTGACAACCCCTCTCCTAACTACCACACCAACGGGAGGACATTTGAGCTCTCGGCAGATTTAACGTGCATTGCACCCCACAAAGGCGGGTCTTTAGCGGTACTGGGCCAGCCTCTCCAAGATACAAGGCCTGGCCACTGATTTGTGACGTCACTACTAGTAGGGAGAAATCGTCCATCGCCTAGCTTCTCTGATGCATTTTTTTGAATACTTTTTGTTATTAAACTAATTATACTCTTTTTTTTACAGGAGATTAAAAAAATTAGTAAATTAATCATATTAAATTGTATTTCATGTACTTAAAACATTAGTAAATATTAGTTTTCCTATTTAAATAATAATTGCAAGTATATGATTATCCATTACTACGAACGCATTGCATTGAACATAAACGCATTTATTACATTGTAGCAAATTATAAGAGCCTTTTGTATTCGTATGTTTCTTTTTTTACATAACTATTATTATTACTTAATTTTAAAATTGATCTTTTTATTTTTTTTTTTCAGAATAGTTACAAAGAGGAAAATAAAATTAGAAATAGTTTTCAAAACAAAAAACGACATGCAAATTTAAAAGCAGTAACTTTATTGGTATCGCACGTCAAGTAGTATTAAATAAATTTCAAATATATTTGTAGATAAATCTACGCCTGTATAATTATAGATATATACAGGAAAAATAAATACATACATAAAAATAGATTATACAATTTATTTAACTGTTGTCACACTTACTTTTCTTTCTTTAAATCTTTGGTACTTTTTCTTCCAAAAGCAGTTATACATTGTTGCAAATGTGAATTAAATATGTTATAAAACTTTATTGGTACTATGCATAAATTCATTCGAATTTATCAGGCTAATCGATATTTCTGAGGCAATTTGACGTTGATTATTTTGTTTAAGGAACATATTTTCATAATCATTAGAAAGAAGTTTCTGAACTATTTTATAGTTGTAGAGCACTGCTGTAACAACATCTGGAGAAGGGCACAATAAACTTCCTCTAAGTTACGAATTAAATCATAGTTAGAATATAGTTCAAAAGATTTATTAAGAACAAGTGATTTGGAACAAAAGTCGCATTTTAATTTTTTAAGTGCTGCTCTAGCACAAACACCAGCTAAGTATGTTAAAACAGGTAGATACGGCTGAGCATCACAAAAATCTTTTTCATAGTGTAATATTAAAATTATGCAATACTGATGACTCTAAAGGATTTTCATTACACGAATCTTCCAAATGAATGTCTTTTAAATTAAGCAGGCCATATGTGTTTGAAACCAAAGTTAGAGGTAAAAAACTTTGCATTCTTAATTTCGTTTCTACTTCATAAAGCTGTCGAATTGATATTAAATATTGAGAACCTGAAAGTGTTCTATATTTCCCCAAACCACTTTCTAACGCATCTATTTGAATTTTTCCGGGAAGAAAATATTGAAATTTTACTTCGTTAATGCAATATTTTGACATTTCAAGTAAAGCGTATGTGGTATGAATAAAAGCAAGATGTGTTTCTTTAGTAAGGGTGCCAGTAGTACAATTTTTTCCCTTCCACGAGTCTAACCATGACAAAATTTTATGCAAGAATTCACATGTTTGGTTGTCTGGAGATAAAGTAATCGGTTGCTGATAAGGATCAAGCAAATGTTGTCTCTTTAAAGGTGTTTTAACATTAACTATTTTCCACCATGTACAAATTAAAGAAATAAAAGTTTGTTGTTTCATAACTAATTAGTTTATGTTGCTCTCCTAATAGTTGAAGCCCCTGAATAACAAAATTATTAAATATCTTAAGCACAAGTTTCACATTTTGTTTTTCAAGATTTGTAGGACATAAAGCCTTCAAAGTTAAACCATAAGCAAACTTTACTAAATTATTACTTTCTATGTCATATAGTTGTTTAAGTGTAGAGAAATTTGCTTCTAATAATGGAAACTTATTATGATCTTCAAAATCTCGAAAATAAAAACATTGACCTGCATTTTTTTGATTAATCCAATTGTTACGAATGCATTTAAAAATGTGCACTGAATCAATAACAAGAAATAAAGAATTGGAAGAATTAGAAGGATGTGGATATACAATGCTCAATTTGGGAGGAACAGAAAAGTTTGACATTGCTTTTCGATTTATAGAATTATTGCCAGAAACTACACCTATAACATTGAATCCTATACCATCAAGCTATACGACAGTTTTTTTAACAACAGCAAACAATTTTTCTCCATCGATTTTTTTCACTGGCATTATATGAACTACTTCTTTAAGAGGAGAAAGAAGACTTTGAATCATGAACACATATGCTGAAGTAGCAGCTTATTCACTGTTATATGCCATCCCTAGAATATTACCCCTTTAAAATCTAAATATGGCTTTAAATGGATTTCGTCAAGCATCAGTATGACAGTTTTGTCAACAGATTTTAGGATAGATTTAGGATTTAGATTTTTTTTTCATGCACTAGAAAGTTTTCATTTGATTGTTCTGTTTGAGGGTTAGTTTTTAAAGATGTACAAATTTTGCGCAAAGTTCTGGGATGGGGAATATTGAGATATCCTGAATTTCTTAAAAATTCATAGGCATGAGGTGATATGGGTTGTAATATACAAAAAAAAAAAACATTTCAGAGGAATATATAAAAGAAAACTTGTTACTAGTTAAAAACTTGAGTTGAGAAATGGTGTGCAATTTTTTTTTATCATCATCTAAATCAGAAAACATACTTTCTAAATGATTAACAATAAAACCAAATGCTGTAGGAAAATCATGGGAGCTTTTCATTTTTATTCTGAGAGCCAGTTCGCGTAATATTTCATTTACAACAATAGTATTATTAACTTTTACAGGAAATTTGTACTTACCAAGTTGATCTATCTTTGTTTGACCTATGTGAATTGTTAAATGTGTCTTTATTTATAATCACTGATGCTTTTTAATAACAGGAGATATTATTGTGTCTAGCATCATAATTATTACTAGATCCTTTTTAAAAATGACAGTCCATATGTCCTGAAGCTCCTCTGCATTTAAACACTCTACTAATTCTGTAAATGATTTCTTTTTTTTTTTGAATTCTTCCTTGGAAATAATGCTTGCTTGGTTTGAGCGTTGTAAGTGTTCATTTTCTAATTTTTGCAGTCTCTGCTCAGGACATTCACGAGCGGAAAGAGAGTTAGAAAGATATGTGGGGAAATCTTTAAAAATAGTTGGCACAGCAAAATTTTGTAGACTGAAACCCTTTAAGGGCACACATATCTTCTCTCCAGTCTTTTCATTGTAAGCTTCGGTGTATCTTCGTATTGCATCATCCGAAAAGTGTAATTCACAAACCTATAAAATTAAATATTAATTATTATTAATTAAATTATTTAATTATAATCAAGTCTCGGAGCTCCTAAGTAAGTCCAGAATCATGCAAATGCAATCTATATCGGGACTGATGATTATCATCAGCACGTTGTCACGGGAGACCTTGGCATCGTGAAAGATGCTTTGTTAAGAAACTCTATGGAAAAAGGTACCGATTTTAGACTGATGATCACAAAAAATAAATCTAACGTTATGAAACAAATCATAAAAGATTTAGATAAATTCTACCTTAAAATTGCAATTAAATACGGAATGCCGATTGAAGCAAGCTTTCAATCAATTTAGATCTTATGTAGCAACAGAAATTCGGGAATTAGATTTCACTGTTGAAAATGAAATTATGTATAAAGATCTTAAATCATCAATAGAAAATATCCAAAATGACTTCATGATTACATATGTTGATAAGGTCTCTGCTAATTATGCCATAATTTGTAAATATTTTTACAGTAAAATATTAAGTAACCACATTTTAAATAATAATTCATTTCAAAAATCAATTCACAATAATAGAGAAGATGATAATCGTCTTTTAGCTTTGAACAAAAGACTGAATATTCACCTAAATAATATTAAATATCCAAGTATTTTTTTAACACCAAAATTTCATAAAAGCCCTATAAAATTCCGTAGTATCACTAATATGTACAATACATATATCACGAAGTCTGGGAAGATCTTACAATCTCTTCTTCAAAATCTAATTGATAACTTACAAAACCCGGCAATAATTAAAAATAGCTTAGATATTGCTGGAGTTACTAAGGATATGTTAATTTTTTCCATGCATGGCTTTGATTTCGAGGACCTTTTTAATTCTATAGATATTGACGATATGATTAAGGTTCTACAGTTAATTTATGATAAATATGAATTATATACTTCAATGAAAAAAGAAAAATTTGATATTCTTGTTAACCTCGTATTAAAAGAAAAATTCATTGCATTTGATCAGAATCTTTATAAACAGATCAAAGGATTACCTCAGGGTGGTCCAGCTAGTAATTGTTTAGCGAACCTATATTTACATTTTTTTCAAATTGATCATGTTGTAAATGATTCTTATTTGATTTATCGTTATATAGATGATTTAATAATTTTTGGTAAAAATAGTGAATACAAACCAAATATTACGTTCTACCCTGATTATCTGAAGCTCCTTAAAACTAACTTCAACTCTAATATGGTGGAATTCTTGGATTTAGACTTGCATCTTATTAACAATAATGTAGTCAGTAACATTTTTGACAAAAGAGATTCGTTTAAGTTCCATATAATTATAATTCCTGTATGGAATGGTAACTTGCATATTTCAATTTACAGAAATATCATTTTGAATTTTTTATTTAGAAATGATAACTTAACTACCCACAAAATAGATAAATACAATATAAAAAAAAAATTTCAATATTGTTTAGATCATGAATACCCTTTTAATTTCTTAAGAACTTATATTCATCACAAATACATTAACCGTCTTGCTACTTCTAATTCCAAAACCACCACATAACAATAGGATTTCAAAGTCAGCATGTTCGTGGTCTTGCTGTGAAGATTATATCATAACACTCATATCACAGTTTACATTTTTTCCACACACATCTTACACATTGTTGACAACCAACCAAATTAGAGCCTAGCAAATTTACATTTTTGACAATCAACCAATTCAAATTCTACCATATTTGATTGTCGTCTTTTTTTATATCTGTCTTTGCTGGCTGGTTTAAAAGTTAGCTCAAAAGATGTGTTTATGTATATTCAAATTTTTTAACTTGGTGAATAATTGATTTTCATTGATGTCAAGACGCTTGATTCTCTTCGTAAAAGCTAGGTGAGTAAAGAAATTTTGTTAAATTATTTTTTGAAAGAAAAATACTTTTCTTTTCTTATGTAATTGTTTTAGGATTTTTCACTTTTCTTTTCTTACGTAATTGTTTTGCGATTTTTCTGCATTAAGAGTTTTAGAGAGTTTGTTACATAATAGTAGTGAGTGGTTTTATCATACTCTGAGTTTTTACATACTCTCAATTTTTGTTTATTTTATTTTATTTGGTTTTCCTACCGAGTTGCAAAGGGGGAAGGTTGGCGCCTTCAAACTAGTTTAACCCCACTTATTCGGTCCTAAGTCCGAAATTGCTTTCTGACTCGCTAGGTTCTTCTTTTTTGTAGTTTCTTTTTTTTATTTTTCTATAATTTTGATCTTCATGTTTAGCTTTTATATTTTTATCACGCTATTTCTTGTTATGTTCATTATCTATTATTTCTTAATTTTGATATATAATACAAATTTCTTTCATATATATATATATATATATATATATATACACAGCTGGACAATTGCTAAGGACGGATCACAAATTGCTATGTAGCATAACATTAAGCGAGACATGAGGCCTAGTAGGATAAAATATAGTTGCCACACTGTTCAGACATTAGAATAAAGAATATTTATTGTTCTGGAAAGTACAAAAGCTGTGAAACATCTGAAAGAAAAAAAAATGTTCATTTGATCTGCGTACGGAGAAATGGAACAATGCATCTAAAAGTCAGCAGGCACCTTAAAGAAAGGTATCAGTACGGGATATGTCCACCGTGGAGTGTGATGCAACATTCCACACTTCGTACCATACTTTGCACAACATTATCCAGCAGCTGTTGAGGCAATTTATCCCATTCCTCTGTGAGTGCACGGATGAGGGTGTTCTTGTTTGTCGGAGGATAGTTTCGACCAGCAACTTGCCTCCCTAAAGCATCCCACACATTTTCAATGGGGTTTAGATCTGGAGAACGTGCTGGCCATACGAGACGTTGAATACCCTCGCTGTCTAGACAATCTTGAACAGCGAGTATTCGATGACATGTTGCGTTGTCGTCCATAAAAACAAATTTATCACCGACAGCACCACGGAAAAGACGAACATGAGGAAGTAGAACTTCATCAATGTATCGTTGGCCCGTCATAGTCCCATTCGCAACCACATGTAGGCGCGTGCGGCCATTGATCATGATGCCGGCCCACACCATGACACTGCATGTCGGATATCGGTCCTTTTCCTGGATATTTTCTGGACGATAAGCAGTACCACTCTCGCGCCAGATCAGTTGGCGTCTACACTCCGATGACAGACTGAACCTACTCTCATCTGAGAATAGTACGCATGCCCAGTCCTGTTCAGTCCAATTGTGATGCTCACGACACCATTGCAAACGGGCAGTACGGTGCTGTCTGGTCAATGGGACACACACAACAGGTCTGCGTGCGTATAGTCCTCCTCCCCTCAAACGTCTGGCAACAGTTTTTCGGGAGATCTGCTTTCCTGAGGCAGCAAGAAACTGATTCGTCACCTGCTGAGCTGTAGTGCGCCTGTTCCTTTTTGCTGATAGGACGATATATCTGTCTTCTGCAGGCGTCGTACTTCTAACACGACCTCCTCCGTGCCGTCTACTACACATTCCAGTAGTTTTAAATGACTTCCAGAGCCGTGAAACAACGCTGTGACCGATGTCGAACTCCCTGGCAACATCTGTTATTTTTCGCCCTTCTTCGATCTTTCCAATAATTCGGCCACGCATAAAATCATCTATGTGATGTCGGGAAGACATGCCAAACATTTTAAGTTCGTCTATTAAATCTTTCCTGTAAAACTTTGACTTGAAACAACAACTGTCCACACGCGTCAAAACCTTTAAAGCTCTTATGAACGCTATCACGTGATGAACAGACGTGGAAGAATAATTTGCATACTCATACTTCTTCTTACTAATATCCCGCACTTATTCTAATTTTCCACATTTTGCTTCCTTTCATTTTGTGGTTGCTATGGATGATAGTGTTATCCGTCCTTAGCAATTGTCCAGCAGTGTATATATATATACTTTTTATTACAAATTTTTTAATATATTAGCTGAATATTATTGTGTGGGAATTTGGTACTTCATTAAACGTATCTTAATTCCTTATTTTGCACTCTTTATGTTTAATATCAGTTTTCTTTTATGTTGAAGTTTTCGAGGCGGAAGGATATGTTAAATGATGATATTGATATGTTTACATATCTGTCACAAGTAACTTTCTCCCCATCCAGGTGTAAGATCACAATGGACATTCTTTGCACCCATGCGATGTCCAGTGTAAGCTATCCATAAGAGGACAGGGGCAGTAAAGAGTTTTTGGTAGATAGGAAGCCACATGAGATATTTTACTTTAGTTTTGTGTGTAGTTACTATAAGTTAAAATAAGCGCTTGTGATCCTCACCATCAGTAGATTCTATTTCGAAAAAATTGGCTGGCTGAAAAGAGCGGTTCCTTCTCTTATATTTTACTCGGTTTAAATACTAACAAGTAATTATTATGTTCTTAATTTCACACAAATTGTTTTGTATTTTCTAAGTCTCAAAATTATATATATATATATATATATATATATATATATATATATATATATATATAATCCATAAATATATATAAAGATAGCCAATAGCGCACACAGGAATTTTTCAGGGGGGTCCGGGGGGGAAAGTTCACCATTCTTGAATCATGCTCCCTTTGATTTCGTCGATTTTCGGGAACAAAACACAGTAAAAAACTAATTATTGTATAAATAATTAGCATTAATTAATAAAATTAATCATTAATAACTAATACTTAATTAAATTTTACGTACTATATACTTAGAATTATAATCAATCGGAAAAAAATCAAGGGATTTGGGGGGTCCGGACCCCCCTCCTTGTGTGCGCCACTGCAGATAGCTATAGAACCTAAGTATAACTATTCAAGATAGGAAATATTAGGCACAGTAGTACAGTAACAAACTCCTGGCCTTAGGAACGAATATCCTGATTGTTGGAAAGAATTATTCAAGTTTTATAGGTGTTAATATATGTGTGTGTGAACAATTTATCTTTTTTAATAATAATTTTTTGCTTTGGAGAGATGGGCGTAATTTTTCATTTTTGTCCGGGGCGGCAAATCTGCTAGAGCCGGCCCTGTTCACACTCACATTTAATCTGCTTATCTGTGCAACTGAAGTAGAGGAAATTTTTGATTTGTTGGAGCCAATGAATAGCAATTCTAATACAGAAATTGGTAATGAAACTCTTTTATTACAACTGTTACATTTTCTTATGTTTCACAATGTTATGAAACTGAAAACATGTCTCTTTCTTATACAGCAGGATGCAAATGATGCTGTATTTTCTGCTCTGCTCAAAGTTGAAAAAGAACTCTTTCGAGTCAGGGATCAAAAAGACTTTCGAACATCTATTAGTCAGTATTTTAAAATTTCCAGTTAACTGGTGCATAATAATTCACTAATAGTAATTTTAGTTGTTGAATTAAAAGTGCGTAATTTCTAACCATGGATACTTTTTATACAATAGCTTGTAGAATTTCTAAAAGGTTAATGCAAAAAAATTTGTATTTTGTTCGACCCCGATATAACGAATTACCCCGAATTAATAAAAATAAACAGTAGCAGTCGTGGGACTGCCGATAGAAGTGAAAACGGAACTATTAAGTTGAGAGTAATTAAAACTATATGCAAAAATTATATGAAATTTTTTATGTTTTATTTATTAGTTACATATGATGGGTTAAACAAATCATGAACAAAATATAAATACAAAGTGGTTGAAAAAATAATTAATATACAATTATCTTAATTATACATAGTATTTATATTTACACGAATTTCAATGAATTCAAGTTTGAACATTATTTTCATTATTTACATCATTAATTTCGACAATACTTAGATTATCTGTTCGTTCAATCATTTCATTGTATTCTAAAAAAGATACAATAGGTTTATGGTAACTGAAATAAGAAATAAAAATGTTTGATTGAAATTTATCTAAATATCGTATAAAAACAGCATCGATAGTCGTTTTATACTTTGTTGTACTGACTTTTCGATCATTAGACATAGTCAAACCTAATGTTTCATTCAAAAATTCAATTAATGATAAATTTTTGTCATCTGCGAAGTTAATATTAAAGTCTCCGCTTAATATCATAGGTATGTCGTCAAATTTTTCGCCAAATCTTTTTTCGAGTAATTCAGAACCTTCTTTTGTGTAAATCATTAAATTTTCGAATAAAAATTGTTCTATCTGTTGCATAGATTTTTCAGGAGATATATAAACAGCAACCATTAAAATGTATTGTCCATTTTCAGAATTGCAATCTAATGGAAAATTTTTGAGATGTTGTGGAAATGGGGGATATTTGAATCCATTATACACTGAAAGTAAAGGAACGCTATTTTTATTAATTGCTTTTAAGCAAGTTGAGCATACTTTCACCTCAGTTACATTAACGTTTTTGAGCATTGTTCTTAAAAATTGAATATTAGGACTAGTATCGTTATTAACAAAATTTTTTATATCTTTTGCAAACCACAGTCGGTCACAAATGTCACACGAATGACCAAAATCATTTTCAAAAAAATCTTTTTGAAATTTTAAATGGGCTTTAGAATGTTGATGCCTAGAAGAGTACGTTGGTGCAGCTAGACTGTGTTGAGAATCCATGTTTTGAGTGTTATTTTGTGAAACTTGTACAGAAATATCGTCAATATTGTCATCAGAATCTGAATGTAACTCTAGAATGTCTGGTTCATTTTGTGTTGACAAGTCAGCAATATCAATTGGTGGAACATATGGCACATTTCTTGTTGAGGGGCCTGCAATTTGTGAGTTATGAAAATTTAGGTCGTTAGAAACACGCTTTATAACTGTTTTTGAAGATCGGTTCATTTGTAAATTGATCAAGGCAGATTCTTTTTCTTATCTCTATACCGCTGACTTTTTTGTTTGTCTTGTAATTTACGACGTTTAATTTTTCCTCCTCTTCTAACGATATTGTTTGATGCTTAGAAATTTTTAAATCAACTATTGCATTAGATTTTTTTTATCTCGGTATCGCTGACATCTAGTTTTATTTTGAACTTTCTTTTTTAATTGTATTTCATCAATTTTTTTTTTTGATTTATGTCATCATTAGAAAAATTCGTTCCTTCTGATTCTTCATCACCTTCTTGTCTTTTTCTTTTGCCCCCGTCTGAAGACATCTTCAAGTTTTTTTCTCGTGGGATTAAGGATCTAAACAAGTATAAAAAATAGAAATTTAGAGATTTTAATTATGTTACAATATTTTTTCTAATAGTGAAATTAAATTATATAAGTTCATAAATAATTATTTGGCAAAAAAATAACAAAGCACGTATTTTATATCTAACAAATTACACAAACAAACAATAACTTCGTAAAATTGAATTTTACAATAAATGAACATATTTCATAAAATCTAAAATTATTATAACATTTTTTTAATTTTCCAATTTTAAAATCCACGAAAAAATTTTATCAAATAACTAGAAATCTATTTTACCACGCTAGTAAGATAAATCTTATACCGTAATAATACTCATTTCATGATGAAGAGGTTAAATATTAAAAACATAATTAAAATGAATAATGCTAAATTTTAAATACAAATATTCGTACAAATATTAAAAATGTTTAAAAATATATTCGTTGTTTTCATTATTCATTTATCTGTATAAAAATATTAATATGTTTCATACTAACTTTTATACTGAAGTCAATGAATTTAAATTCAATAAATAAACAGTAATCCTTCAATTAAATAATTACAATAATAGTCAAATTAAAAATTCACTTAAATAAACAAAATCCAGTACACACAAGTTGAACTTCCCACATGGTCAATTTAACTTTACTTATGTATATAACTACACTCTAATACTTAATGTACAACGCGTCACATTTACAATTACAGATGTACTGCTACTATAACGTATTGGTGACGTGACTCACAAAATTATACTTATCCAAAAAGCGTCCAACGCGCACATAATACAGTCAGAAATAGTCGATGTATTAGTGTATACGTGTACACAGGCTACTGCGCGTGCGCTAGTCTGGCTCTCCATAGCTATAGATATACTATTATCATTAGCATGTCGGTGACGCGAACCGAGGATTTTACCCTCTACCAAAACGCTCAACGCGACTCAAGAAGTTTTCACTTCAAAAAATGTTCTTTTCCGATTTATTCTTTAAATCGGGGTCCAACTGTAGCAGTAGAAAATCTGATTCCCGTTTCGGACGCCATTTTCCAATCTCACCCCACTACTCGTTCCATTGCAAACCTGTACAATGAAAAGAGGGAAATATTTGGCACCACACTCTAACGATAACATGCCCCTCTTATTGCCAATTTGGCGAGAAAATTCGAAAAATCATTTCAGTTTTGCGATTATTTTGGTTACTGGTGTTTGAGACTTGTCCAGTAACAGTGCTTGTGTGTGTATGTTTTTAGAAGATTAAGAATAACTTAACGTTGAAAGGTAAGTCGCAGAAAATGTTTTTAATGTGGTATAGTTTTGTGATACCTATAACATTACTTTACGTTGAAAATGTGTTATTTAAAATTTTAATTTGTATTGTTTACTTGTTTTCAATATATAAGTATGCTAACATTTTGAAGCTGTCGTATTCAATTATTGATAAATGTCTACTTTGTGGTTTTTCGAAAGAATATTCAGATGCAATTTCTTTTGTGTGTGTGAACGTTTGATCTCTGTGTATATCTATATAATTATTTATATCTAGACCCAAGTATATAAGCATATAAGTTCGTCATAAACTACAGGTGTAGAATTCGTTATTTTTAAATTGGATATCTTGAATTGGGTAATATAAATACTTAATGTTTTTTCTTATAGTGCTTAAAGTGTACAATAAACTTGTATTTAAATATAATTTATCATGATTTTTCTGAAAATTAGTTTTTTTTTAAATTGGGCAACTCTCTTTAAATGTATGATTACGCATCGCATTACCTACTTGAAACTTGAGAGGTAATAAGACTGGATATGTTATAATGTTTCTTAATTTTTAAATTTTAAATTCCATTGAATTTAAGCGAAATCGTCGTCAATGTATGATAACGTCATGCAGTTAACTCCATTTGATAATGATCATATACTTTTTGCATTGTTAGAATTTTTCTCCACAACTACTCATTCTCGTTATAAAATTTTTTAAAAAAATGTTTGAAAACGTTTTTTATATTTTAGTTTTTTGATTTATTGGCTTTTTAATTGAGAATAATTACAAGGAAAAGGGGGAAATGATTTTTCTTAGCACAAATTTTTCTTAGAAGAAAACTCCAAATAATTTTTCATTTCATTTGTTATTCTAAATTTTAGAAAAAATTTGAAACAATCGAAGGCTTTTCTTTTATTATTATACTACGAAGAAGCCCAGTGGCTGTGGTAACTTCCACGCCACAGGTCCGGGGTTTAAATCCCGGGCTGGGCAAGGTCGACTCAGTCTTTCATTCCTTCAGTGGGGGGATAAATGAGTACCAGGCTTGCTTGGTACTCATTTAAACTAAGCTACTGAGGGTAAACATTGGGAATTAAGAGTCAGACTGACCACCAGATCGAAATATCTTCTCAGCGCCCAAGGTCACGTATATTAAGGGGGGCTACGGTAGCCCAGTGGTCAAGGTATCGAATCATGGTAGGCATGTCATGAGTTCGAGTCCAGTACCACTAAAGACCCACCGTGTACGTGTAGGGGAGCCATGCATGTTAAATCTATCGAGGGCTCATACGTCCTCCCGTTGCTATGGTCTGGTAGTTAGGAGAGGGGGGGCAGCTCAGGTGTCGTCCTCTTCTCTTGACCATGGTTCAAAATTACGAGGTCCGTTGCCAAAAGCCCTCGAGTAGCTGAAAAATGCGACGTTAATATTCACTCGCTCACTCACGTGTATTGAGATGGGCACAGTAGGCCTTGGCCCTTTTGGGCTGATACGCCCCTGAGTTTAGTTTAGTATTATACTACAAAAACAAAGGCAGTTTTAGAATTTTTTTTGAGCAAAATCCTATCTTCGAAAAGCATTTGAAATATATAAACATAAAAATCATTTTGAGAAGAATGTATGCAATGAAAATTAGAAGCCATTAAACAATACGAAGTTCCTTAACACAAAAATAACTTTGAACAGGAAAAAAATCAGATTTGAACATTTTTTGATGCAATGAAAGTAATGTGCGAATAACATCGATATATATTATATAAATTGCGACTGCTTGTGTTGTCTCTTTGGAGCAGGTGGGTAAGGATCGGCCTTTTTTCGTCCATCACAGTCATGAAAATTCAAAAGTATTTATTGGAGCTATGTTATTACATTTATGTGAACTTTAGATATTAATTTTTACTTTATTCTAAAATAGTAAAAGAGGGAAAAAAAATTGCAAGTCACATAAAAAGTCATCAAACTTGGCAAATTCGTTGAGATTTTTTATTTTAAGCGCTTTTTCTAACTTTAGTAAAAAGAAAAAACTGGTAAGCGCTTTAAGCGCCACTATATTTTTTGGTCTCTCAAATACCACAATAATACCAAGTCTGATGCACGAGTCAGACTTTTGCAAGACTGACAATTGCTTCTTTACAAGACTTTTGCAAAGAAGCAATTTAGTCTTTAATTTGAGAAAAACTGGATTTTAAATAACTCTTCAAGGCATAAAAACATTTATTTGCCGCAATAATTTTTTTATAAATTTCTGGGACCACACAGCTTTTTTTTATTAT
Source organism: Trichonephila clavipes (assembly GCA_019973935.1). Taxonomy (NCBI): domain Eukaryota; kingdom Metazoa; phylum Arthropoda; class Arachnida; order Araneae; family Nephilidae; genus Trichonephila; species Trichonephila clavipes. Next base: position 257,787 of record BMAU01018921.1, read on the forward strand.
TTATCTCAATTCCCAAATAAGTAGCACTGTTAACTCTTTTTCAAATTTATGATTCCTAATTTCTATGTGACTAAGTTGTATAAGTCAGACAAGGTAAATATTCAACAAGGTAAATATTTAGTTTTATTCTTGTTTGCAGATAAGTTAATTCTTTTAGCACTTTATTCTAAAGCCATAAATGCCTCTTTTAAGGTGACTGCCTACCTCTGGACCCAATTTTTTTTTTATAAAAAAAACAACTTTTGAAACAAATTGTGCATTTTTAGGAAGAAAAATAAAAAAAAAATGTGTAAATATATAAAAGTTTTTAAATAAATATTGTACTTTTAGAAAAATTGGTTGTTTTCAAGAAAATTTTACCAAATTTTTACTAAAACGGGTAACACTGTATATATAAAAAAAATTTCTAATACAATTATCATAATTTTCTTTATACACAGCATACATATTACGGTGCTCATCAGAATGAACCAAAATCTAAGTGAAATATTAAAATACAAAAAAAAAAAAAAAAAAAAAAAATTACAGACAATTATACATAAAAATATGAAAATTTTTGATGTTATTTTAAAGGTTTTTTTTTTTATAAAAACTACCCTAAATGAAAAAAATATTTAACCTACAACAAAACTTATGGTCCACTTTATGAAAAATAGTATAATAAACATTCCCACAAAATTTCAAAACGTTATCTGGTTTGGTTCTTAAGATATCATGTATCTGGTATAGAGTTTCTTTCGAAAACATAATTTCGAGAAAATCTCATTTAAAGTTTTATCTTACTGCCCTTTTGCATACAGTGTGTGTGTGAGAGATGTTTTTTAAAATTACTACAACTTTATTTCTATTTCGCGTAAAGGAAAAATAAAAACTGTTTTGTAAAGACAAATGTTCAAACCTTAAGATTTTGAAATTAAAAAAAAATGCCTTATGCAGACGAAAAATGATATCTTTAAGGTAGGCAGTCACCTTAAGAGATGATGCTGTTCGGGCAATAATGTCAATGTCATCAGCATAAGCCAGTATTTGAACTGACGTATTAAAAATATTTCCCCTGACATTGATTGTTGAGTCTCTAATAACTTTTTCAAGTGTTATATTAAATAGGAGGCATGCCAATGCATCTCCCTATCGCATTCCGTTTTTCACCTCAAACTGTTCGGTGAAAAAAAAAAAAATCACTTTTTATACGTACTTGAATTTTAGTTTCTTTGAGAGTCAAAGATACAAGTGCAACAAGTTTTTCAGGAATATTCAACTCATGCATAGCTTTTATGAGAAATTTTCTGTTAATGCAGTCATATGCTGTTCTAACTTCGATAAAATGATTGTAAGTTTCACACAATTCCAAATTCTCTACATTTTTCAAAATTACGTACTAGATTGTGAATATTTTATTATTTATTATCCTGAGTTCCACGAGATAATTTTATACTCGTCAGTACAATGTCTTACAAAACTAAATGGAAATGTGGAATGAAAAAATGTTTTCTAATGGAAAATGCACCTTTTTTTTATTTGTGGAAAAACACAACGTATTAACAGATTCTATGCTAAAAATCTAAATTTAAGCAAGAATAGATCCTAAATTTTTGCAGCTAATTTTTTCTCTCCATGCAAAATGCACAGTATTTCTCTCACACAGCTGTAAACATTTTAATGCCGTTCCGAACAATGTGTTTAAGTGAAAAATACTTCTCAACGGGAGTGGCTACAGAAACAAAGCATAGAAACAAGTGAAACTCAGAATATGTAAGGTGATTGCAGTTAATTTCAATAGACCTAGACTTCCACAGTTTCTGTGAAACAAGTAATATAAAAAAAAAGTTTTTTTTAACTAAATTCCTACTTAGATCAAAGAAAATTTTTGTTTTTTAGCTACTTTTTATAAAATAGTTACAATTAATATAAATATGTATATACATAGGACAGAATCACAACATTAAGTAGTAATTAATTTTTATTAATTATCATTAAAGTATCGTATTGTCACCCAGAACAATCGTGTCTATAAAATTTCAGTTCAACTGAATGGTTTAAAACGTGAGAAAAAAACCAAGTCGCCAAAAGGGTCGTTAAGTCGCCAAAAAGGATGCCAACGTGGCTGTATTTGTAATTCCTTAAATAATTAGTTTTAATCAATCAATTTTTATTAATTATAATTAAATAACTGTATTGTTATCCAAAATAATCATGTATATAATTTCAGCTCAATGGAGCGCTTTAAAATGTATTTTCAAAAAGTTAAATGTGTCTGGAATCGATTTTCATGTTTCCAAAATTTCACTATTAGCATTCTTACCTATATTGCTTGTGAATCTTTCTATTTCAATCAGTTCCAACTTTTTGCCCTTGTTTCGATAAATTTTTGAATCCATATTAAACTAGACTTGAAATCAATCTCTCAGTTGCATCTCAAATTTTGTCAATTTTCAACCAATCGAATTGGGACAAGTTCAGTTTAATAAGTAAAGTCACATCAAGGTACGCAATAAACTTAAACGCTTAGAGAAAATCTCAATGAAAATTGCAAAGAATCTCTCACGTTTGTTCGTAGTATTTATTCCTTTATTTTGAAGTAAATGACAACCGTTTTGATCGGTCGCGTGCCATCAGTGGAACGCGTGCCACTGGCGACGGATTTTTTTCTTTTTCCCGATTAAAATGGAGGCAAAAGCCCCTATTTGAAAAATAATAAACTCGAAATTAGCAAATTATTTCAACCCCCTCCCCTCCTCAATTTTTTTTTCATTAGTTTTGATTAGAAAAAAAAATTAAGACTTCTTTTCAAATAACATTCGTTTTTTGCCTGGAACAAAAATACTTTTTTTTTTCTTGTTGCAAATTTTGACAGTGAAGAGTGCAACCCATTATTGGACTCTACACATGTATATGAGTCATGAGTGTAACTTACAGCGTGAGTTTTGAACGGGACAGGAAATTCCTTTATCTCATCCCACTTCACAACGCAAGGGATATTTTCAAAAACCTCACCATTTGCTCTCTTTCTTATGAGAAGTGAGGTTTATTATACGAAAGATTTTGCAGAAGATTTTGTTTTTGAAAATTAGTTGAGTATTGCAGACTGTCGGAAACAAATTTTATGCAATTGTAACAATTTTTATGCCAAAATTGATACTGAAACTCCCATCAAAACTGTTACATTTTCTAATTCTTTACATTGTTTGGAAACTGTAAAAACCAGTGGCGTAACGTACACCCCTGCATAGTCGGGGGGGGGGCAAGCCTGACTGACCTCAAGTACACAATCCTTTGTAAGAGCCGACTTGGGATTCGAAACCTGACTTTGCAGATGGGCCCTAATATTCTCCGTTGCGCCCCTGGTGAAAACATACCTCATGCAGCAAAATGTTGAGGGAATCTGTATTTTCTTTGTTTAAAGTCGAAAAAGAACGCTTTCGAGTCAGGAATAAAAAAAGATTGTCAATCACATCTATTAGTGGGTATTTTAAAATTCCCAGTTAACTAACATGTAATGATTCGCTAACAGTATTTTTAGCAGTTGAATAAAAAGTGTGTTATTTTTAACGATGGATATTTTTTGTGTAGCTGCTTATAAAATAAAATTTTCAAAAGGCAAGTGCAAAAAAAAAAAATTTTTTTTTTGGACTCTATATTATTAATAACGCCGATTTAAGGTATCCGACTACGCGTTCGGAACCGTGATTTTGCAAAAGCGTATAAATGGATAATATTTATATTTAGTGTCACTTAGATTAGAAAATGTATATAAAATTGTTTTAAGAATAGTATTGAAATAAAAAATTATTTAAGTTCAATATTTTGACAAAAAATGCGCATAGAATGACCCATTTTCAAAATATTCTCCTTTTGTGAAAAATGCCTCTATTATAATAATATTTTGCCTGTATATAGCTCAGACCTCTGCACATAGGCTCAACTAGAATTTTTGAAATATATAACTTAGAAGAGGGTTTATCGATGTTTTACGACAACAGAGGCGAGAAATTTTAAGAAAACGCCGATAATTATTTCAATGGGTTGTAACTCTGAAAATAATGCGAATTTTTCAAAAATCAGAGTTCAGCCTCTGTACAGAGGTCTGAGCTATATACAGGCAAAATATTATTATAATAGAAGCATTTTTCACAAAAGGAGAAAATTTTGAAAAAAGGTTATTCTAAGTTAATTTTTTGCCGAATAATTGTATTTAAATAATTTTTTTTGTCCAATGTCCTTAAAACAATTTTATACATGTATTCTCTAATCTAAGTGACTCTAAATATCGAGAAAATTATCAATTTATGCGCTTTTTTAAAATCACGGTTCCGAACGTAGTGGGATACCTTCAAATAAAATGCTCAGTCCGACAAATAAAATCGGGATCCGACTGTTTTAAGAAAAAACGTCATAATACTTTAATTATATTATATTACAAAAGTTACAGGAAATTACTGAAAAATGAGGCTGTACGGTGCCGAATTTATTTTTTAAGCTTCTCTCTTGGAACCCATAAATGCATATTTATAATTTTCCTTTCGAATTTTTATTTTGACTCGTGGAACTCCTGGGTATGCTTTGTGGAACACAGTTTGGAGACCACTGGTTTGCGTATTTTTAGAATATAACCCTCCGTCCATAAGAGAGGTCTGTTTACACTACTGGCCCCCCAGATTTTTTTCTCTTTTGAAGAGGCGGCGGTGTGAGGGAGAGAAATGCTCCCCCATTTCGCGTCTTTTGATTCAGAATGTTTGTGAGTGATTATGGGGAGTATGACCTTGAAAGGTCCCTCACGGTCCTCTGTTGGGGGAAGAGATTATTGCCTGGCACTCCAGGGCCACCTTCTTATGCTCTCTACAGATGCACAACTAGGATAGGGTCAAAGCCGTCTGAATTCGTTTTTTCAAGATAGTTTTGACAGGGGGTCAGCAAACTGCGGCTTTTCATACCTCTCTCTTTTTATTTTATTCTTTATAACTATCCATTGAAAAGATTTTACTTTGTTTACGACTACAATTAAACATTTGACTGGATTTAGATTTCGGTATTCAATTGTTTTTCAATTCCTACTCTAATAGCTCACACTCTCTATTTATTTATCTTGGTGGAATTTTGAATCGTTAATAAAATACATTTAAAAGCGCTCAGTTGAGGTGAAATTTTATATACATGATTATTCTAGATCACAATACAATAATTTAATTAGAATTAGTAAAAATTAATTGATTAAAACCAATTATTTAAAGAATTACAAATACAGCCACTTTGGCATCATTTTTGGTGATTTAGCGACCATTTTGGCAATTTGTGTCAAAACTTGAAAAGGTTTTTTTCTCACGTTTTAAAGCATTCAGTTGAACTGAAATTTTATATACATGATTGTTTTGGATGACAAAACGATACTTTTATGATAATTAATAAAAATGTATTACCACTTAATGTTGTGATTCTGTAATAGGTATATACATTTTTATATTAATTGTAACTATTTAATAAAAAATAGATAAAATAAAATATTTTCTTTGTTGATCTAAGTAGGAATTGACTTCAAATTTTTTTTTTTATATTACTTGTTCATTGTCAAAGTGTATTCAACATTAGTGAAAATATTAAAATAAGTACTGAATCAGTAAAAGTCTAATATACTGATAGAGATACACCACCACATAGTATGACACTCCTCTAAGTGATTTCCAGGAACGCGTTTGCCGTTTTGCATACATGGGTTAGTGAGCACTCTCTTGAATGTAATCTAGAGATGCACATCAGCTCCCAACATAAGTGACAAAAATACAATCCGTGTTTTGTGACAAGCTTAAGAATAAATAAAAAGAGAGTTGAGAAATGATTTTTTTATGCAGAAACAAAATGAAAGTCAATTTTAATTATTACCGTATTTATTCGATTCTAAGTCGCACTTTTTTTCAATGTTAATGCTACAAAAAAAAATCGGACGCGGCTTAAAATGGAAGAAGTTAGCAAATAATCATGGTTTTTCCTTACGGATAAGAAGGTTCTAAACAGCTTGCTATTTGTATCCTGTGAACTTTTTACTTTCTCTTGAAAACTTGAGTAAACAGTGCTGTGACTATTATGTAAGACTTGCTCATAAAAGTCCATTCTTTACAGAGTACCCAGTGGTGTAGCTACAAATGGGCTAAGCGGTGCCATGCACCCGGACCCTTAAGCTCAGGGGGCCCCTCGGATCCTGATCACCAAGCAAGCCAAACTTACAAAAATTTTCCCACATTTAAGATATGTACAATGTAGAAGACTGCAACACAACTATTATCATAGCACCTCAGTTGAAATCAGTTTCAAACGTGTAGGGAAATTCCCCTAGATTCCTTCCGTTATTTGTGTAGTTTTGCAAACTTAATTTATTGAAAAGTTTGTATTATATTTTCAATTTTTTTGGTATTTCTATAAACTGTTACTTGAAAATAAATTCCATGAAAAATCTTACCATACTTATTACTACATCTTAAAACCCCCCAAGATGCAATTCCTTCTTAGTTACATTCTATTTTTAATGACGATATGATTCATAATAAGCTAGTTCCTTTCCAATATTTCATAATCTACTAATATCTGCAATAAGCTCATGTAATTTTGCCCTTCCTTCTGTGATGCCCCCCACTCGGGTGACCATCTCCTTGATTATCAGCGTAAGCAAGAGGTGTAGGAATAAAGGAAGAACTAGGAGCCGTCATAATCTTAAAATGGCTTTATTAAGATTTTTAACTTAAACGTTTAACAAATTAGATAATAATATATGTGAGAGAATCTACGGTGGCTAAACACACAATATATATATGGATTACCGAAATTACTTAATCCGGACTACTATCAATAACTGACTCACCTAAACTCAATTCCAATACTATCACAGATCCTAATATTAAATAACCAATCCTACCTTGATGTAGTCTGAAGTAGCGATGACAATAATCCTAGCTGAAGTTGCGTTTTTTCTAGAGTGCAATGGTATGCACCTTGACTTAAAGGTTCAATATCACGTATAACTTCCGATAGCTATCACTTAATGTTTTCCAAAACTTCTCCACGCTTGAACCACGGATTATGTTTACATTCCTCAAATTGCCACCTCGCTTAATCTAACTTCTGATATTAAAAAGATTCCTAATTTGAATCTTTCCTTCGCGCTTCACTTCTTGGATTTGGTTGGAAAAGAGTTGCCATTAATTCTGGCCCCAAAGAACCCGAAAGACATGTTAATGAAAAGACGCGTGAGCTCGTCACACTTCCTCTGAAGACAAGTCGTGTAGGGGAGCGATGCACGCTAAGTGATGCACGCTAGAGTGATGTGGTAGTTAGGAGAGGGGGTGCCAGCTCAGATGTCGTGCAGGTCACTTGACCATGATTCAAAATTACGTGGTCCATCGCCAAAAGCCCTCGTGTTGCTGAACAGTGCGACGTTAATATTCACTCACTCCCCCTCTGCTCTTTTACAGAGGTGTTCTTTTTTAAAATAATTATAATAATATTGTATCCTTTTCTGTCTATGTCGGTGGACAGTAGCACACACAGGAATTTTTCAAGGGGGTCCGGAGCCGAAAGTTTACCATTCTTGTATCATGTTCTTTTTGATTTTGTCGATTTTGGGGAGTAAAACACAGTAAAAAACTAATTATTGAATAAATAATTAGCATTAATTAATAAAATTAATCATTAATAACAAATACTTAATTAAATTTTGCGCACTATGTACTTAGAATTATAATCAATCGGAAAAAATCAAGGGCTTTGGGGGGGTCCGGACCCCCAGGACCCCTTCCCCCTTGTGTGCGCTGTAACGTCGTGTGTAGCTAACCATCAGTAAATAATTTTTACAGCCCCATATAGAAATAAAAGCATTGTTTATTTGCTAAACAATTTGTTAATGAAGTAATAGAATTCAGATTATATGCCAAGCCGGTGCAGTCGGTCCATATTCCATGCTCAACGCCACCGGCGTTCATCGTCTTTCTACTCCAATCTCGGACTCAGCCCTTTTCTCCATACAAGGCGGGCTCCTCTCTCTCCCCGACTCTTTTCTTTTCTCTTTTTCCATCTCCTTCCTTTTCTTTTTCCGTCTCCCCTCTCCGTTCTTTTTTCCTCTTCTCTCTCTCCTCTCTCTCTCCCGTCTTCTCTTCTCCTGAAAAAGAACCCCTTTTAAACACCAGGGGTGTGTCCACAACACGCCCCTTCTTATTGGCAGGTCACAACATTCTCCCACAAACTCATTAGAGTCTTATTCGCACGGAACTCACAATCACACTCTCTGCCTCGTCTGGAATGTACTGGCGCTAGATTTCTCGTTCGACATCTGGACATTTTGTTCATCGCATTCTCTTTGTTCCTTAGAGCCATTCACTAATCATCTGCCTAGGCGACAGTGTTCTCCGTTAGATAGGCTTCGTCTATTGTCAATGGGTGCAGGAACCTGTATGTCCATTATGATTTTCAGTCAGAGTGTCGTTATGGATCCGAGGACAAACAATAAACAATGACCCTTAGCCACGTGAACTGGTCATTTTACATTTGGTGGATCGTAAAAATTCAGGGACAATCGATGGGTGTGGTACTTGTCCTTGAACAGCTAGTGAAACCATAAAACTTATCGTGAATCTAAAGATGGGGATTCACAACAATCGACGATGTCACAACGCCGCAGTCGGTGGACCATTCTGTAGTTCTAAGCCATCTGGTGGAGGAATTCGAACCTCCCGAAAAAATAAATAGCCAGAGATTCTCTAACAAAGTTTTGTGGTATAGCATTACGTTTCTCCTCTCTTTTAACGTCAGTAAGTACTCTCGCACTTACGAATTGTATTGCATAAATTACAAAACTAAAATTGTGGATAAAAGGCAAAACAGTGGTGCTTTTAAGGATGTTTTCGGTTAATGTTAAAGAATAGGACCCGAATTTGCTACAGTTTTTCAGATATAAAAGAAATGAAAAATTAATATGATATTCTAGCTTCACACTATCCTTTAGAGAACAGCATTTTGTTATCATAAAGGGTGTTTTTTTTTAGAGGTATAGAACTTTAAATTGCAATAAAACAACGATGTATAATTCGATTGACATGAATTTTTTTTTTATTCGAAAGATAATCTTGTGGCATTACATTTTAAATATGATTTCTGGCATAGGACGGCCACAGCTAGCTCGGATGTAGTCCAATCTGGACGTCCAATTTTCGATGACTGTTCCCAACATTTGTGGCCGTATATCGGCAATAACACGGCGAATGTTGTCTTCCAAATGGTCAAGCGTTTGTGGCTTATCCGCATAAACCAATGACTTTACATAGCCTCACAGAAAATAGTCTAGCGGTGTTAAATCACAAGATCTTGGAGGCCTATTCACAGGTCCAAAACGTGAAATTAGGTGGTCACCAAACGTGTCTTTCAATAAATCGATTGTGGCACGAGCTGTGTGACATGTTGCGCCGTCTTGTTGGAACCACAGCTCCTGGACATCATGATTGTTCAATTCAGGAATGAAAAAGTTAATAATCATAGCTCTATACCGATCACCATTGACTGTAACGTTGTGGCCTTCATCGTTTTTGAAGAAGGATTCCACCAGCCCATAAAGCGCACCAAACAGTCAGTTTTTCTGGATGTAACGGTGTTTCGACATACACTTGTGGATTACCTTCACTCCAAATGTGGCAGTTTTGTTTGTTGACGTAGCCATTCAACCAGAAGTGCGCTTCATCGCTAAACAAAATTCGCTTATGAAAATTGGGAACAACGGCAATCTCGTTTTGGGCCCATTCGACGAATCTACGCCTTGCTTGATCATATTTAAAATGTAATGTCACAAGATTATCTTTCGAATAAAAAAAATTATGTCAATCGAATAATACATCGTTGTTTTATTGCAATTTAAAGTTCTATACCTCTAAAAAAAACACTCTTTACTTCCCATTTTTAACCGAATTAATTCATTTTTTCTGGTATAAAATGTGTTTCGCATTTTTTATCCTATACCGTAATGTTAAATTGTCTTTGCCTTGCCTTCATGTATTAGGACAAAAAAAAGAGAGTATTCACGGAATATTTTGAAATTTTTAAAAACACTTCTGTTAACAGAGATACGAGTTATAATGTTGCAAATTTCCATGGAAATTGGGTTATTTTTCTGTGTGAAAATGTGCTTCGCGTTTAGTTAGAGCTCTCATACTTTTACCGAAGACAGCCCTAACTCTGTCTACGAATAACTGAAGAGTTACGCTGTCTTTGTCAGCCGTAACTCTTCAGTAAGTACTCGAGCACTTACAAATTGTATTGCATAAATTAGAAAACTAAAATTGTGGATAAAAAAGGCAAAACAGAGTGGTGCTTTTAAGCGCAAACAACCACAAGAAAGAGTATAAACAAAAATCGTCCTTTGCAGAGGACGATAAAGAGTTGATGTGATAAAGTAGCTTCATATATTTAAAATATTCGTATATTTTTACTGAATAAAAAAAAAAAAAACCCAACAAAAGTAAGGCCTCTTTTTTTTGCACCAGGTCGCTTGGATACCTAGCTACGCCACTGAGGGGAATGACGAACATTTTATTCTAGAAACTTTCTGCAATAAATCAGAAGACAATACTTGTGCTTTAAATTGTGATTTCCTTCAGGTTGGAAAGATGACTGTGAGTGTCAGATAATTGACCTTGCCGTATGATCTCAGTATTATAGTTCTTTTGGTCAAAAATTGACACTATTTTAGATGATTTCTGCCATCATTTCTTGTAGTTTTCCGATTACATCATTTTTCTTTTAGAATGACTTTTTAGAGTTTCTATATTTGGCTATTATAAGACCCCTACACATATATATATATTACTTTTTATCAATCATTACAGTCTGAAATAATCTTCCTTTCTGAAAACAGCTATTTGTTTCAGAAAAATCAAAAAGTATTTGAATACATTTGAAACACCCGAATGAATGTTAAACAAATAATACTAATTTCAGTCTGCAATCAAGTAAAAGCTTTTCGCTGTCCTCCTGTGTTTGATAAATTTAACATTTGAAATTTTGGCTGCATGTTCAGAAGCTGACTAATTTAACTCTCAATTTCATTGTTGTCCTTTGGCAACACTTACGATCATTCAATACTTTTTACTCTTCTGTAGAACATTGTGTTACCATGTATCTCATGTATTTTATTTAGTAACAAACAACATTAGAGTTAATTTACTATTTTATGAGATGCACAACATCGTTTTGACTAAAATCAACAACATCCTAAACACGAATTAGAGAAATCTAATATCTTTCTCCAACCAACTTATCTATCACCAAAAAATAAAAAGCAATATAAAAAAGAAAATAAGTCAATTCTACTGAAATCAACAAAGAAAAATTTTATTTTAGCTACTTTTTATTAAATAGTTACAATTAATATAAAAATGTATATACGTATGACAGAATCACAACATTAAGTGGTAATTAATTTTTATTAATTATCATCAAAGTATCGTATTGTCATCCAAAACAATCGTGTTATAAAATTTCAGTTCAACTGAATGCTTTAAGACGTGAGAAAAAAAATCTTTTGACTCAAGTCGCTAAAAATGAAAGCAACGTGGCTGTATCTGTAATTCTTTAAATAATTAGTTTCAGTCAATTAATTATAATTAAATTATAGTTTTTTTACCCTTTAGTGTATGGAAAATTTTAGCTCAAATGAGTGCTTTAAAATGTAAGGAAAAAAAACCTTTTCAAGTTTTGACACAAGTCGCCAAAAATGATGCCAACGTGGCTGTATTTGCAATTCTTTGAAAAATTAGTTTTAATCAATTAATTTTTATTAATTATAGTTAAATTACTGTACGGTCATCCAAAATAACTGTGTATATAAAATTTCAGCTCAATAGAGCGCTTTAAAATGTATTTTATTAACGATTGAAAATTCGACCAAGATAAATAAATATATAGAGTGTGAGCTAATAGTAGGAATTGAATAAGTGAGGCTTTGTCAAACGAAAAATCAAATTTTCAATGTACATTTCAGCTGTACACAGTACACAACAGAATGCAAACAAGGGCTCAATCGCAGATAAAAGGAAAGTGAAACTACCCCATAACTCGGTAAAAAAAAGTATAAAACCGATTTTTTTTTAGGAAGTTTGTTCATAGAGAGGTTAGTATAATATTAAAATAAAAGCCACAAATGAATTTAATATTCTAATCAATTTTCCACTTTTTAAATGTCCCTTATAGCGCCTCCCCCCGTCATTAATCCTTTTGTTGCGACCCGCGTGAAATGGCTTTTACATGTATGTGCCCCAACGGGAAAGAGTACCCCTGATTTAAAAAGTCAAGAATGATTTTTTTTAAAAAAAACTAGTTTGGATTAGAAAAAAATGGATTTATGTTCAGATGACATCTTTTTGACCGGAATAGAAAAAAGTCTTTTTTTTTAAAAAAAAAAAATTTCGCCGGGAAAGGATGGTGTCCATTATTAAACTTTACAAGTGCCAATACGTCATGAGTGTGACCTATCACGGGAGTTTTGAATGGGACAGGAAATTGATTTCTTGTCTCATCCCACTCTTATGGAGTAGGATGAGAAAAGTGGGCATATATATATTTTACCATTTATTTATTTTTTCTTTCTTGAGAGAGGCGAGGTTTAATATACGTACAGTTTTGCAGAAAATTTTGTTGTGAAAATTTGGGTAGCTGAGGAAACTGTTGATTTGTCGGAGCCAATGAATAGCGATTCTAATGCAAAAATTGATAATTAAACTCTTATAAAAAATGCTACATTTTCTAATAATTTGCATTGTTTTGAAACTGTGAAAACATACCTCCTGCAGCAGGATATAAATGACGCAGTCTTTTCTTCTCTGTATAAAGTCGGAAAAGTCTGGAATAAAAAAAAAATTCAAACATCTATTAGTCCGTATTTTTAGATATCCAATTAACTGATGCGTAATAATTCGCTATTAGTATTTTTAGCTGCCGAGTAAAAATTGCGTAATTTCTAACTATAAATATTCTTTGTGCAGTTGCTTACTTTTTAGTTTCTAAAAATTAAGTGAAAAAAAATTGGTATTCTTTTTGAACCCCAATATTAAGAGTAGCCCCGAATTAATGAATAAAATGTTCGGTCCTGATGAATTCGTTGAATCGGGGTTCGACTATATCTTGCTTTGAGATGTATGTCTTGGCAGGTTGTAAATCTTAGTTCGTTATTTCATTTATTGCTGATGATATTCAACTGGTATACAATTGCTTTCTGTGTCGATGAATTTTCACTTGCTACTGCTTTAGAAACAGTTGAAACCAAACGCATCCTTTTCGAGTAATAACTTCGATTAGTCTTATGTTTAAATCTGACTGACGAACTTTTTTCCTTCCTGGTAATAACGTTGCTCATTTTGCGTTCATAAATTTTTCTCGATGTTTTTTTGGGGGGTTACGAAGTAAAAAGATTTATCTTCGGGAAATGCAAAAATGTGTTATTTGCTTACATCTGCGATTTTGAAAGACAAATTTTAAAATATCAGGCAGTAAATTTACTTTTAAACAATAACTTGTTCCAGATAAAATCTGAGTTTAGCCCCATCACTGACGACGGGGGAAAATGGCTCCACCAGCTTTGTTTTCAGTGTTGGACTCTCGAATTCGATCTTTATATAGCTATTATAATACACTCTTGTCCAAATTCAAGGTCACACACATAAAATCTAAAAAGGGATGAGTTATTCATTGTGTTGCCATGAAATTTGACACAGACATTACAATGAGATAAAGAACATAGCAACATAAAAATAAAGAAAATATTTTAATTTTTAATTCAGATACAGAGCATATCAAAAAGCGTGAAATCATGAAATATACGGAATATAGCAACATAACAATAGGGAAAAGATTTTAATTTTGAGTTAAGATACATAGCATATCAAAAAGTGTGAAACTATGAAACAAAGATAAAGTCTATCTAATATGGAGTGTGAAAAGTCTATCTAATACGGAGTGTGACCATCGTGTACTGTCGCACAAGCCTCACAACAAGCTGTCATGTTGTGTATGAGGATGTCAATAAATGTTAGTGGCGACAAATACATTCTTCCAAAAGCGCGACTTCTGATTCAAAAGAGGGAAGGGAAGCTACGCTTAAAAATGGCTCTTCTTAGACAATCACAAACATGTTCAATGTGATTTGAAATCCGGAGACTTCGAGGGCCAATCCATGGGGCGAATATTTAAAAAATTCGTGAACAATGTGAGCTGTATGTGGTCGGGCATTATCGACCGTAAAAATGTAGTCCGTCCCTATAGAATAACCTCACATAGAATTCAAGGATCTCATCTCCACAGCGCTGTATTTTAATAGTACCCGCATTGAGGACGTGCAATGGTGAGCGACTGCCTAACATTATGCCGCTCCAAACAAAGATCCCTTTGCCACCAAATCTGTTGATTTCTATTACATAGGAGCGATTAAAGTGAGATCCACTTTCTCTCTAGATGAAGACTCGACGAGAGTGTTTGGTAAATCTCGACTAATCATTGAAAAGAACACGCCTTTATTCTTGTGGTGTCCAAGACTGATGTTTGCGATTCTGCAATAACTGTTCTTTTCTGTTCGATGCAGCCAAAAGGGCACACACGACTGAACGCCGAGCATAAAGGTCGGTCTCTGTCTGCAGATTTTTTGCCTGGAAAGTTTTTTTCTAGGCGCAGCACGGAGGTCACATGCAAGCTGAGAAGCCGATGTCCGCCTGTGTCATCGTGCGCTTAATCCCAAATAGCTATAATTGCAGAAGCGGTCGCTCTGGGGCGGACTTTAGGTTGACAGCACATTTTGTTTGGAATCGGTTCCATCCGCCGGGAGACTGTTTTTGGGGCCACTTGTAAATATTGAGCCATCTCCAAGCCTGCCAACAGCTCTCCATTTCAAAGAATCATATAAGCAATTATGAGAATTCCTTCTCACTGCAAACCTGCTATTTTGTTTATACAGTTTTTTTTTTAATATTGCATTCAAACAGACTAAAATCCCTGATGCTTACACGGCCTCTAGTCAGTAATTCTACAAAAACTTGCGCTGAGCAACTTCTTGTTTAATTCCTACAATTAGCTCACACTCTCTATTTATTTATCTAGGTGGAATTTTCAATCGTCAATAAAATACACTTTAAAGCGCTCAATTGAGATGAAATTTAAAAAACATTATTTTGGATGACAATACAGTAATTTAATTATAATTAATAAAAGTTAATTGATTAAAACTAATTATTCAAAGAATTACAAGTACAGCCACGTTGGCATCATTTTTGGTGACTTAGTGACCCTTTTGGCGACTTGAGTCAAAACTTTAAAAGGTTTTTTTTCTCACGTTTTAAAGCAAGCAAGTGGCATGTCAATTACGGAGTGCCTGTCCCTAACTGGGACGTACCTCCTCATCAGAATTTTAAGAATTAAGAGCCGAAAAAATGGGATAACATAAATTAAAATTTAATAGATTTAAATAAATGGGCAGAACAATTCTGCTGAAACGGCGACAGAGTGAATCTGTCGACCGGAGGGACAGCCGCTCCACTTTCCTGCGATCTGATTGGCCGAAGCCATCGCTCGCAAAAAAGTGGGCGGGGAAATGGATTGGGTCGATCCGAAAATAAACGACCCGAGACAAGGAGATCTTGAATAAAAATTCTAAGATCTCATGCAAAAGAGGGGGGAGAGTAAAAATTTTGAATAAAAATTTTGAATAAAAATTTTTAAAGCATTCATTTGCACTGAAATTTTATATAAACGATTGTTTCGGATGACAATACAATATTAATATTTATATTAATTGTAACTGTTTAATAAAAAGTAGCTAAAATAAAATTTTTCGTTGTTGATCTAAGTAGGAATTGATTAAAAAAAATTTTTTTTATATTACTTGTTATAGATCAAAGTCGGTATGGACATGTCTTCAAAATATATAAAATACAAATTCTGTCAGTTTTTCTGGTAGCGGTTTAGAATTATGTAAAAAACCACACATGTTTGTGACCTTAGTTTTGGGCACAAGAGTACATTTAATTCTCCAAGTAGGAGATAAATAAGATAACAATTTGATCTTTATTATATTATTATTCATGTAATGTATACCAAAATAATGTGAAACTTAGAAGTGTTTACTTGTCTTTTTCAGAAAAATTCCAGAGAAGGCATCGTAAATGAAGTGGATCCTGATTTATTTCACAAGGACTAATACAATTTACATCCCTATAACTAGTTTCCTTATCACTGTAAGCGTTGCAAAAACTTATTGAATACGTCGTGAACATCTTCGATACATTTCCAACTATTTTACCCTCCTGAAATAATGTGAACCTTCCGCCTTTTTGTTTGCTAACCTTAACATTAATATTACAATGTCGGTGAACTTTCTTCCATCCCTGCAGCACTTGGCTATCGTGAAAGCTGCAGTTGCCGTATTTACTAACCATGAGGTCATGGAATTTGAAAAAAAATTGCGAATAACAACAGGTTGTTCGTTTTTTAACGCTGAGCGTATAGCCTGGGAACCATTCCTGTGGAAGAAAATATCCCTTCTTTCACTTCCAGTAGTATTTCAAAAGAAAGTGCTTGCTTTGATGATGCCTTTTAGCTTCGAGTATTGGATGTATCATTATGATCATCACGGACGTTTTAAAAATGATTTATGTTGCAATCATATTAATCATATTGTTTGGAATTCTTTTGGAATGATAGATAGATTTAAAACTGCAGAAAGATGTGGCCATAGCCCAGATTTAGCCATCCTTCAGCATGAAACCATAGCCCCCTGCTTCGGGAGGAGGAT
Source organism: Trichonephila clavipes (assembly GCA_019973935.1). Classification (NCBI taxonomy): domain Eukaryota; kingdom Metazoa; phylum Arthropoda; class Arachnida; order Araneae; family Nephilidae; genus Trichonephila; species Trichonephila clavipes. The sequence continues at coordinate 274,588 of BMAU01018921.1, forward strand.
GAACATGTTTGAACGGTTTGAATTTGTTAAAATGCGCAAGACAGACGATCTGCTGCAAAAAATAACTTTGCAAAGAGACCTAAATTTACTAATAAATACGATAAAAATAAATAGAAGAATAAGTAACAACGAAAGAATTTGTCTTTTTAATCTGAACAACATTCAGCAAGATGAGTTTTTTTTAAGGGAGCCTTTGCTAATTCTTAAAGTTCTTTTGCAATGGCCGTTACAATCTCAGTTCTTGGAAGTGGCGGACCGCCTGTGGGCCCACCTCAAAGAAGCCGATTTCGTGGAAATATTAAGCACAATTCTGTGCAAAATTAAAAGAGGTTGGAGAGATTTTGATTACATGGATCTTTTGGAAAACTTTTGGCGTCAAAGTCCCAGCCACTTTCAGAAACATGCTAGAAACAGTCCACATTTTCCATACTTAAAGAGGGATGTTTTTAAAATACGCCTGAAAATATATTTGCAGAAAATATTTATCAAAGAAAGAACAAACTGTACTTTTTCATATCCTAAATGTTCACTTTGTTGTTTTGAAGGTAGCAAAGGAGTGTATATATAAACTTTTTTTTAATAGTGATTAGTTTTACCTGCATGTTAATCTTCTGAAGTTTCTCTTACGGGACTTGCCTTCATTAAAGCTCCGAGGTGCCCGATTAGTTTTCCCGTTCTCCTGTGGTGTTCCCTGTTTTTGTTATACACAGGTCTAACATGTGCAAAGAATTTCGTCTAATCTTTTTTTATTAAAATATAAATTAATTTACAAGACGCAATTCAAGAATGATACTTTTTTGGATAATCTTTTAACGGCCACTTACATTTATCATGTTTGGGGGTACTTTGATGAATATGTATGTGTTAAAAATATTCCGAATGTAAGAACGCTTCTAATCCTGTAAAGAAATGTTGCATGATTTTTTTATTTTAAAATAAAGAAATTTATTTCAACTTTGTTGTGTTTTGTATTATTTTACTTTTTATTTTAGAAATGATTTTTCTTGGTATGTGCTTGATTGATTGATTGGTTGTAGGGTTTCTATGGCGCAAGAGCCAAATTAAGCTATGCTGAGCCAAGCAGTTGTTTTTAAAACCTTAAAGTTCAATGTACGAAATTAAAATATTGTGATATAGATAACTAAAAAGTCATTTCTTCCTCAGTGGCTCAAAAGCTCAGGGTGGGCTTTGGTCTTCTCAAGAAGCCTTTTCCAGACCAACCTTCTTCCTGCCAGTGTTCTCCAATTCTTAGTCCTCAAAACTAGGAGATCTTTTTCTAGGTCATCAATCCATCTAAGATTTGGCCTGCCCTTTCTTCGTGTGCCAATTGATTGAGCATTGAAGACTTTTTTAGTGGTGCGATCTTCGTTCATTCTGACAACGTGACCTGCCTGTTTAATTCGTTGTATTTTGATGAAGTTAGCAATGTCCCTTTCTTTATATGTTTGATACAGCTGAAAATTTAATCATCACGTTCCATTTTTCTGTATATTCCTCCGAAAAAAAATCTTAAAATCCTCCCTTCGTAGATTCTTAATTAAAAAGTAGAATGCATTAAGTTATCCGACTACGTTCGGAACCGTAATTTTGCAAAAGCGTATAAATAGATGATATTTAGTGCCCCTTAGATTAGAAAATGTATTTAAAATTGTTTTAAGAATAATATTACAATAAAAAATTCAAGTACAATATTTTGACAAAAAAGGAACGTAGCATGACCAATTTTCAAAATATTCTCCTTTTGTGAAAAATACTTCTATTGTAATATTTTGGCTGAATATAGCTCAGACCTCTGTACAGAGGCTCAACTAGAATTTTTGAAATATATAACTTAGAAGTGGGTTCATCCATATTTTACAACACAGGGGAGCAATTTTGAGAAAACAACGAAGATAATTTCAATTGGTGGTAACTCTGAAAATAATGTGAATTTTTCAAAAATCCTAGTTCAGACTCTCTGGAGAAGTCTTTACTTTATATAAACGAAATATTATTATTTTAGAAGCATTTTTTTATAAAAGGAAAACATTTTGCAAAAAGATTATACTAAGTTAATTTTTTTTCAAAATATTGTATTTAAATCATTTTTTTTGTCAAAATATCCTTAAAACAATTTTATACATGTATTCTAATCTAAGTGACACTAAATGTCATGAAAAGTATCCATTTATGCGCCTTTTTAAAATCATGGTTCCGATCGTAGTCGGATACCTTAAAAAATCACATGAAGAATTTATGTATAGATATACAATGTAAAGTTTAAATATTCTTATTTATGAAATGATATCAAAAACTTAACATCAAAAGCCATAAGAGTTACGAAATTAAATCGAAATATGACATTTAACTTAACAATATGGCAGTAAAATAAAAACTATTATTAACTGGGTAAAAGCTTTAAAGTAATGCATGTTTTTTTATATGAAAGCAGATTGGGAAATTACTTCCAACTGTTTCTAACTTGGGTTGGTGTTAAAATGTGCGAATATTCTGCACATTTCCAAGTTTTGTCCGGTAAAGAATGTTCATTCTCATCGCAAACAATCCTTTCCTCATATGATGTATCCTTTACGAGTACACTTTTCCTTGGTTTCAGAGATGCCATTTTTATTTATAAGGTTCATTTGTTGATTGTTCCAAATTGCTCTTTCTCAAATGATTTTTTAGCGTTTTGTTTCAAAGCCCAAGTTGTAACCTAGGCATGTGGGGAGGGGGGAGTAGGTGTCGGATGGCTGGGCTGTAAATTTGGAACTCGTTCATAGCGGAAAGCTTCTTTGATTCGATAAGAATGAACGGAGCTGAGGAACATAGGTTATTGGATGTGATTAATGAAGTTGATACGACGGAGATAAGTAGATTACTGGTTGCGGAAGGAACGGTATTAAATATAAAGGGTGTTTTTTTAGAGGTATAGAACTTTAAATTGCAATAAAACAACAATGTATTATTCGATTGACATGATTTTTTTTTATTCGAAAGATAATCTTATGGCATTACATTTTAAATATGATTTCTGGCATAGGACTGCCTCGGATGTAATCCAATCTGGACGTCCGATTTTCGATGACTTTTTCCAACATTTGTGGCCGTATATCGGCAATAACACGGCGAATGTTGTCTTCCAAAGGGTCAAGCGTTTGTGGCTTATCCGCATAGACCAATGACTTTACATAGCTCCACAGAAAATAGTCTAGCGGTGTTAAATCACAATATCTTGGAGGCCAATTCACAGGTCCAAAACGTGAAATTAGGCGGTCACCAAACGTGTCTTTGAATAAATCGATTGTGGCACGAGCTGTGTGACATGTTGCGCCGTCTTGTTGGAACCACAGCTCCTGGACATCGTGATTGTTCAATTCAGGAATGAAAAAGTTAGTAATCATAGCTCTATACCGATCACCACTGACTGTAACGTTGTGGCCTTCATCGTTTTTGAAGAAGGATTCCACCAGCCCATAAATCGCACCAAGCAGTCAGTTTTTCTGGATGTAACGGTGTTTCTACATACACTTGTGGATTACCTTCACTCCAAATGCGGCCGTTTTGTTTGTTGACGTAGCCATTCAACCAGAAGTGCGCTTCATCGCTAAACAAAATTCGCTTATGAAAATCGGGAACAACGGCAATCTCGTTTTGGGCCCATTCGACGAATCTACGCCTTGCTTGATCATATTTAAAATGTAATGCCACAAGATTATCTTTCGAATAAAAAAAATTCATGTCAATCGAATAATACATCGTTGTTTTATTGCAATTTAAAGTTCTATACCTCTAAAAAAACACCCTTTAGTAATGGCTGAGACTTGGATGACATGATAGCTTGCTAATGAAGAGGTGTGCTTGAGTTGAAGATGACGTTGGGGAAACTGTAGGTTTCGAGGGACGTATATTTGACTTTGGAATTTATAGAAATGATAATGGTTGAAGTAATTTCAAAGACGGGCCCATTGTTTCGGTAATATTTTCATCTGTTTGTGTTGTATTATTTACAGTTGAAGATTTTGCAGCCTGGCATATGTTTGGGATGTATGTGGGGCAATTAATTTTCTTGCTTCAAAATAATAGATATTTTTATTAGTTTTAACTTCCTGATTTCTTTTTTTGTTTTCATTTGGGACTTAATTTTCAATCGAACGAGTGGGTCTGTGAACAACTAACGTACTTCTGTCCCAGATTGCAATCCAAGGAGGCATGTCCAACAGATGCATGCCTTAAGTACATCAGTTGAATGTCCGAATCCCTGACACTTTAAACAGCGCAGAGGATTCGGATTGTATGAACGTATTTTTAGTTTCTGAGTACCCAGCTTTAATAGTTGATGGTACCTTTGGACTATTGAGTTGAAATTTAATTTTTAGTTGGGAAAAAATTTCGAGTCTTTATTGCATTGTACTTTTATGCCATTATCAGCAAGTCCATCGAGGATTTCTGCTACAAAGGCTCACAAAAGGTAAAGTTCAGAGATGGAACAGGTAGGAATTCAATGATTTGTGAGGAGTTACTGTTAAAGAAGAGTCTAAAGATGTTAAGGTTAGCACAAAAGATTTTGACTGCAAAACAGATGTAGTCTCAATTAGTAAATCATCAAATCGTAACTTTTTAACAGACAATGGGATCATCACCCATTCTTTTAATTGCTTTCTGAATGGCAAATTGAGATTTGCGATACATTTCATTGTTCGGTAAAGACAAAATTAAGAAGCAGGAATGATTGGATACATTTTCAATATTTAAAAGTGGGCAAAACGAGGTCTTTATCCAGGCAAGACATGTTTGGATCCATAAGATGCTATTCCTCCTGACGTGCCTCCCCCCACCATGGAGTCCAACAAGGGATGCCGTATGCCGGTCAACTGGCGACATTCAGGCTCGGTGCTTACCTAGAGTACCCTCAGGGTATAGTACTGCAGTATACGGGCGAAGATACGACAGGAGAACCGGACACCCCTTATATGTAGCTGGGGTTATTTACTGGAGCACTGGGCCTTTATTTCTTGTCCGAGAGTGTCATAGTTAGCAGAAAATGATTTACTTGCCCAGGAGTAATTTAAAGAAAGGAAATTTAAAGATAAAGGAAACTATAATTTAAAATAAGTTACTTGAAAATAATATATTTCATGTTATATTTTCTGCAGCTTTAGCACGACAGCAATGTCTCCTCGGGGACTCTGAAGCATTATCACCAGCCGATTGACAAGAGCTGGCTCCCTCGACAACCCCTAGATTAGGGGTGCGCAATATGGCACGGCAGAGTTGTTTCAGTGGCACTCGGAGACTTAAAAAATTTGAAAAGATAAAATTTGTACAATGGCATTGAAATATGGTTGTCTCGGACAAAAAAAAACCCCTTCGAGATTTATTTTAAATACACTTAAATTAGTTTCAACAGAAATTTATCGTGCGGTGAATGCACCTGCATTGTTGTGCGAGTTAGCTTTTCAAAGCTTTTTTCGCTCGTGATAATTTAGAATTTAAGGGAGCTTATTTTGAAATATCTGTGGAAGTAAACACTGAACTATGCCCAGTGAGAACTTGTTATTCTAGAGCAGGGGTGTCCAATACGCGGGCCACATGTGGCTCGCTAGTACGTAAGTTGCGGACCGCCGACTCTTTTTAAAAAAATTTTAAGTATCAGTTTTTAAAGTTTTTTCATTTTGAAATTTTATTTGAGGGGAAATTTATCTCTTTTTTTTTATATATCTACAATGTATTTGCCTGCTACGTGTTCTTGTTTTAAAATAAATCTTTTTTGATAAAAGAAATGTCCTTTGGATTAAAATAGATTTATATTTTATCTAACAGTTACGTTTAATTTTACTGTAGTAAATTACTTTTTTTAATAAATTTCGAATTGCATTATGCATATCCTTTACTATGGATGGTACATGATTCTCTATGTGTGTGTGCGACTTTCGTTTCTCTTCCTCCTTTTCTGTTTGGAGTGCCCAAAAAGCAAGAGGCAGTCAGAGATGTTTTTTAAAGTTTAAAAAAAATATTCAGGTTTGTTAAGAGAAAGGACAATGTATACTTAATCGTTTGCGAATGACAGCACTATCAAATTTCACCAATGATTAACGAAAGATGAATTCAATAGGAACACCGTAATTTTCAAGAAAATGGCAACACTATAATATTTTAAACATTATTTGATCATTGAATTATTATATTATATAAAGATTTTTATATTATCTATATATGTCTGTGTATACATGAAAAGTAATGAAAGCAATAATAATAATTCATTCTGTTTTAGATTTTCACTCCAATAAAAATTTAACATCCATTTTTGCAGGATTCTTTTAGAACTAGGTTTGATAATTTTTCAAGATGATAAAAAAAAGCAAATCTTTTCAAAAATCCTCTTTTAATTTCTCTGCAAAATGTTAATTGTTACCAACCTTAAATCCAAATCGGAATTATTAACTACAGCACCATACTATACTGAAGGAATTGTATTGAATTTCGAAATTTGTACTAACAAGCAATTTTTCAAATTTACACGATTTGACTGTCAGATATCATTGTAGATTTGAATCAACATACGCTTATGAACAATTTTTTTTCAATTATGAACATAACAAAATCAAAATTTCGTTCAAAACTAATTAAATCGATTGACAATAAAATCTAAATTTGTGCCTTGATCTCATTTATTACATTGTTTTTAAATTTACACTACTGCCAAAGGGAGGAAACGACTAATGAAATTAATTTTGGGGTCGAGATTTGGTGTAATAGTAGAACTCCTTTAGGGTCGAAGTTCATTTTTCTTTTTCAGAGGAATTCCCAGAAGATGCATCGTAAATGAAGTGGATCATGAATTATTTTCCAGAACTAATACAATCTTCATTCCTAGAACTGATTTCCTTTTCCCATTAATGTTGCAAAAGACTTATTGAACGTGCCATGAATTTCTTCGATATTTTTCCAGTTATTTTTTCTTTCCTCCTGAAATCTTCAGACCCTTATCAGTTGTCTGACTGATACATTTTTAGTGTTCACTCTGTTCTCCCTAGACCTTACATTAATATTACAATGTCAGAGAGCTTTGTACCGTCTCTTCAGCACTTGGTTATCGTGAATGTTGCCGCTGCTGTATGCACTAACCAAAAGGTCGTCGTGGAATTTGAAAAAAAAATTAAAATTCAGTTCGTTTTTTAACGCTCAGGGTAAAGTCTGGGAAGCATTCGTGAGGAAAAACCGATAGCGGGGGATTCAGTTAGTCTGTAACCAACTTTGGCCGATAACGGAACCCCCGAAATCGGTGGGTGTGCCTACCCACAAAATAGTAGTTTTCAATTTATATTTAATTGTTGGCGTATCGTCATAATAAATATTTAAAAAAAAAAACCCATAAAACAAGGACTGATTGATATCTTGAATACGCGACACGGGTCACATGGTCTATTTCGGAGGCGGATTAAGCGGCTGGCGGCCGCCAGCATCAGCAGGGGTCTCAAGCTTAAAGGATTCCAGCTATAAATTCAACCTTCAACAAAAAGATCTTGAAGCGATATTACAATCCCGTGATTTCTATGGATTTTAGTCGCGTATCTTTAGTGCCATTTTTCTTCCTTATATCTGCATTGTTGCAATCTGTACAAAATATTCGCATGCGTTTCTTTGCACAAACTTTATTTCAAGCAAACGAATTTCTATTCAAGTCAAACAAGTTAGCTTTTAGTTCACAGCCCTGCTGAGTTATTCTCAGATACATCTTACACTGAAGGGAAAAAAAATTCCAACACCAAGAAAAAAATTATTGTAGACCAATGAAACTTTTGCAGTACATTTATTTAACATAGTTAATTAATTATAGCTTCAGGATCACAGCGCGTAAAAGCTGCAAGTAAGCCATTTCAAGTGTGAAATGATGGAAAACTGGAGTAACCACCAGAATTTTAAATGCAAGCATGCTTACAATGTGTCCTAAAAGTACCGTATATCAGTTTGTGGGATGAAATCACACACGTGTTACTCTTGGTCTGTCAACGTAAGTTTGTTTAATGCTGGTTGTGGATGACGCTGTCGTTGCCCTCCAATGATGTTCCATTCGTGTTTGCTGGGAGAAAGATCTGGTAATGTAGCAACCAAGGTAACACGCTGACACTCTATAGAGTATTGTGGCGTTGCCTCAGCTCCCACCTAAATTCCCCTTAACTGGAACCAGCTTGTGAACAGAGAGAAGTGAACTGATATGAACGTACACTCAAAAACCTGGCTTCTCTTCGGACCATCTCTCACACTTCTCTGCCTGACTCGCCCGACACAATTAGACAATATCTCGATCCAAAAGATTGAGAAGTACACTCCATCGAGACTCATACACAGACCCAAAAACATACTAATTGATTAACACCCAAAAAATTCCCATCTTTTTATTAAAAACACCACTTTTCCAAAAATTTTTACTCCAATTTCAATCATTTCACATAATTCATGAACAAAAATACACAGTCAAACATCACGAAACTCATCTACCAATCGGAGAGCTCCATTGACCAGTACGGACTCTGGCAGCCTCCAATCCCGTACACAGCGACGGTACCATCCCCGGGACCGAAGTCACTACATTAACACAGCTACCAATCAGGAAGCTCCCTCTCGCAACGCGGGAGAGAGCAGTCAATCTCAAGTTTCACACACAACGCAAACATGAAAAGCTGCCTCCCCATTGGACAGGCGATCAGCCATCCCGAGGCCCCCATTGGCCGAAGGAATCTCACCCTAATGTAATTTCTCTACTTCAGTGTGTAAAAGTAATTTTAACTAATTTATTCCGATATTTAAACTTACAATTTTATGAATTCTTATCCCTCTTTTAATTTTTTAAATTCTTAAATCTCTAAAATAAAATGGGTAAAGTAATTAAGTTATTATGTTTTTAAAATCACCAGACAAGAGATCAAAGCCCTAGCGGGCTAATTGCTCTATGAACACAACCCAGCTAAACGACACAACAGCACGCTCTCTTCTCTCTATTCAATTTTTATGCATTAACCTAAGTAGCTTGTTAGTAATTTTTTATAATGTTCTATAATGTAACTGTAAATTTAAAAATGTGCGTGTATGTTTAACCTTTTTTTTTTATCATGAATTATTACTATTTTTATGGCGTGGTTTAAACTTTAATTAGATTCTCGCCATAGCATGTTGGGTCACAACAGGATAAGAGGGCGCGAGTTATTCTGTTGGAAAACACTCCTTGAATGATGTTTATAATGTGCAACAGTTGGCAACAAATAGCATCTAGGGCAGTGTTTCCCAAAGTGGTCTATATAGACCCCCAGGGTTCTATGATGACCTTCAAGGTGTCCACACCAGCAAAAAAGTAATTTGGGGATCCATGAGGTGTAAATGGGGGTCTACGACAGTAGCTCTCATTAAACTAGATCGTGACTTTATTCTTTGAAAAAATTTGATCTATTGGAAACTAGATTCTACACCAATTTAACTGATTTATTTACTAAATTTTGTGAAATTAATTTGTGGTTAACAGGTGACAGCATACATTTTATTAAGACAAGGATCATTTCAGCATTTCTTTCCAGAATAAAGCTAAATAAGTATAATATTAATCGTTGCAAATTTTCTCATTTTATCACAGACAATCTGTCTGAACATTTTAACCAACGTTCAACGTTTAAATCCCTTTTACTCAGATTTTTAAACTAGGTTTAAGATTGCTTTTTTTAAAAATAGTAATACCACAGTAAACAGTGAATTCATTTAGTCAGATTGAAAAAAATAAACGTCATATTTTTAACTGTGATCAGAATAAACCCTAATGAAGTACTTAAAATAAAGTTTAGAAACGGATGACAGCAATTTTGGCTTTAAAAAGACGTACCTGTTATTTGCCATGAATATTGTGAGAACGCTTTTAATTGCTTTTCGTAAAGAGAGGGAGTTTCATTGAGGGGGAAAAGAAAGGAGAAAAAAGGGGAGGGGGAGACAAAACTGGGCACACACTTAGTAACAAAAGGAGATTTAGGGTTAAACCTAAATAGATTGGTATAATAAATATTAAATTTTAAAAATTTTTTATTGAAGCACAGATTCATCCCTCTCCTTAAAAGCATTTGTTTGTTATTCAGTTATTTTATGTATTAATTTAATTTTAATCTGATTCGTTAACATGTGCTTCTTAAATTTTAAACGCTATTCTTCCCTACAATTAGAAATTTAGTTTTTTTTAAAGTAAGTAGAAGTACCAGCTGTCAAAAAGACATTTAAGTTGATAAATTTGCAAAAATTCAATATTAGGTAAGCAGGGGTCTACCAGAAACCAAAAAAACACCCCAAGGGGTCTATGAGACAAAAAAGTTTGGGAACCTCTGATCTAGAGTGTGTGAATTAAACTCGACAGTGCTCCTGCCATCAAAGAAATAGCTCGCACCAGACCATAACTCTTGGAGCAGGCCTCTTTGTATAGGACGAAATGTTGCTTGCAGGCGCTGACCTTGCCTTCTTCTAATCAATATGCAGCTATCCCGGGCATCAAGACAGGAACAGCTTTGATCGGAGAACATGACATATTGTCAATCAGCTCTCCAATGATCTCTAGCCAGACATCATTGAAGTCGCAGATGTTAGTGATTTAGAACTAATGGTATGGACGCTGCACGACATCTGGCTGGGAGCTATTTCTCAAAAGATTGATTTGTTACAATTCACTGTGTTACTGTGCTGCCGAAAAAAACTATTGTCTACTGTCGATGCTCTACGATGTTCCTTAGCCATGTGGTGAATGCGGCAGCCTTCTCTGGCAGTTGTGACCTGTGCATGATTGAGTTATAGTTTTCTTGAGGTAGTGCTTTTCCAGGACCACTGCTGCCAAAATTCGTAGACAGTGGATACATTCCTACCGAGTCTTTTTGCAATATCACAGAAAAGAAAATCCACTTTTTTTTATCTCTATAATATTACTACGTTCAAACTCTGCGAGCAGTTCATAATGGTTTCTTCTAGACCAATGATTCCCAAAGTGGTCTATATGGACCTCTAGGGGTCTATGACGACCTGCAAGGGGTCCACGTCAGTGAAAAAATAATTTTGGGGTCCATGAGGTGTAAATGGGGGTCTACGATAGCCTAAACCAGATCGTGACTTTAATTTTAAAAGAAAATTTAATCAAGTGTAAACCAGTTTTACCTATTTAACAGCTTTATTCACTAAATTTACTGGAGTTTAATTTGCAGTTACAAGGTGACAGCATACATTTTATTAAAAAAGGACCATCATTTTAGTGTTTCTTGTGCGCGTGCCAGAAACAAGCTAAAGAAATATTAAACTGGACGTCGCAAATTTTAACAGCTTCTCAATTTGTCACAGACAATCTGCTAGAAAAAAGGCGTTTTAACCTATGTGTTCAACATTGAAATGCCTTTTATTCAAGTTTTGAAACTAGGTTCGAGAATGCTTTGACTATGGTAATATCACTGTAGATAATGAATTCATGTTGTTACATTAAAAAAAAAATGTCTGATTACAAAAGCAACTGATTTTCACTGCCCTAAAGAAGATCTTAAAGTTTCGAAACGAACGCCAGCAATTTTAGCTTTAGAAAGATATACCCTGTTAGTTATCCCGAATTATGGAACATCTCAAGAAAGTTTTTAGTTGCTTTTCCCAGAGAGGAGGAGTTTCATTGCGCTTGCCGATCTCCAAAATAAAAACAGAAAGACAAAAAAAAAAAGAAAGATTGGATATTACTAATTGTGGAGATTTAGGGTTAAACCCTAAAAGATTAAAGCCAAATGCGTTGAAATTTTGTTATTGAAGCCAAAAACAGATTCCTCCCAACCAATAAAAATTTTTGTTTGTTGCTCAGTTATTCTAAGTAACAATTATTTCATACATTAATTAAATTATAATTTAATATTAATTCACTTGTGTTTCTTAAGTTTTAAACACTCCACTAAACAACAGCTAGAAACATAAAACTTTTAAAGAAAGTAGTGCTATATCATCCGTAAAAAAACATTTCAGTTGATAAATTTGCTAAAATTTAATATTAGGAAAGTAGGGGTCTACACAAAACCGAAAAACATGGCAAGGGGTCTATGAGACAAAGAAGTTTGGGAACCTCTGTTCTAGACTAACATCAACTCATTACACAAAATCGTAACTATAAATAACACTCCCGAACTTAATAGCGCGTATTTAAAGTACACTTGATTCACATCAGGACCGGCTCTGGAAATTTTGCCGCCCCGCTCTCCAAAGCAAAAACTTATAATCTAAAAAGAAAAAAATTTCACATAGATACACATCTATATATATAAAGGGTGTTTTTTTAGAGGTATAGAACTTTAAATTGCAATAAAACAACGATGTATTATTCGATTGACATGAATTTTTTTTATTCGAAAGATAATCTTGTGGCATTACATTTTAAGTATGATTTCTGGCATAGGAGTGCCACGGCTGGCTCGGATGTAGTCCAATCTGGACGTCCAATTTTCGATGACTTTTTCCAACATTTATGGCCGTATATTGGCAATAACACGGCGAATGTTGTCTTCCAAAGGGTCAAGCGTTTGTGGCTTATCCGCATAGACCAATGACTTTACATAGCCCCACAGAAAATAGTCTAGTGGTGTTAAATCACAAGATCTTGGAGGCCAATTCACAGGTCCAAAACGTGAAATTAGGCGGTCACCCAACGTGTCTTTCAATAAATCGATTGTGGCACGAGCTGTGTAACATGCTGCGCCGTCTTGTTGGAACCACAGCTCCTGGACATCATGATTGTTCAATTCAGGAATGAAAAAGTTAGTAATCATGGCTCTATACCGATCACCATTGACTGTAACGTTGTGGCCTTCATCGTTTTTGAAGAAGGATTCCACCAGCCCATAAAGCGCACCAAACAGTCAGTTTTTCTGGATGTAACGGTGTTTCGACATACACTTGTGGATTAGCTTCACTCCAAATGCGGCAGTTTTGTTTGTTGACGTAGCCATTCAACCAGAAGTGCGCTTCATCGCTAAACAAAATTCGCTTATGAAAATCGGGAACAACGGCAATCTCGTTTTGGGCCCATTCGACGAATCTACGCCTTGCTTGATGATCGTTTTGATGAATTGCCAAACCAAACTGAGAATAAATCACTTGACAGCTGTTAAATCGGTCACCATCTTGGAAAGTAATGCCAACTTAAACTTCTATACCTGGAAAAAAAAACACTCTTTATATATATTATATATAATTTTATGTCTTAAGCAGTACAAAATGATTCCAAATTAAGCACACAATTATTATGCTATTATTTCAAACGAGTAAAATGTCAGCCAGCGTTTCTCAATTCGTGGGACACGTCCCCCTTGGGGGTCGTGACCACTCTACGAGGGGGGCGCGAGCATATTGAAAAGGTGAAAAAAAAAGAACTAAAAGATTTTTAATTTACTGAAAGAAAACGAACAAAAAAAAAAATACAATCTGACATAATAAAAAATAAAAAGTACATTCACACTATTATATTACACGTATAAATGCACCAGTGCTACACATAGTATTTGATAATTAATTTTACAATATTAAGATAAGAACAAGTTTAATTATTACCAGTAACCCTACGGGATTGTCATATATGAAATTTTATACAAAAACTAACACTTATCTTGATAAATTTTATTGTTTATAATTAACCCTTAACTGACGATTAAAAGTTTTGCGATTCGCTTTTGCTAACCGTTTTTCACGTAGGCGTGCGTATGTGATGTTTTGGAAGGAGGGGGGTTGGAGAAAAGGAAAAAATAAGCTAATCCTTCGAAATAAGTAAATCCTTTGCAAACACTGTCAAGGCCTTTTTATTACATTCCAAAGTCTTCGGATCAGTGCACAGAAAAGATCGTATTTCAGAAAGGCGTATATATACGTCCGGGAAATTAACGCTTTGACTGATCAAAACGTTTATATACGGTAGTGGCACTTCAAAGGTTAAAATCTTATCGTAGTTTTAGCATCAAAGTATTGCATATTATTGAATTCAATACATTGTTATTGTATGAGGGGGGGCGATGAAAATTATGATTAAATATTGGGTCGCGAATATTGAAACTTTGAGAAGCAGTCATGTAAGCGAAGGAATTGCCCCTTTCAGCAGGAGAGTTTCTTCCAAAAAGAGTTAACTGATGTTGGGGATCACAAGTGTTTATTTTAACTTATAGTAACTACACCCAAAACTAAAACAAAACATCTTCCGTGGCTCTCCACCAAAAACTTATTACTCCTGTTCTCTTTTAGATAGCTGACACCAACATCACTTGAAAGGAATGTCCATTGTAACTCCACTCCAGGATGGGAAGAAAGATCTAGTGAAAGATGTGTAGAAATATCAAATTTCCTTATTTAAGACTTATTGCTGCCTCAAACCCTTCAAGTTTAAACATAAAAAAAAACTGACATTAAACATACAGTGCACAAAATAAGGAAATAAAATACATTAAGTAAGATACCAAATTCACAACCAATAATATTTCAGAAAATATATACAATTTTCTATAACAACAAATATATATATACATGTTTTCAAATTCGATCCAAATGCCGACCTTAAAATTTTCCACCCCGAGTAGGGGTCCGGCCCTAGATCCGCTCCTGTTCGCATCCTCTAAGTGGTGCAACTAAAGCCCCGCTTATGCGCCCAACGTGAAATTTGAATCAAAGACATCTTTCAGATGTATAAACACGCATACCAAATTTCCTTTTCATAGCACGACTCCTTCGTATTCGGATTTTTATTTCCATCTTTGTATTTTACTAATGAAAATAAATTAAACAAAATGAAGTTATGCAATAAAATAAATGCTAGTTCAAAGCATATTTCAAGCTAAAAATTAAAGAAATTCACTCCCAAAACTAGCAAAGTTAGAACTAAAGGAAGGGTGGGAGTTCTCTGGAAATAGCGGGGGGCGTAACAATTTGAAGTGCCTATGACGCTGTGGAAGTCAAAAACGGTCCTGCCGATAAATCCAAGTACATATGAGATCCGTTCTCGGAATATTGGATGTTAATTCTTTAAAAAATTGCACCAAAAGTGTGCGGTGCATGTATTTTGAAGCAATGAACATGAATCCCATTTTTATTTGTTGAATCTAGTAATTTATTATAAAATGCAACTACAACTGAGACCTGTTTTCGGACATGAACATTACAACTAAAAGATGATAAAAAAGAATTTCACCCAAAGTGTGGACAGCAGTGGCGCGTACAGGAATTTTTCAAGGGTGGGGGGTCCGGGGTCGAAAGTTCACCATTCTTGTATCATGCTCCTTTTGATTTTGTCGATTTTCGGGAACAAAACACAGTAAAAAACTAATTATTATTGAATAAATAATTAGCATTAATTAATAAAATTAATCATTAATAACAAATGCTTAATTAAAATTTACGTACTATGTACTTAGAATTATAATCAATCGGAAAAAAAATCAAGGGCTTTGGGGGGTCTCCACCCCCCCCCTTGTGTGCGCCACTGGTGGGCAGTGTGTACTTTGGGAAGAGCAACAGGAACCCGACGGTTTATTGTCTGAATTCCACGCAATCTACGTGCTTTCTCTGTCTCTCCCTCCCGTCTACATGTTTACTTAAATATAAACTCATCCCATGTAAATATTCCGTGTACGGCACTGACCGCATCCTAATTTTCAGCTTTTTCTAAATGCTATTCCTGTTCTCAAATCAACACGATTTCCTTCCGCAAAGAAAAACAAACTTAAAAATAATAACTGTGTTAATACCTTTCCCCTGTAGCTTCAAAGTACAGTAATATGTAAAAGAACGTCTCTCTATATATTGACTTACACCCCCCTCCCACCTGTTTCAAAAGGCTTTTGAATTTTCTGGGCTCAGTTCTCGTGCTCGAATATGATTCATTAAACCCACAACAGTTTTCCTGACAGTTCTTATTCTAGAATTAGCAGTAGTCCAGTGTTTCTCAAACTGTGGGGCGCCCCCCCCCTTGGAGGACGTTACAACTATAAGAGTTGGGCGCGAGCATAATGAAAAGTCAAAAACAAAAGATTTTAAGAAACTATTAATTTACTGAATGTAAGCAAACAAAAATACATTCTGACATAATAAAAAATAAAATACACATTTACAGTGATATATTACACTTATAAACGTATCAGAGCTACATAAAGTATTTTATAATTAATTTAACAATACCAAGTTAAGAACCAGTTTAATAACCCCCAATGACCCCATGGGAGTGTCAACTATAAAATTATATACAAAAATTTACACTTATTTTTATAATGTGTACGGTTTATAATTAATCCCTTAGCTGCCGATTAAAAGTTACGCGATTCGTTTCCCAATGCCAACCATTTTCCTCGTAGACACGCGTATTTTGATGTATTGGGAGAGAGGAATAAAGAAGCAAAGAGAATCTGAAATAAATAAGTAAATCCTTCGAAAACATTGTCAAGGTCCTTTTATTGCATTCCAAAGCCTTCGGAATAATTTTATGGATAGCAGTGCAGAGAAAAGATCGTACTTCGGAAAGACGTGTATATACGTCCAGGGTAATTAACACTTTGACTGAGCGAGACGTTTTTATACATCGACGGCACTTAAGAGGTTACGGTCGTATCGCAGTTTAGTGTCAAAGTATACTATTATCGAATTCAATACATTGTTATTGTATGAGGGAGGGGGGGAGGTGCGATGAAAATTATGATTGTATATTGGGTCGCGAATATTGAAACTTTGAGAAGCGCTGCAGTAGGTGCATCCAAGTTCTTTCAGGGAGTAAAGCAGCATAGTAATAGATTTTTGCTAAATTAGTTTTCTATTTCAGCAGGGAAATAAATCCAATTTCGAATCTATTCATATGAGGACAGTTATTGGTACATACTCAAACTTTCTTGAAGTGATAACTTCTTTATTCACGTTTTGCTGAAGAGTGAATCTAAATTAAGCTTCAGGTTCGAGTGCGTTACGCTTTTCACATTTATTCGACTCCAGTTGGCAATCGTGCTCGGATTGGCTACGCCAACACGTGCTTAGTTTTGAATTGAAAGCATTTTTTAAGTGCGTGTTTTTTTTTAAGCAAAAATTTCATGCACACTTTTCCCCGTGAATTTTCATTTTCTTTATTTAAACATTACTGTCATGCAGCCCACGGCCATTTAATTCCAGCGAGTGAACGAGAGAAGAGAGCGCAAATGAAAATAATTGGGAAAAAAGGTTATTTATATGTAGGAGATAGAAGATGAGAAAAAACGCGAAACACGAGATCTATTTGTGACGAATCTGTACGGAACCTTTCCACTAATCTTCTTAGGCGTCTTTCTGGGGAATATAAATTCACGTTTATTTCCAATCAACTCCAAAAAGATGAACGGGATATGCAAAATAGATAAGGTATATAAGTCGAGCGTTGTTAGCTAGCAATGTAGATGATGGAAGGCTATTGAGCCAGCAACTTTAACCGCAATATTAGAGGATTCCAAGATATTATAATAGTGCAGAATAATTGCTATGATTCTGAGGAAGTACCCGAAAGCTGATATAGCCAGCGGTAAATATCGGGACATAATTTACGTACGCTTAAAAGAAGCGTTAGTTTAGTCGAATTAGTTAAAGTTAATGAGAGTTAAGAATTCGAGTACGTGTATTTCTCGGATCTCCTATTTCGGTAGACCTTACTTGATCTTGAGATTAATTAGTAATTAATTGAATTATTCGTAATTTAATTTAATATAAAGGTAAATCCCTTTAGTTGACGTAACAAAAAAAGTATATGTTATTAGAGTTTTTTTGAGAAATTGAAAATAATAAATATTATTATTATTCAAAATGGCTCTAAGTGGTTCTTTGCTTCAAATTAATCTTGGTTTCCAAGGTGAGACCGGGGGTGAGGGGTCTCCACATATTTCTTGATTCAGTAGAAAGAGCATCTAAGCACAAAAATGTACCAAAAGAACTAAAATCCGAAGTTTTAATGAAGTTAACTGGCGAGAAAGTTGCTAATATTCTGGTTTATATTAGAGATAGCAACTAAGAAATTACGAGAAAATAAAAGCATTAATTGTGAAAAAGCACGAACCTGCTATGTTCCTTTGCTTATAGAACTTCAAGCAAAGCAAACGGCTCTCAAGAGATAACTTTTCGAAGCCTTGCATGGTATACGGTGGTACTTGCGTTCTATCACAACAATGCCAACATTCAAGATCTCACCAAGTTGGCAACTCCGATTTCGCATGTGTCATACGTGCTGAATTGGCAACTGTGGCGAGAGGAGAGAGGTATATAAAAACGAAAATTCAAGAACGACAAAGATGAGTTTCCAATCCAATGTTGATTATTAGGGACATTTGGCCCCGCTGATTACGAAAAAGCGACTCTCTCTCCTACACAACAATAAGTGGGCTGCCTCTAGCGAGGCTTTTCCAGTAACCTTTTTGGCATATTGGCGATCTCAACAAAGCCGAGCTCGCCAACATCCCACCGGGTCTTGAAATATACATTTCAAATCAATGATACATTTACATAAAGTTTGTACAGAGGGTATAAAACAACATACATAGTAAGAACTAAAATATAATCAACAATACAAAGTATAAGAATTAAAAATACAATAAAAATCAAAGCAATAGTAATCATTACAGTACAATTAATAACCAAAAGCAATAAGCAAAAATTAAATTTTCAATATTTACATTACACAATAGGTAAAATAGCAATTTTCAAAATAGGTCTTTTAACAAAGCTACCATTTGCTAATTTTAGTTGAACAACTCTAATTTTGCCATCAGTACCTGGGTACGTTAGAACAATTTTTCCTATGGTCCAATGAGCTATGAGAGAGAAGATTATCTTCCCTTAACAATACAACAGTATTAATTTTTACATTAGATTGATCAAATTGCCATTTACTACGGGCTTGCAGATTATTCAGATAATCTTTTTTGCATGACTTCCAAATAATTTGTACAATTTTAGTAATTTTTCTATATTTATCATGTTTATTAGTATTGACAGAATATAAATCTGGTTCAACAATAGCTTCCCTTTGTGCACTCCCGATGAGAAAATGACCAGGTGTAAGAACTTCAAAATTTTCAACTTCAGCTGAAAGTGGAATAAGTCTAGAGTTGAGAATTCCCTCTATTTGAACAGTTATTGTAAGGAATTCTTCTATAGTCAAAGCTAATTTATCAATAATTCTTTTTGCATGAAATTTAAAAGACTTGACTCCAGCTTCCCAAATTCCTCCGAAATTGGGAGATTTGGGAGGTATAAATTTCCAATATACTCCTTCAGTGGATAGAAAACTAGACACTTTCTCATCTGGTTGCATTACAAGATTATGCAATTTTCTTAAGTCTTTAGAGGCTGTAACAAAATTTGTGGCATTATCAGTAATTATACTTGCACATTTACCACGATGAGAGAAAAAACGTTTTAAAGTAGCAATGAGAGCATCTGAATTTAACTCAGTCACAATTTCCAAGTGAATCTCACAAGTTGTGAGACATGCAAACACAACAATATAAATTTTATTTAAAATCCCTTTACGTTGATTTTTAAATTTAACAAAAAAGGGTTCACAAAAACCTATACCGGTATGGTAAAAAGGAAATGTTTCCGTTACTTTTTCTTTAGGTAAATTACCCATGATTTAAGTGGTTAAAATTGGTTTGTTTTTTTAATAAATTACACAGTTACGCACAATTTGTCTACACTGATTTCTGCCGTTAATCGGCCAAAATTGCTGTCTTACAAGATGAAGTAGAGTATTTGGTCCTACGTGCAAGAATTTTTTAAGAAAATAATCTAAGATTAAAATAAAGTAAGTTTATAGCCTTTTGGTAATATTATAGGATGTTTAGCATTCTCACTTAATTCAGAATTAATTTATTTACCTCCAACTCGCAAAATTTGATTTTCATTTAAAAAAGGATTTAAAGATTTTAACTTACTTTGCGGTTGTATATTATTACCCAAGCTTAAGGCTTTTAGTTCTGCATTGAATTCCTGAGTTTGAGCCTGTCGTACTAAAGCATCACGAGCATGATTTAGTTCTCTACTAGTTAAAATGATATCCTTTACATTCCTTTTTTGTAGCTTCTGCAGGAACCTAAACACAAAAAACTTAAAATTCTAATTAGTTTCATATAGTTATTAGGAAGTTTATACAAGTCATCAAAAAAGTCAATCATTGTTGATTGGACAAAAGCGTTCATAATAGGCTTTAGTTCCTTCATATAAACTGGATCAGTGTTTGAACAGTCCCAATTATTCAAAAAGTCAACATCCCTACGAAGAAAATCTGGACCACATCACTAAATGTTATTTTTATTCAGATCATCTACAGACAGGCCTCTTGATAATGGATCAGCTGGGTTGTCTTTCGAGTTGATGTGATGACATTCAAATGTGCTGGTGAGATCCGTAATTTGAATCACTCTATTTGCAACGAAACATTTTAAACGATGGGCCTGGGTCCTTATCCATGATAGCACAGTAGTAGAATCTGTGTACAGGTGCACTGCATCGATAGTCACACATTTGCATTGCCTCTAGAGCCTTGTTTACAAGTTTCGACAATAATACAGCTCCTGAAAGTTCCAAGCGTGGAAGTGTAACACATTTTACAGGTGCTACTCTCGATTTTCTGCATAACAAATGAACACTAAAATTCCCAAAACAATCTCTGCAACGAACATAAACACACAAGCGCCAGATGCTTGTTCCGATGAGTCTGAGAATCCATGAATTTCTACTAGTGTATTATTCCTTTGAATGATGCAACGAGGAATGTTCAAGTGCTCGATATTTTGTAAATAACGAATGAAGTTTTCAAATTCACTTTTTTTCTTTATCAGGAACTACTGCCTCCCAAGAAAGTCCTAGCAACCATAATTTCTGCATGAATACTTTAGCCTTTACTATGAGAGGACCAACTAGACCTAAAGGATCATACAGCTTAGCAATAAATGATAACATTGTTCTTTTCGTAAAGGTTGTGGGAACATCTTTGTTATTTAATGTGAAATGAAAAGTCATTTTTAGGATTCCAAGATAATCCTAATGCTTTCACTGATGTATGACCATCATTTCCTACTGCATATTCTCGATCATCAGTCGATACCTTCGAAAGGAGGTGACAACTATTGCAACATCACTTGTATAAATGCATTCCACAGGCATGCATCATTCCTATCAATTGCTGCTGGATCTCAATGGCTGTTTCCAAATCTGGTACACCGCTAAGAGCATCATCGACATAAAAAATATTTTTAACTATAAGCGATGCTAAAGGAAAATTTTGTTTTTCATCTTCTGACAACTGAAGAAGGGTTCGGGTGGCCAGGAATGGAGCACAGGTAGTACCATATGTCACTGTTGTTAAATGATAAGTTTTCAAAGGAGAATCACCAGAAGTTTTCCAAACAATTCTCAACAAATCTTATTGTGAAGGATGAATCTTCACCTGCCTGTACATCTTTTTAACATCAGCTGAAAATGCAATGATGTGTTTACGAAACCTAAGAGAAGTGTAAACCACAGTTCATTTTGATCAGTTCGACCTTTTACCAAAGTATACTTCAATGATATACCATTCGAAGTTTTGGCAGGGGCATTAAATACCACTCGTAATTTTGTTGTACTTTTGTCATGCCTTAGCACAGCTTGATGAGGAATGCAGTAATGGGGATTTGGAAGAATATCTTCCTTAACTTCCTCCATGTGACCTAGGTTTTCATATTCATCTAAAAAATCACTGTACAATTTTTTAATATCTGGATTTTTATTTAATGGAATTTAATTTAATTGAGTCTTTTAACCGCGAAATTTTTAGATAAACCTAGTTGAACTGTATCTTTTACTAGGGGCATCTGGAATATATATCGACCATTACTATCTCGAGTGTGCGAAAATGTTCCATGCAATATTTCAATTTATCATCGATAGGTGTTTTTTGCAAAGCTTCAATTTCCCAGAACGATATTAAAGTTTCATTTATAAGCGAGTGTCTTTAATAGATAAATGACAACTAATTTTATTAAAATTACTTTGCACGCTACCAGTAACTAAATATCCAAAATATGTGCTTTGGAGCAATATTTCCTTACTTATTCTAATTTGATTCGGTTTTAAAATTTCAAAAAAATAGCTTTGCCCGGAGTAAAATATCAATTTTTGAAGGTTCGAAAAATTGAGCATCTGCTAATGTAATTAGGTAATTGCATATAGTCAATATCTGTTTGCTGAGATGGCGTTAAATCCGTAATTTTTGGTACCACTAAGAATTCAATATCCGTCACGAACTCGTTATTTTGGCTTGGCAGCACAGTGTTGACTTGTTGACCAAAAGTTACTGTAGCACCATTTAATCTTTCAAATGGAATATTAATTTTATTCCTCTTTAATCCCAAAAAGATTGCGCAATTATTTGTGATAAATGACGCTTGCGATGCCTTGTACTTTTTGTATTCACCACAACCATTTTTTACGTAAACAAATGCGGTACGTAACGTCGTGAGTAGCTATCCATCAATAAACAAATCTTTACAGCTTAATATACAAATAAAAGCAAACTTTATTTGCTAACAATTTGTAAATGAAGTAATATAAATCCAGATTAAATGCCAAGCCGGTGTGGTCAGTTCATATACTCATGCTCAACGTCACCGGCGTTCATCGTCTTTTTCACTCTCTCTCGGGGATTTTTTTCTTTTCTCCGGTCTTTTTCTCTTTCTCTCTCTCTCCGGGTCTCTTCTCTCTTACTCTCTCTCTCCAGGTTTTTTTCGGTCTTTTTCTCCTCGTGTCCTCAAAAACAACCCTTTTTAAACAACAGGGGTGTGTTCACAACACGCCCCTCGCTCCTTCTTATGCGCAGGTCAACAAAGTCTCTCTTGACCTCCCTCGTCCTATTGGCGCATAACACGCCAAAACACACCCGAGCTGTCTGGTCCAAGGCGCCATAGTTCCTTGTCCGCAGCTGGACACACTGGCCCATCACGCCACCTGTTTCTAGTATTCCCTTTCATACAACACTAGAAAAAGACAACATGGTTATTTTTAAGATAGGCTTCGCCTATTGTCAATGGGGCACCGAACTCTTAAGTCTATTATGCCGACCTGTCTGCTAACTCCACTCCCTGAGTTCAGACAATAAACAATGGCCCCATGGCCACGTGCACCGGTCATTCCACAGCTGGTTGATCGTAAAACATTCAGGGACAATCGATGGGTGAGGCACTTGTCCTTGACCAGCTGGTAAAACCATAACATTTATCGAAAGATGGGAATTCACGACAATAGACTATGTCACAACTCCTTCCCCCTAAAAAAAGTCCATTTCACGGGACTGCTCTGGTCCTAGTTGGATTCAGTTCTTAGAAGTCACACACATAAAGATCGTCCCATCAATGAGATTGATCAGGGCAGCAATCCCGGTATTAAACACAATAAAAAAATAACATAATACATGAATCAAATTTCAAAAAAAAATATGTACACTTCACACAATTAGATCTTAAAATCCGAATCTGGGATTCTTTTTTCTCCAAGTTACATTTCACCTTTAAATTATATTTTTTCAAACAAAATGCGTCAAATGCCAATCTCTTAATAACCATCTACACTTAATCGCGCCTGACTACAGAAGTAAACATCTGTTGGCCTACGGTTGACTAAGAGACATCAGAGATTTTCACTAACATCTATTTTCTTCCACAAAGTACACAGATACACATACACACATATAAATAAAACAGTAATTTAAATATACATAATAATTAATAGAAAAATCTACAAACTACTTATTCCAATCTACTTAGGCCATCCGCGTTTCCATGGAGCCTCCCAGGTTTGTGTTTAATTTCAAAATTAAACGGCTGTAAACTCAACGCCCATCTTTGTAACCTAGGATTAGTACTCCCCATCTTGTTTAGGTACCTTAAGGGGTTGTGGTCGGTTTCTTTTCTTCTTTTTTTGCCCGTCTAAATAATGCTTTAATCGCTTTAGACCAAAAATTATCGCAGCTAATTCCCTTTCCACCGTGCTGTAGTTTCGCTTCGCCTTAGAAAATTTTTTGCTTAGGAAAACGATGGGGTGTTCTTCCCCTTCTATTCTTTGCGATAAAACAACCCCAGCACCCACCTCACTCGCGTCCGTTTGCAGGATGAAATCCGTGGCAAAATCTGGGGCAAACAATATGGGTTGGGTGACGAGCTTGGCTTTTAGCTCCTCGAACGCTTTCCCACATTTCTCATCCCAAGTGATCTTCTCTTTCTTAATTTTCCCTTTCAGTGCGTCGGTCAAGGGTGAAGCTATTGTGCTGTAATTTGGGATATAATGAGAGTAGTACCCCACTAGACCGAGAAAGGATCGTACGTGTGTTTTAGTGGTGGACCGCGGGAAATCTGCTATAGCTTTTATCTTCAAATCACTCGGAGACCTACTCCCTGAACCAATTCGATGCCCTAGAAATAAGACTTCCTCTTGAGCAAACTTACATTTAGAGGGTTTCACTTTAAGCCCCGCCTTTCTCAATCTTCCTAAAACTATGTCGATATGCTTTACGTGATCTTTCCACCCTTGGGAAAAATGGCTATATCGTCTATGTACGGCAATGCAAACTGCTCCAACCCCTCTAAAACTTGGGCCTTCAATTTGCAAAAATAATAGGGCGCACATACTAACCCGAACATCATTTTCTTGGGGATATAGGTGCCAAATGGAGTAACGAAAGCTGCGTATCTCTGAGCTCTCAGCGTGAGCGGAATCTGAAAGTAACCTTTCGACAAATCCATCACCGTTACATAGGGAGCCGCACTCACTTTTTCTACTATCTCTTCCATATTTGGCAAAGGGAAAATTCAGCTCGAGTTATCCCGTTCAATCGACGATAATCAACACAAGGACGAGGGTCTTTATTTGGGCTTTCTACTAAAATAAGGGGCGAAGTGTAATCGGACTGTCCTATCTCTATTACACCCAGTTCCAACAAACGTTTAATTTCTTCTCGCAATATGTTAATTTGTCTCGGAGACATCCGATAAGGTTTTGTTTTTAATGGGCTTGTCCGAGATCAATTCAATATCCATTCGCATCAAGTGAGTCGTCCCAGGGTCTGGGGAAAACACGTCCTTATTTTTAGTAATGACTTGTTTTAATTCGTCGATCTGAGAGGGGGGATAGTTTGTTGCAGTTGACTTTCCCGCAATATTTCGTGATAGTCAAACTTCGTGCATTGTTTATCTGGATAAGGAATTTCCGCATCTCCCTCTATGTCATCCGAGACCTCTTCTACAACCAGGCTTACCAGCTCGGGTCTCCGATGATACGGTTTTAGTAAGTTTACGTGATAGATAGTACTACGGTCCCTTCTTCCTGGTAGATCTATCACATAATTTGTATCCGAAATTCTACTAAGTACCTTTCCAGGCCCTATCCAATTCACCTCAAGTTTATTTTGTTTAGAGGTAACTAACACCATTACCAGATCCCCTTCCACAAATTTCCGTTCCACGACATCGCGATCGTACCATGTTTTCCTTTCAAGTTGGCATTCTTTCATCCTAGTGATCGCAATATCTTGGCAACGTTTGAGTCTATTATTTAACTGCAATATATATTCCACTACCGATTGACTCGTGTTTCCCTCCTCCATCCATTCCTCGTAGACTAACGTTTGGGGTGTTCTCAAATTCTTTCCCATGACCAACTCGGTGGGACTGAAACCTGTACTCTCGTGCGCAACCGTTCTGAGAGAGAATAATGCCAAAGGAAGAACCCCCTCCCAATCTTCTCCCGATTCCACGCACAAAGCCTTAATTACGCGCTTGATGGTTCTATGCACTCGCTCCACTGCATTGCTTTTGGGGTGGCTGACTGATGACCTCGTCACTTTGATGCCGAACTTATTGAAAAAGGTGGTGGTCAATTCACTAGTGAAAGAAGTCCCCAGGTCGGATTGCATTTCGCGTGGGAATCCTATCCTAGAAAAGATACTCAAGAGGGCGTCTATTACGTTCGGGGAAGTAATACTCTCCACCGGTATAGCTTCCGGGTACTTAGAGGCTACACAAATTGACGTAATCAGATATCTGTTTTGCTTTTGTTGAGACAGGGAGAGGTCCCACAGCATCTATATTGATTTTAGAGAATACCTCTGAAATAATCGGCACTAATTTCAGGGGGTGCTTTCGCCTTATCTCTCGGTTTCCCTACTCGTTGACACGAATCGCAAGTTTTGACGAACTCCTCCACGTCTCTGTACACGTTCGGCCAAAAAATGCCTTAGAATTCTATCTTTGGTTTTCGTCACCCCCAGATGCCCCCTATTTCGTCATGGCTAAGTTTGTTAATGTCGAGTCTAAACTTTATGGGTACGCATAGCTGTCTGACCTCCTCCCTCGCTTAGTTTTCGCGAATCTAACTAATTTCCCCTGATGACCCTAAATTCTTTGTCTATTCCTGTTTGGGCCTTATCCCATAATGGTTTTAGATCGGGGCATTTTCTTTGTTCCTCTTTAAATTCAACACCATTCACTTTCGCCAAACTCTTTCCCCCTTCTCCTTCAAAAGCGGGAATGATAAAGCTATCGTCTTCCCCTCCCTCGGACGGGGGAAAAATCCGTAAGTTCAAACTCCGCTTCGTTCGCCTCTTTTTTCTTTCTCGGGGAAAAATTTTTTTGTTTACTTCTAGTCACCACTGCGTTACCCAAGTGCACCCCCTGTTCGTCTGACTCCAGCAGTTCAGCTGTTCGGTTTCCCAATAAATATAGATCATTGTCACTACTATCCTGTTTTATTGCAGCCTTGGTATAAAACTCTCCTTTCTTCGTTTTGATTTTAATTTTAGCCAGAGGCAAACAGTGGTAAATCTCATCTAACGGGCTTTTCAACCAAACGTATTCACCTAGGAGGTCATCTTCATTAATCCAGCTCCGCGAACAGACGTCTATGGATGACCCCGAATCTCTTAGACATACGCGATCAATGCCATTTATTTCCATGTTCATTTTGAATTTTTTAAATGGGTCGTAATTCCCGGTATTTAAAGTTAAATTAGCTACCGTTTCGAAATTATTTTTTCCTTAATCTAGGGCACACTGGCTTTATGTGCCCTGTCTCATTGCAGTAGTAGCATATTATGGGCTTCCTCTTCTCAAATTGATTATCCCCGCCCTGGGGCACTCCCTCCTAATTTGAGAACTCCCCTGGCTTACCTCATGCTTATAAGGATCCCTGTTCAAGGGCCCGATATTTTTACCCTTACCACTAAAATGCGCAGATTTATTTTTACTTTCGAGAGGCTGTTTATCAAAGGTTCTACGCTCCCAGGTTTTCGTCGGACCTGTTTTTATGCACTCTTCTAATCGCCTCAAAATGGTCCAATTTCTCAGCTAAACTTTTAGCCTCCTTGAAACCATCCCACGAATCTAGAAAATGGTCTACTAATTCACTTGGTGCTCTTTTTTTATTTGTTCTGTCACTAGTAGCTCTTTTAATGCGGCGAAATCACCCACTTTCATCCCCGCTAGCCAGTTGTCCAGGTAGGACCTTAGTTCGAATACTAAATCCGCCCACATGGCCCCAGGTCTGCGTTGATGCGACTCAAATCTATCTCTAAGGGCTATTGGCGTGAGTTGGAACCGGGCCAAGAGTAGATTTTTTATGTGGGGGTAATCGTCGCTTTTCTCTTAAGGTTCTTTCGCTACTATCTCCACAATTTCTATGGGAAGTAAAGGAATGAGTTGGGAGACCCATCTATCCTCAGCCACTTTTTCTTTTATCGCCTGCCTTTCAAATATTTCAAAAAATAAATTAATGTCTGCATTTTTTGCATCAAATTTAGGCACCAAGTCTTTTAAATTAACACGTCTATTTACCCCTTGCCCTTCTAAATCGGCAGACGATACACTAACCGTCTCAGTGGCGTTAGACAATCTTAACCGCTCCAACTCATATTCTCTAGTCTCCTGCCTTTCCTTCAATTCCCTAGCCTCCTGCCTTTCCTTCAATTCCCTAGCCTCCCGTTTTTCCGCCAAGATACCCTCCAACAAACTTTTAACCGATTCTTCGTTATAGTCTTCACTCTGACAAATTCTATTCTTAATTTCTGATTTGGTTAGAGTACTATTGACTTCGACTCCCAAATCTATCGCAACCTCTAACAATACCTCTTTTGTTTGCTTTAAAAGAAACGCCATCGTGCTTTAATAAATACAACACTAAATCCAATCTCAATTGTCTCTAAAACAAATCAAATATCCAACATAAATCAACACTACACTATACACTATACTCAGTTGTACTCCACAAACTTATACAACTACCAAACGTAACTAACCGTACACTAAACCTAGACTTTAATTATACTTCACAAAATAATAAAAATACTCAGAGTAACGTGACAATACACTACGCAAAAACTGTGCTAACGAAGCAAATATACTACTGTATACTACGAAATAACTCAATAAACAAACATACATACAAACATAGCATATCAATACACTGCAAACAAACTTAATAATTTCTGTAGTCTCTCAGTCTATACTTTTAACTTTATCTAGTATTATTTTCCTTACAAAATTTTACATTAACTAAAAATAATGTTTTGCTGCCCCGATACGATACTCAAAGAAAAAGACTGACCTTAACATTGCAGGAGAAAACACTGGAAACCTCTTCCTTATCCTTCTCCGGGAAAAAACGGAAGGCAGGCACTTCGCGGGCACTCTTCACAAGCAGGAACGGGAGACACTTGCATCCAGCACTTCTCACAGCTGGGAAATCCAGGAATTAGGGGTCATTAAACTCGCTTCATCACAATCGCACACGGCTGGCATTTTTTTTTTCTTCAATTAAAATAAAGGGTTTGGGCATCTGTTGACTTAAATGCCGGATCAACACCGCTGCCACCAATTTCATATATTTATATTAGCTGTAACGTCGTGAGTAGTTATCCATCAATAAACAAATCTTTACAGCTTAATATACAAATAAAAGCAAACTTTATTTGCTAACAATTTGTAAATGAAGTAATATAAATCCAGATTAAATGCCAAGCCGGTGTGGTCAGTTCATATACTCATGCTCAACGCCACCGGCGTTCATCGTCTTTTTCACTCTCTCTCGGGGATTTTTTTCTTTTCTCCGGTCTTTTTCTCTTTCTCTCTCTCTCCGGGTCTCTTCTCTCTTACTCTCTCTCTCCAGGTTTTTTTTCGGTCTTTTCTCCTCGTGTCCTCAAAAACAACCCTTTTTAAACAACAGGGGTGTGTTCACAACACGCCCCTCGCTCCTTCTTATGCGCAGGTCAACAAAGTCTCTCTTGACCTCCCTCGTCCTATTGGCGCATAACACGCCAAAACACACCCGAGCTGTCTGGTCCAAGGCGCCATAGTTCCTTGTCCGCAGCTGGACACACTGGCCCATCACGCCACCTGTTTCTAGTATTCCCTTTCATACAACACTAGAAAAAGACAACATGGTTATTTTTAAGATAGGCTTCGCCTATTGTCAATGGGGCACCGAACTCTTAAGTCTATTATGCCGACCTGTCTGCTAACTCCACTCCCTGAGTTCAGACAATAAACAATGGCCCCATGGCCACGTGCACCGGTCATTCCACAGCTGGTTGATCGTAAAACATTCAGGGACAATCGATGGGTGAGGCACTTGTCCTTGACCAGCTGGTAAAACCATAACATTTATCGAAAGATGGGAATTCACGACAATAGACTATGTCACAGGTACAAAGGAGAACGTGAATTTGTTTTGGCTGTGCAGCGAAATTCAGAATCGCTCCCACGCTACATGGAGTCAAACTTTCACCGATTGCGAAATGCGTCGTTGGGGGGGAAGCGACATCTACACATGCAGAATGATTTACAAACGACGATTGATTTCTTTTTTCCCGTTATGGGTTGTATGTTGTTTCGATGCAATAAGGAATGATGTTTGCGCTTACAAAATGAGCATTTCGATTTTGATGTACAGTTAATTAGTTTATGTGCTGGATTAGTTTATGTGCTGTGAACAATTCAGGCACAAGTTTTTTAACTTACACAAATCGAAACGTTCAGGTACTTTCATTTTTAAAAACACTTGACATTTATACAAAGAATGATTAAAAACAGGAAATTATTTTATTTGTAAACCAGGCAACCAGCTAGGGCAGGGGTTGGCAAACAACGTTTCGAGAGCTGCATGCGGCTATCTCTATAGATAGTTACAGCTCCCCAAACTTTAGCTATTTGAATTGTTAAAAAATTAATATCTACTAAAAATTTTTTCTTCTTTATAATTATCTATTGAATTGATTTGTCTTATTTGTGTGTACAATTAAACATTCGAATGACTAAATTTATGCATCAAAATGTTCTTCATTGATAAAGTTATTGAAAATCAAAAAAAAAAAATATTAAATTTAGTTCTAAAACAGTAAATGTCTAATTTATTGTCTACACTTTTCTAAGTGATTTTCAGTAACGTTAGTTTTTTTTCCCCCTACATGAGTTAAGAAGCACTCTTGAATATGAGCAAGGGATCAACATAACCCTCCAACAGAAGTGACAAAAACAGATTCCTTATTTTGAGTCATGCTTAAAAGTTAATAAAAAGAGTTGACATGATTTTTATAGGCAGGAACGATCAATTCTAATAATTTGTGTAAACATAAAATTTCAGAATAAAGTAAAGTTGTTGTTGTTGTGTCCTTCCCGTAGGGTAGGAATGAAAGTTGCCAGAGCCTGAGAAAGCTTGGACTTCTTTATGATAGATAGCAACACCACCTATCTCCACCTTCACAATTTAGGAATGGAATTGGAGGGGAGGGAAATGTTCTCCAGACCCCCCCTGCACCCGTGATTTCTTCTGAGACCATCCCCAAGGCTTTCGGACCTGCTGATTTCTGCATCTACACATGCAGAATGATTTACAAACGACGATTGAATTCTTTTTTCCCGTTATGGGTTGTACCTATATTGTTTCGATGCAATAAGAAATGATGTTTGCGATTACAAAATGAGCATTTCGATTTTGATGAGCAGTTAATTAATTTATGTGCTGGATTCAAACAATTCAGGCACAGGTTTTTTAACTTACACAAATCAAAATGTTCAGGTACTTTCATTTTTAAGAACACTTGACATTCATACAAAGAATGATTTTCTTCACAAATTATACAATACTGAGAAGCAGATTTCAATAAAAAAATTTTTGACTTGTAGGTGGAAAATTATTTCTTCTATTATTTTTTGTGGCGTTTAATTTAGGTTTAGAGTCAAAACACACGTGATTTAAGTTTTCTAAGATTTGATACCTTTTTTCCAAAAAGTTTAAAAATGTGTCCCAAGTAGGCACATCATGCGAGTCAACGGTTAAAGGAAATTGCCTATGAGTTTCTTTGTCTAATTTTAAACAAACTGAATGTATCAACAAAATATCAACTAAGTTATTGCGTTCAAATTTTAATGCCTCTAAAGAGCGAATATTCCTCAAATATTAACAAACGAAGTTCGGCAGGGTTTTCTTTTACTAATGGCTTATAATTTATTATGCTTTGGATGTGGCTATCAACTATGAGTTTAGTATTTTCATAGTAAGAGCTTTAAACAAGGATTCATATGTATCATTTGGTGACTGTACTTGCTTTGCAGCACCTGTAAGCGAAGCATTTAAATAAAACAATTTTTCAGAGTCCGATAACTTGGGATTATTTTGTATTAACTAACTAAACTAAAATTAGATTATCGCGGGCACCGGCGCCGAAGGCGCCTATTCCCAGAAGTATGGGAGAAAAAGATAAACCATGATGAGAAGATTAAACAAATCACGAAAACTCCCACAAAAAACGGGGAGGGAGGACGTACCCCAAAGCACGAAACGCTCTAACGAAGCAGAGCGCCGGCGGGGGCAAGGGAAGAACGCAGGAAGGAAGACGCCGAAGGCTATGAATCAAGACGGTGAGAGATCACCCCAGAACCCAGAGTGAATGATGCAGTGCAGTGCAGCTAAATCGTGTTGTTAAGAGTGTGAAAAGAGTGTTTTTTGTTGAGTTATGGGGGGCGGTGCGGGTTTCTCCACTTCGTTGAAGAGTATGCATATTTAATTTTAGGATGAGGATACGTAAACAGTGTTTGTGCTTTGATAATTGGATTGTCATGAGATTCTATAGATTTAAAGACATTTCTAGAGAGTTTAGTGATGTAATTAGAAATCGGCTCCATATGTAGATCGTTGCGTATCACGTCATTTCGGACGTACCAAGGTGCGTTCGTCATGACGCGGAGTATCTTGTTTTGAATTACTTGAATCTTTTTCATGTGGGTGGCGGCTGCGGCTCCCCATACGGGCGAACCATAAGTGATAACTGGACGCAGAATCTGCTTGTATAAAATAACTTTATTTTCCAGGGATAGAGGAGACCTCCTCCCAATGAGGGAGATGGCTAGATGAATTCTACCCCAGAATTTCTCTGCTAGATAGTCAATGTGCTTTTTGAACGTTAAACGGCTATCTATGTGTAGGCCCAGATATTTCACCCCCGAAACCCACTGGATGTTGTCATCAAAAAGTGTGAGCTGGAAAGGCGGGTCGATGACTCCCCATTTCCTGAAAACAATTTCTTGTGATTTATCTACGTTAATTGCAATTCTCCAATGTGTATAAGTCACGTTTCAAGTTTATCTAAGAAGTTTTGAACAGCTTTAATTGTGTATTTCAGCTGGACACCTTGCGAGAGGACTGCGGAATCATCCGCAAACAGGCAAGTACTGACGGTGGAGTGTTGTGGAAAGTCGTGTGTGTAAATATTGTACAAGTACGGAGAAAGGACAGATTCCTGAGGGACCCCAGAGAGGCAAGATCCCGTGTTAGAGTATGAAGTATTTACACGAACTCTCTAAAAGTTCTATTGTGTAAAAAATTATGAATGATTTTAATTAAATAGTCAGGGAACTGCAATTTAATTAACTTGTACGTGAGGCCATCGTGCCACATTTTGTCAAATGCCCTTTTTACATCTAAAAAGACACCTACAGTATAAAATTTGTGGGCAAACCCCTCATTAATAATTTTTGTTACACGTATCAGTTGGTGTAGCGTTGAATGGCCCTCCCGGAAGCCGCATTGCTCCGGGGGAATACAATCTATGGCTTTGCAGTGAGATTTGATTCGAGTTAAGATTATTCTTTCAAATATCTTAGCAGTGGCGTTAATTAAGCTAATTGGTCTGTAGCCGCATGGATATGTTCTATCTTGATTTGGCTTGGCCAGCATTATAACGTTTGCTTGCTTCCACAGTGTAGGAAAGTGATTTTTAATGAGGCATTGATCGTACAATTTAGTTAAGTGAGTAAGAGCATTAAGCGTTAAATATTTAAAAGCTATATTAGGAATTTGATCGGGACCTGCAGCTTTTCTATTCTGCAGTTTTTTAATAATGCCTCTGACCTCAGAAGGGGAAGTGAGAGGGGGCGTGCTTGTTGCGAAGTTGTCAAAAAAGTGATCTACTAAATTTTTTACTTCTTCTATCTTGTCGTCACAGTAGGGCTCTTCATTTTCCTGAAAAGTGACTTCGAGTGTATCTTTGAAAGCCTCCACCTTTTCGAAATCCGAATAGGCCATTCCACCCGGACCATGTAAAGGTGGAAAGGGAGTGTGCCTTTTAGAAAATTTCCTATGTAGATTATACAAGGAATTGTCCTCAGGATTTAAAGTTAAAAGAAAATTTTTCCAGGTCCTGTTTTTATGATCTTGGATTTCGCTCCTGATCTGCCTAATGAGAGCATTAACTTCACGTTTGTATGGAGGGTATCTGGTATTACTCCAGAGTTTTCGGAATCTATTCTTATCTCTGATAAGCTCTCTGATGTTTTCAGGAAAGCGGAGGTGTGGAGTGTTTATTAATCTAGTGGAAGTGGAAGCAGAAATAGCATTCGAAACATTGCTGGTAAAATTTTAAACGGCTAGATCCAAATCATCTATCTGGGGATTTCCGGGAATGTTGTTGATGGGGAAGTGGTCCCTATGTGTTTTTGTCTCAGGAAACCAGACGAGGATGTTGAAACAACTCTTTATTTCCAAACTCGGTTGCTCAGGGAGTATGTCGGAACACTTACGATGGGCACCGTTTCTGCGCTCTCGCTCGTCTGATCTCCCACACACACTCTGAAGAACTCTTAATTTGCGTTTCGCTTAATACACTTATTCACCGCCGCGCGGCGCCCACTGCGCATGCTCGAACATACCCCCCGACCTTGCAATATTAATATTCAACAATAGCAATACAGTTTCACAATTCACAACAAGTTTCACAAAAATTACACAATTATTTTCAAAATTATTATATATATAAAAAGGTACTATAAATTTTCAGTAAAAAAAAAGATTTAAATTACAATAGCACAATTTAAAGATAAACACATAATTTCTTAAATGGAAATTAACCTTAATTATTTACATCTATAGGTAGAATACAGATCTTAGTTATGGGCCTCTTAAATTCTCCGGTTTTTGTTTTAATTTTGACTGTTCTCACTTTACCATCAGAACCATGATAGACCTCAACGACGCGCCCTAAAAGCCAGTTGCAAACTGGTGTAAAATCCTCCTTTACAATTACCATTGTACCACACATTACATTGTCCTTCTCGATCATCCACTTTCCTCTCTGTTGGAGAGTATTCAGATAATCGGTACTCCATTTTTCCAAACTACCTGAATTACCTTTGTTGTTCTCTGCCAACGGCTTAATCTATTGTCACTAATATTAATTACTAGGGGGCTCAAGAATAGAATTAATTGATCTACCAATCAAGAAATGTGCAGGCGTTAATACCTCAAAGTTATCAAAATCATTGGATATTGGTGTAAGGGGTCTGGAATTTAAAATTCCTTCTACCTGGATAATCACTGTTTCAAACTCCTCGTAGGTGAGTCGGGATCTTCCCAGTGCTCGCTTGAGGTGATATTTCAGTGACTTTATGCCCGCCTCCCAAAGACCTCCCATATGTGGGGCCCTTGGTGGAATAAAATTCCATTAAATACCTTCCTCAGTGAAATATGCCGCCAGATTTTGATCTGGAAAGTTAAGGGTCTTATAAAATACCTTTAGTTGAGAATTCGCACCAACAAAATTTGTTGCATTATCCGTAAAAATTTTGGAACATTTTCCTCGCCTAGACATGAATCTCTTAAGGGTCGCAATTATTGCATCCGAAGTCAAATCGGAAAGAATTTCTAGGTGGATGGCACGTGTCACAAAGCAAATGCAAACACAAACATAAATTTTATTCAAAACGCCCTTTCTCTGGTGTTTGCAAGTTACAAAATATGGACCTCCCAAATCTAGTCCCGCTATACTGAATGGAGGGGCCATATTTACTCTTTCACATGGAAGATTGCCCATTATTTGAGAAGAGGGAATTGGTTTACACTTGAAACACACACAACACAAGTATGAACCGTTTTCCTAGCTAGGTTTCTACCTCCTAAAGCCCAAAATCTCAATCTTGTGGACCAACGTGAAATAATTTCTTATGCAAAGTTATGAAATATATTTTACTCAATTTAGAATTTTTAGCCAGTATAGCTGGATGCTTTTGGCTGTAGGGTATGGAAGCTTTTTCCAGCCTTCCACCAACTCTCAGGATTCCTTTATCATCCTGGAATATATTCAAAGATTTAAGATTACCTGACGGGTCACTTAAGTTAATGCCACTCTGGTCCTGTTTAATAAGCCAGGTTTCTGCATCATTTACCTCACTTGTAGTTAAAGGTCCCCTCTTTTTCACCTTGGATCTGCAATTTTCAATAAATCTATAAATATAGGAAACAATATGTATTATTTTAAAATAATTATTAGAAAGGTCCATAAGATGGTTGAAAAAGTCAAAGTTCTTGGAATTCAGCAATGAAGTCTCCAGAGTTCTCTCAGACACCCTTAGTTCGCAGTCAAAGTCATCTCTCTGGGTTGGTTCTGAAATGACAGTAGTTGAATAAGTACTCTGTAGAAGCTCAGGACCATGCCACCGTAGAGAGTCGTCACGAAGCTCCTCAGGAAGTAGTCCTCTAGATAACACATCTGCAGGATTCTGTTCTGATGCAATGTGATGCCACTGGTCACGGGAACTTAGTTGATGAATCTTAGACACTCGATTAGCCACGAACGTCTTCAATTCTCTTGATTCTCGATGTATCCATGAAATCACAATAGTTGAATCCGACCAAAAATACACAGCTGTAATCTGAAGATTCAATGCCTCCTTCACTTTCTTCATCAATTTAGCGGCAAGAACTGCCCCACACAGTTCAAGTCTTGGAATGGAAATCTGCTTCAGAGGCGACACTCGGCTTTTACTCGTTACGAGACACACTTTGACTTCTCCAAGGGCAGATATAGACTTGAGATAAATGGATGAACCATACGCCTTTTCCGATGCGTCGCTAAATGCATGTAACTCAATGCTCTCCGCTCTATGAATCACAATACATCTGTCAATAGAGATGTTATTCACGGCTTTCAAAGAGTCGATAAATCGACGCCACTCCTTTTCTTCTTTAAAGGGAAGTTCATCACTCCATCCCAATTCCAGCAACCACAATCTTTGCATAAATATCTTTGCCCAAGTTATGATCGGTCCGAGGAGACCCAAAGGGTCAAAGATTCTTGCAATAGTAGACAAAACTATTCTTTTGGTGAATGAAGTTGGCCTTTGTTGCTCTATTCTGAAAAGAAAACAGTCTAACTTAGGATTCCAAATGATTCCAAGTGCTTTAGTCTCCTCAGACTCCAAAAAAGCATACTCTTGTAGATTGAAGTTATCTCGGGTAAATTTCCACACCACTTATGAAGATGCATCCCTGCGGTCTTGAACATTTCTATTAGTTGATGCTGCAATTCGATTACCTCTTCTATACTCTCAGATCCCGATAGTATGTCATCCATGTAGCAGTCACTCAGCACCACAGGAGCTGCTAAAGGAAAATTATTAGCTTCATCCATCTCTAACTGTTTCAAAGTTCTCGTGGCTAGATAAGGTGCGCTAACTGTGCCGTAGGTTACTGTAGTTAACTCGTACGTTTTTATTGGCTCTCCTATGCCCTTCTTCCACAGAATTCTTTGCAAGCACGTTTGCTCCGGATGTATGTTTATCATGCGAAACATTTTCTCTATATCCGTAGTAAAGGCATACTTGTGCTTTCGGAAGCGAACCATAATGGAAAAGAGGTCTTCTTGGACCAGTCCGCCATTAAATTGAATTGAATTTAGAGATTTCCCACTCGTTGAAGGACTTGATGCATTAAAGACAATTCTCTTTTTTGTTGTAGACTTTTCGGGGCGATAAACACCATGGTGTGGCATGTAAAATGCAACTCCAGATCCATCCGCCTTGATTTCCCTCATGTGGTCCAAATCCTCATATTCCTGTAAAAATTTCTCATACAAGGACAAATATTCTTTATCTCTACTCAGTCGTTTCCACAAAGAGTTTAATCTCTGAATCGCGGCTTGTCTGGATTCACCAAGGCATGAAGGATCTTCTTTTAATGGCATCGCCACCGTATATCTCCCCTGGTCATCTCTCGAATGAGTGCTTTTAAAATGGTCTTCGCAAATATCTAATTCACTGGTTTTAACAGAATCTATTTCTACATTGTCAATTTCCCAAAACTTCTTAATTGAATGCTCTAGATTATCCGCAGCCTGAATAAACCCACAATGTTCTTTTCCCTTCGCGCCTGAAGAAGTAGATCCGGAAACGATAAATCCGAAAACAGTGTTTTGAAAAATAACATTTGAACCCTCCGTCTTCAACTGTCCGGGTAACATTAATTCATAAAATACTTCTGCACCTAATAGCATTTGCACGCGCTCTGGAATATTGAAATTTTTGTCAGCTAATTTAAGATTGGGAATATTATTCAGATTAAAATCGATTTTCGTTGTTGGAACAAGATCTTCCGTTATTGTAGGTACCAAAAAAAGTCTAATGTTTTAATGTAACTCCCTTCTTTATTGCTAATAGATACCGAAACACGCGAGTCTATTGGAATTACTGTTTTGTTTAGTCCCGAAACCGAAACATTAGTCTTGTATTTTTTCAATCCAATTAAATCGCATAAGTTGCTCATTAAAAAGTTCGAGGTAGATCCGCTATCTAAAATTGCTTTGACTGGGAATAAACCATTTCACATTTTATATAACAAATTGCTGAGCTTAGCAAAACACATTTTTTTTTTTCTGTTTATACTCGTTGCGGTTAATAAGTTATGATATTCTACTCGCGACTCGAAGACTGGCGCTGAAGTGTTAAGAGGTTCAAAGGTGGAGTTCCTTACTTCCTGGTTTGGCTGGCGCTCTGTATAATGTATCGTTTTATGATGTCTCTTTTGACACTCAGAGCAAACAAATCTCGATTTACAGTCTTTCGCTCTATGAGATGTAGAAAGGCAATTAAAGCAAAGGTTATTAGTTTTAATCAGATCAATTCTCTTATTTATGGGAAGTTTTAAATACACTGCACACTTATATAATGGATGCGATTCAGCGCAACAAATACATTTAGAAT
Source organism: Trichonephila clavipes (assembly GCA_019973935.1). Lineage (NCBI taxonomy): Eukaryota > Metazoa > Arthropoda > Arachnida > Araneae > Nephilidae > Trichonephila > Trichonephila clavipes. The sequence goes on from BMAU01018921.1 coordinate 313,140, forward strand.
TTTTAATTTCACTCAAAAATACCCTTGACGCGTTTTTCACTGGATTATTTCTATCCAGTCTATCCAGTCTTACTTCTATTCTTTGGCAAAGTTTTTAAGCTCTTTCCCCGAGAAGTATTATACAAGTCTATATCTCTTTGGCAAGCTCTAGTGGGCGAAACCAATCATTTCCTGCTCGAACTGAAATGTGTGACGCTACCTCTTTTTCAAGCGAACTGAAAATTTTGTCGGACACAATAAGATCGTTTAAGTTGTCAAAATCAGAGACCTTCCTTAATTTTAAGTAATACTGCCAATTTGTAATTAAGCGAGAAGTATATTGAATAAATGTTTCATTTGGATGACGCGTAGCTTTTTTAAATTGTTCAAGGAATTGATTTGCACACTTGGCTCATATTCTCTTAGTATTATTGATTTTAGTTGTTCATAGTTGTTAAGCTCGTCATCTTTAACATATGTTAACACATTTGAAGCTTTTTCTCCCAACAAATTTAATAAAATCTCCGACTTGAATTTCTCGGGCACATTTTTTGATACAAAGGCTCTTTCTAACGAAGCGAAAAAGAATGCCCAACCTTCAGGTCTATTAGGCACCTTCACCGTTAGGATTCGAACACTTTTCACCAACGCATCCAGCGTGTTACAACCCTCACCTGTTCTCTCGTTATCTGAATTAACATTTAAACGTGCTAGTTCAAGCTCAAGCTCTTTTTCTCGTAACCTATTTTCGGCTTCTTTTTTACGGTCTTCCTCTGCTCTCTTACGGTCTTCCTCTGCTCTCTTACGGTCTTCCTCTGCTCTCTTACGGTCTTCCTCCGCTTTCTTACGGTCCTCGATTGTATATTGAATTAATTCTTTAACAAATTCAACATCCTCTTTAAAATATTTATTTTCTTTAATAATTTCAGTTAACTCAACGATAGTTACTTTTTCAGCAACAGTCTCACCAAGTTCAAGAGCTACGATCCGAAGATCTTCCTTACGGCAGTTCTTAAACATTTTTCTCTAAAATTAATTTAGTCCTCAATTTATAATAATAAAAACACAAAAAAGACCACTACTCACGTCACCTTGAATAGCTCATTTCTCCGGCTCGACGGACCATGATGGGGAAGTGGTCCCTATGTGTTTTTGTCTCAGGAAACCAGACGAGGATGTTGACACAACTCTTTTATTTCCAAACTCGGTTGCTCAGGGAGTATGTCGGAACACTTACGATGGGCACCGTTTCTGCGCTCTCGCTCGTCTGATCTCCCACACACACTCTGAAGAACTCTTAATTTGCGTTTCGCTTAATACACTTATTCACCGCCGCGCGGCGCCCACTGCGCATGCTCGAACAGTTGTGATAAATAATTTCTTGAAATTTAGTCCAGTTGGTAGATTTTAAAGTACGAAGTATTGGTGGAAGCACATTATTAGTTATAAAGTCAAAAATAACTGGATTGTGATCACTGCTAAGTTTATTTATAGTAAAAACTTCTGTGTGAGACAAGTTAACTGCAAAGCCTATGTCAAGGATAGCGTTGGTGTGGTAAGTGTTGAAATGTGTAGGAGTGTCGGAGGCTAGAATATCCAGTGCCAACGCAACGGCCCAATTGCACAGAATATTACCGTTTGTGTTTGCCCTGCCTGGGTTCCAGCTGGGATGCTTGGCATTAAAATCGCCGAAAAGAAAGGCTTTGTTGCTATGGTTGAGAATTGCGTCGAGTTCCGAAGTATTAATGGAGCCATGTGGAGGTCTATAAATACACGCCACAGTAATCTTACTGTTGTTACCTATCTGAATGATGACCGATGCATTTTCAAAGGTGTTTGTGACATTTAGGATGGCGTGGGTGTCTGATAGAATTTTTAACGAAGAGGGTCGTGCCTCCCCCTCTGTGTGTTGTGCGGTCACTCCTGTGACAAGTGTAATTTGGAATGCTAACTCTGTCCGCAGGACGAAGATACGTTTCTTGTATCCCGATTATGTCGGGGTCATAATCAACAATACATTCTTTTAATTTTAAATTATTTTTTAAACCATTAGCATTCCAGATAAAAAACCTGAGAGAATGATCCCTATTACTACTGTTGAATTTTAATTTTAAAGTTTAGTTTGTAATAAGGACAGCATTTGTCCGCACTGAGACATCATCTGGGCCATCTGTGACATGACTTCTTTGGCATCCAGAGAGTTGTTGTTCGTGCCTTTTTTAAGTACTTCCGCGAAGGAAGGCGTTGGCTGTTTTTTGATTTCCTTGCGCGCAGCCGCTCGCTCCTGCCAGACGTTCTTCGTCGGTTTGTTTTTGTTGGGTTATGGGTTGATGGGATTCTTGGGGCATCCCGAGAAGTTTTCAGGGTGCGGGCCGCTGCAATTTGCAATTGCCGGGGCCGTGGCTGACTTGGTGCATTCAGATGTGAGATGGCCACCTGAACATTTCAAACACTTCGGTGCTCTCGCGCAAAACCGAGAGTGATGAAAGAACTCCTGACAGCGGTAACACTAAGGAGGCATGGTGGATTTATTGAGGGGTTCAACCGCAACTCTAAAAAATCCAATTGTTTTAATGTTAAAAATGACCTTGCTTTCAGGGCATTTGGGGAGGGTTACCAAGAATAGTGGCATGTTGGTATTTGTTTTCCTGTTTCTCAACAAGGAAATATGGTTGGGCTGGAAACCAATTGTATGTAACTCTGTCATGAGTTCTTCTTGGTCGAAATCTGTGGGTAACCCTCTCAAGACTACTTTCAGTTGCTTGTTGTGGGCCATCTCAAATGTGTGGGACCGCAATTTATATATATATATATTGTCCGAGATATATTTTTGTATAAGACGGTGCTCTTCGGCAGAAGTTGGGAATACTCGGAGTTTCCCGTTTTCAAAACGCCCCTCGAGTGGTGTATCACAATACTTCTCTATCTGGTCGAGGAGCTCGGTTGCATTGCACTGTGAATCAATCACAATGGGCGCAATGCGTCTACCATTATGGCCTACCGGAGTAAAGCCGTCATTTTCCTTACTGGCTCCGGGAGCGTTAGCGCTACCGGCGGCTGGCGCCGCCGGGCTGCTTGGCGCAATCACCGGCTTATCTACTTTTACTATGCCGACCTCTTCCGAGCTCTCATTGGCTGAAGTTTCCCCCTCTTCCATAGAAGACTCAGCGTCTCCAATACGGGGAGGGGAAGTGGTGTTGGGTGGGAGCGTTCACTCCGACTTCGCCTGCTTCTTCGACGGAATGTCTTTACGAGGCGGTGCGGTCTGGCGCTTAGCTTGCTTCCGCTTCGGCTGCGAAGCGGGTGCAGGGGCAGTGGGGACACGATTAAGTCGTTCGATGTCCCTGATGTTGTCTTTGAACTCCTTGTTTTGGAGTCGAATAGACTTTCTTGAGCATTTTAATGCTGTCCATTGAATTAATTTTACTAGCCTAAGTCTCTCAGGCGTGTTTGGCAAGTTGGGGTCGCTGAGGGTGTCTAATATCTCTTCGAGAATATCACACAAATCCTTAGAATCGACGCACGTGGCGCATTTATCAATATACTCATTAGCCGCATTTGCATAAAAAGACAAGGGTTCTAGGGTAAATAAATCACCTACCTTGATTGATGAGGCTACATCTGTCCTGGGAGCGGACATATCCAATGGTAATCCACAAAATCTGAAAATAAAAGCACATTCCGGGTCGTAATCCAAGTGAGGCGCTAGGCCTAGCACATGCCGCGTGTCGAGTCAAACTCCGAAAAAATCGGGAAAGTTTGAAAAATAACTCCTGAAAAATAACCTCAATCGGTTATATATGAAGGAACAAGGCCAAATGGTGACACTGTAGAGTCGAAAACGTGGATGCAAAAAGATCCAAAATCCAATCGGGGCGAAACGCTGGAAGAAGGGGTCGCAGTCGAGGACAGGAAAACTGCGTCTGGAGTCTAAATTGATATTTTGTATTAAATTATGAAATTGACTTTTAAAAGAACGCCAATTACTAAATTGTCCATCGAATTGTGGCAGCAGAATTTCAGGAAGCCGAACATTATTTACATTCTCTGAACTATTATTGTCTTCTTTAAATTTATTAGCTTCAATATAAATTTAAAAAGTAGCAATTTTCCACTAGCCTGGAATTCTTGAATATCTTCATCTGTTATGTTTAATAGGGGCTCCACATCCTTAAAATCATCTTCGTTATCAATTTCGAAATATGCTTTATTTGATGTTTTCAAATTTTTCTTTAATTTTCAGCAGAGCGTCCAATACTGTGCAAAGTTCCAATTCCGTTTTCGTACACCTCTCTCCTCTCGCCACATTTTTTGGTCCGTCGAGCCGGAGAAGGCTAGTAGTTAAATAATTTAGTACTAGTATTTGAATATGTCTTAGATTAAAGCACTGAATCGTAAAACGGGCAATATACTCTTTCAACTGACAAAACTATCGTCAAAACCGTTAGAGAATCTAACGGAATTGGAACTTCGCACAGTATTGGACACTCTACTGGAAATTTAAGAACGACAAAGATGCGTTTCCAATCCAATGTTTATTATGGGGGACATTTGGCCCCGCTGATTACGAAGACAAAGCGACCCTCTCTCCTACACAACAATAAGTGGACTGCCTCTAGCGAGGCTTTTCCAGTAACCTTTTTGGCATATTGGCGATCTCAACAAAGCCGAGCTCACCAAAGCAACCATGAGCTTCGTTTCAAATAATGTCGCCCAAACCGTTGCGATTATATTTAAGTACCTATATGGCGTTATATAAGTTATATAAATGGTACTTAAGGGCCTTGGTTTGGTCCTTCATGGGGAGATGTTCCAAAAACCAACATGGCTAAAATTCTACTCAGGAGAGAATTAAAAAAAACCCTAAGCATATTGTGATGTTACCGAAACATTCATGCTGCACTCAAAGGTCAAGTTTTCCATACCTTCAATACGTAGGTAAAATTTCAGAAATGGATTTTTTTAACACGCTTTTATAAGTTTCACTTCAGTTCAGTTCAGTTCAGGTTTTGTGGGATATGGAGCAACAAAGGCTATGATCCCCTAAAAGACAGATGTTTCTTAAAAATTAGTAGATGTCAAAATATTTCAGTTTCTGGATAAAAAATCTGAATGTTAATCTGTTAGACATAGCTTCTCCAATAATTCTTTGAAAGTCAGGTTGTGATGTGGATCGATTTTGAGAAAATGTTTTAGATGATTTCGAGAGGATGAATATATCTATTGCAATTTAACAAGATGTGGTCCAAATCGTTTAAGCAATTACAAGATCTACAATTTGCGTTATCCGATAAATTGAATTTATGCAGAAGTCCTGCAGTGATGATCATTTTGCTGAAGATTCGAGTACATAGGATTTCTTCTCTTCTGTTTCTTGTCCATTTAGAGATGGTGCTTATGTTAGGAATATTTCCCAAGTTTACAAAATATTTGCTTGAATAGAAATTATCATTGGCTTTTTTAAAACTCTCTTGATATATTTTTTAATTGATGTCTTCTGAGGAAATCCAGTCGATGTAAACATTAGACTCTGTGACAGTTCTTGCGAGATTATCCGCCTGTTCATTCCACAATATATTTGAGTGTCCCGGAGTCCAAAGTAAAATCAACTGGTTATTATAAAGTGATAGAATGTAAATCTTGCTAGCTAATTTATGGATGACACTATGGGATTTAATTGAGTAATTTTGAAGAGCAGAGAGAACAGAGAGACTATCAGACAAAATTAACAAATTCTTGTTTATAATAGATAGATCATCTAGAGCTTGGCAAATAGCCAGAGCTTCAGCTGTAAAAATAGAATTATTGTGATTTATTCTATAAGCAAAATGGGAATTTGCCGTAATACCTGCAATAGATGTAATTTGCTCATTTTTTGAGGCATCAGTAGCTATTATATAAAAGTCCTGGAAGTTACGGTTTACCGTTTCATCAAATAAGCCCCTTATAATTTGAACTGGTAAGCTTTTATCCTGAAATGCGAAATTATTGATATATATATTGCATGGGAGAATTGAAAATGATGTTATTCTGGGGATTGAGATAACGTGACTACTAACGGCATTCAAAGGGTTTAGTATATTTATAATAGAATTTTTATCTTCTTCCATAATATTGAGATTCAGAAACTCAGAGTTATTGCTATATAATGGAGAAAAGGTTTGGCTAGAAATTTGAGAAAGGAAAAACTTATTTGCCAATCTTCGTATTTTGTCCGACAGAATTTCTTGTCCAGCCAATTTTAAAAGTACGATGTTTGGGGTCCATTGTGGAAGTCCCAGTGCAATTCGAAGTGCTTTGGTGTGAATGATATTAAAAGGTTTCAGTTGGTTATCAGATCATTTATTTATTATATGACTAAAGTAGTAGAAAATACTGCATATACTATTATTTACTATTTTGATTAGATCTGCTGTTCTTGGTCCATGATGCTTATATGCCATAGCCTTAAGGCTATTAATTTTTTTCAAGGCTTTGTTATTTAATTGGTTTCTTAATGAAATATTCTGGCTCCGCTTGGAAAAATGAACTCCTAAATATTTGATAGAGGATTGCCAAGGGAGAGAATGTCCCTCCAATAAAATATTAGGAAACGTAGTAATTCTTTTGTTTGATAACTCTGATATTGTACTTTTATCTGGACTAAGAGAAAGCTTCTAATAAAGAGTTACCACAATACAAACAGACCAATAAAAGATAACGATTAGTTACGAACCATTACATACCAGACGATGAAAATCAATGTAATCATATTTGAATGTTATCGCGGGTAAAAATTTAAAAAAAATTGACAGTTTCTGTACTGATAACATATTTGTGCAAAATATTATTATGTATTCAATATTAATATTTAAAGCTGTTTTTCTATTGCTTTGTCAACGAGTGATTTAATTATTTTACACCTAACCACTGTAAATGTGATAGCATGCTAGCTTAGGGCCATCTTATCCAATAGTAAAAACAGCTTTGTATGAACTGAAATGAAATGAGTAGGTTATTTACAATTTCGCGTAGCGTTAAATAAAGAGCACTTTTTGAGTTTCTCACACCCTCGGGCATTCCTCTTCGGCACGGTCAAAGGAAAAGAGGTTGCTTGTCATTGGTAGATGTGCAATGACGTCATTATACTGGGTTGCCCGGTTTGGCGTTATAGCATTTTTCTATGCCGTAGTGGTTCATTGAAACATAAAAGTTTTGTCCCAATTTGGGAGATTGTTTTTCAGGCAGTTTTTTCTTCCGTGTCTTGAGTATAATAGCTAAATTCCCTTGCGTATGAAATTTTCACTGTAAAAATAACAATCGGTTCTTTTTTTCATTCACGTAAATCAAAATATTTTTTTAATGGATTCAATTTTGTAGAAGAAATATATATTTGAGCTTAGTAAATGAGGAACTCAATTACAAATAAAAAAATTGTTATATAATTTTTAATAATCCATTTACTGTGATTAATAATACTTTGAAAATGAATTACATGTTTCGAGTTTTATCCTTATGTAAGAAAAAAGAAGTCACTTATAAATAAAGAAAATTTATGTTTTTTTTTTTTATAATATATATTTATTGGTAATATTAATGTACATTTTAAAGGTAAATGAATTCGTTCTTATATCAGAATGAATTTGTACAGGCAAGTGATATTTTAAATTATTAGCTTAATTTCATTTTTGTAATTAGTGATTTGTTTTTTGTGTATGTGTGAAAGACTCATTTATTCACATTTCTAAAAAAATTCGTCTAATACTCTGTTTCCTTTTAAATTTTAGAATTAAATATACTGCAAAAATTTTAGCTATTATAAACTTAACTATATAAATAAACTTATACATAAATTTTTATTTTCTATCTTTAGTAAAATACTATAAATAAAGTGATTCGTGGCTATTGTATAAGAAACACCTCACTGTTCTAACTTCCACATCACATCCATATTATTCGTTCAATTTATCTTCGACACATTTATTCACATAATTCTCAATTTTTGCAATTATTTTAGAGGTTTCCTCTTCTAACATGCTCACACATACAAATCTTCATTCAGGGTTTAAATCAAAAGTCCTGAAATAGAGTACCACTTGAATCCCTTCATCAGGGGTTTGTTGTAGAGAATAGTTTTTTTTATAACAGGCAAGTATAATGAAGATATAGTCATTAATGGAATTTGGATTCATCTTAAGAAATATTTACTGATCGATGTTGTGTCACTCTCGAAGCACATCAATTTTCTCCTTTCCTAAAGTATGTTTCCTCCTGTAAAGCTACTGCTCGAGAATTAATACGAAAATATGACATAAAATAACACGTTTTCGAGCAAAAATAAAAATTAGCCATTAAATTATAATTTCCAAAAACTTATTTAGATTTTGCATATTATTTTAAAAGAATTTTCACACACTAATTATTGACTTTCTTATAGTTACAATTAGAGATAATCAAGAAAGTATAAAACGTAGTAGAAATTATTTAACGAAATCTCTCTTTCTCATTTAGAAAAATTTCTTTTTCCAACATTTTCATTCTTAGAATATATATATATATATATATATATATATATGGATATAGGATCCAATAATTCTCAAGACAACTCCACGCAGTCTTCGCGCGCAGGCGCATTGAATTGATACTGAAACGAAAACTTTTGAACTAGTAAAAGCAGAACAAAAACTTTTGAGAGAAAAAGGAGAACGCGAGAGGTGCGCGAGCAGGCGTTACCTTCTGCATATCATCGTCAAACTTATCTGTTAAAAACTACCTTTTTAATTAATTTTTGTTTAATGTTAAATAAACCATAAGAAAGAGAAACGTATTGGACCCCTAGTTGTCTCCCACAAATTATGGGGGCTCGGCCGGGATCGATAAAATTTCGATTTTGAACCAAAGTCTGGACAATGAACAAAAGCGTCCGTGAGGAGACGCTCCGCCATTTTTTCGAAAACTTCGTTCAACCTGTGTAGATGTTTGAACTCAGCATAAATATTTAACCTGTGTAGAGGTTTGAACTCAGCATGAAAATTCCGCCTGTGTAGAGGCCGGGATTGAAAAAATTTCGATTTTGATCAAAATTTGGAACGTCAAAAAAAAAAGCCGTCCGTGGAGGAGACGCGCCGCCATTTTTCGGAAACTTCGTTCAACCTGTGTAGAGGTTGAATTTTTCAACTTCATTCCGCCTGTGTAGAGGTCGGAACAAATAACAAAATAACCTGTGTAGAGGTGTATTTTTCAACGAACCCTCAAAATCCCGCCTGTGTAGAGGTTGGAACTAACTCAGTGTGAATAATCCGCCTGTGTAGAGGCCGGAACTACAATTTCAACTATATTACCTGCGAAGAGGTGAAATCAGTGGAATCAACGTTTTTATTGGATACATCGTACGTGCGAGCAACAAGGGAGCTAGAAAAAAAAAAAAGGTAGGATCTTTCCAAATTTTTCTAAAATGTATAAAAACGCTCTTAAAGAGGATCTCATAAGAGTTGTTGAGAATCTAGACGGTACTGCGGAGAGTACGGACACCATAGCTAAACTAAAGACTAAAATTGAGAACAGTAGTACATTTGAAAGTGATCCAGATTTCGTTAAAACTTTAATTCAAAACTGTATAGATGAGAGAGTATCGCGAAACGAAAGAGAAGTAACTTTAGAAGAACAAAAAATTGAGCTCGCGAAAGTTAGAGAAACTTCAGTTAGCTCAGTTAGAAAAAGAAATCGAACTTCAAACGGCTAAAAATAAAGCATTAAGTTTAAATCCTGCAGCTAAAGTCGAAGAAAACAGTTCGAAACTAACATAGAAAATATGATAACAAGTATTAAAACTTTATCTCTTCCTGTTCCCACCAGATCTGAAAATTTTAATCTGTTCTTCCAATCATTAGAACGCGCATTTTTAACCAAGAAAATAAATGATGAATATAAATCTGAAATTTTAATAAATCTTCTGGGCGAAAGAGCTCATAACGTCTTACTGTATATTAAAGAAGAGGAATTAAATGACTATGAAAACTAAAATCTATAGTACTCAGAGAATTCCAATTAACCCCTCGCGAGTGTTTAAACTCATTTAAAAATGCTGTAAAATCATCAGGCGAGACATACATCCAATTTGCTGCAAGATTGACGGCAAACTTCCAATATTATTGTTCGTTAAGAAAAGTTAATTCCTTTGAATCTCTATGTGATCTTATAATTTCTGATAAATTATTTGAAACTTTAAATAAGGAAACTGCAACTCATATTGGCATTCGAGAAGCAGAAGATTGGTTTAGGCCTATTGATTTAGCTAAAGAGTGCGATATTTATATTTCATCTAGAGGCGGATCACGTAAGGAAACTCCTATTACTTATGGATATACCCAAGACCCCTTTAAAAATAGATCACAAAACTTTAAACCAAAGATTAAAGAGAACTATCCCCAAAATCTTGAAAGAGAAAATAAAAATTGCTTTTTATGCGGTGATTCATCTCATTATGCAAGAGACTGTGAGAAGCGTTTTAAACCTAAAGAATCTAACGACCACATCCATAATAGAATAAACGTGAATACTTTGAAAATCGAGAGCGAAAAACAAAATAGCGATGAATTCGCACAATTACAATATGTAAACATTTTTGTGGAAAATCAGCCCGTAACAGCCTTGATCGATTCAGGTTGCCAGATCCCAGTTTTAAATTCCTCACTAATTAGAGTGCAAACACCTTCCGAAGAAATCATAACATTAAGTTCATGTTTTGGCGAACAGCAAATGGTAGAAGTTAAACCCATAAATATTTCTCTTGATCAACATTCTCCCGGTCTAAGTGTGCGAACGGCGATATCACCGACCTTGACCGAAGAATTTATTATACATCCCAGTGTATATTCTGAAATAAAAAAACTAGGCCACGCAAAGAGCGATGTTTTATTGAATGAAAGTGAATCCTCTTTAGGTGCTCATGCTTATGCTTATTCTAGTGCTATTTCTTTTCCAAATGTTTCTTTTTCAAATGTGATAGAAAACTCTAGTTATGATTTATCACATGTTAAAAACTTTAATACTAGAAATGATTTGAGTTCTCTAGTTAAGAATTATAAATGAATCACATTAAGAGTACTAAGTTAAAAATGTGTATTAAATTGAAAAATGATATTCCTGTGTGTCAGAGAACCAGACGTTTATCTTGTTCTGATAACCCTTCACCTATGAAGAGTAAATATAGATGGTTTGTGTTGCTCCGAAAAATTTTTGAGCCTTGGCAGTGGAAACGAAGGAAAAAGAGAAATCGTTTTGAACAGACGTCCAGAACTCTACAGAGGAAAATATCGATGCGTTCAACCAAAGATCAACTTGTTAAAAAAGATGTTCTTATGCCTGTGAAACACAATGTTTTCCTGTGTAACCTTCCGGATGTCGAAGAGATGCCTTCACATGATGGAGAAACTGTTTAGTGCAGCAAAATTATGATATGTTACATCTTTGTTTATTTGTCGTATAGTCCTTGTCTGTTTTTTTTTGTATGTTTCAGATTCTCTGGTCTCCATGGAAGTACCGCTGCGGACAGCGTACAGTCAGGCTGGCCGGATATAGGATCCAATAATTCTCAAGACAACTCCACGCAGTCTTCGCGCGCAGGCGCATTGAATTGAAACTGAAACGAAAACTTTTGAACTAGTAAAAGCAGAACAAAAACTTTTGAGAGAAAAAGGTGAACGCGAGAGGTGCGCGAGCAGGCGTTACCTTCTGCATATCATCGTCAAACTTATCTGTTAAAAACTACCTTTTTAATTAATTTGTGTTTAATGTTAAATAAACCATAAGAAAGAGAAACGTATTGGACCCCTTGTTGTCTCCCACATATATATATATATATATATATATATATATATATATATATATATATATATATATATATATATACATATAGTAGTAGTAATTTAAAGATTATTTTAAAATATCCAGAAATGGGCTTAATTTTCGAGAAATATATATCTTTATATTCACGTGTGTTCTGGTATCGTTTTAAAATGTATTTGTACTTTCTTTCCATTTTATTTCGTTATTTATGAGCACAATGGCGTTGGAAGTATAAAGTACGCACTCAGTAAATTTTCGAAACACCACTAATATTATACGAAAATGTAAGAATTTTTTTAAAAATTATTATTTGTCAGTTATAACCCAACAAACTAAACATATATGTCTGAAATAAAATAACCGTAACAGTTATAGAAACAATTAATTACCGTAAAAGCCGGCGTATAACGCACTATTTGAACACAGAAAATAAGATCGAAATTCATGAGTGCGCATTATACTCTGGGGAAAAAATGTTAACTTTAAAAATAAGAAAAAGCTCCTGAAAAAAAATTAAACTTCTACATATATCGAAATATTGTTCAGTTAAAAGAAATCAAATTCTTTATCAAATGTAGATCTGGAAGAGTACACTATTTTTTTTTTCTAATTTTTTTCTTGGAATAATACTTTGAATAAGTGATTTCTAAACATATAGAGCCAGGACTTCGAACCGTAATTTTTTTGTTCCAGTTCAACTATAAAAAAAAAATATCGTTTCTCTTCCGGTTTCCGTTCTGCCAAAAATAATGGTTTTCGGTTCAGATCTGAATGAATAATTTTACTTTACGTATATTCTTATGTGTACTACAAATATAATTCTATCTCGTAAACAAAAATTAAATTCTATCAAAATTTGGAAGACTTTTTATTTTTTCTTAAAAAGTCATCAGCAAGTTTATTCAACTGAATTAAATTTGATTTCTACAAGTAATTGCATCAAGAACTGAATCAGAAAGTACTAGTGAACACAGTGGCGTACCTACCAATGGGCTAAGCGATCCCATGCACCAGAGCCTTCAACCTCAAGCGGGGCCCTCGCACCCTGACCAGCAAGCAAGTCGAACTTGCGATAATTTCTCCCACATTTAATATATAAATATAAAAGGTTACAACATAACTGTAATCAGGCCAACTCAGTTAAAGTTGCACAGTAGTGAAGAAAAGTTCAAGCTAATCAATCACTTAAAAACGGCAGATACCTGTGGAGGCCTTTTTCACGTTTTGAGTGTAAATTATTGGGAGAGGGGATTGATCTTACATTGATTTTCAAATGTAATGGTTTTTATTGCTATGTTAATAAAGAATATTCGATTATTGTGAATTTTTCGATTTATTTTTGGACTGGGGCTAATTTTTTTTCGGAGCTGCTCATTTGGAAACTATTGTATTACCATACGTCCTAAAAGGGAAGATTGTGTTTAGAATTAGAATGACGCGTGCATTATATTTCTTAAGATATTTTTGAAGTTTATTTATTTTCATCACACAGAGATCAGAGCATTTATCTTAGAATTTCAGCAATGTTATACTAACTAATACATCAAAAGAATTATAATTTATTGTAACTTAAAAATAAGAAGCTAACAAATTTAACTTCTATCCATAAAACTAATAAAATAACCTTTTTATATGAAAGATGAAAAAGTAAGAAATAAATGTGTTGTAATTAGTCATAAAAGAACAATTAAACACGAACAAGAATAGTTTTTTCCTTATATAAATAAGTTTACCAAGATACATGAATGGTTTGCTCCTTGCTGACTTAAAGATATGTGTAGTCATAATTTTGTCTTATGTCAACTAATTGTTTGCGTTTTACTAATCAAGAATTTTTCTAAAAATTCAAAGGATTTGATATTTTATGCTAACGAAAGCAGTACATTACAGTTGGAAAAATTTTTAATTTTACATTTATTCACTTGTGTATTTAAACGATTTATTTTTAAGAACATGCAAATAAATCGATAGTTTATTAATGTCTCATTCAGAGGAAACATGAGGGATATCGCAATGAGACGGACCTCATTATTTGAATAACAATCAAGTAACGAGGATGATATCCGACCTGGAACCCAGTCGATTATGTTATGACGGCAATGAAAGTACTTTAAGCATTTAGAAAGTTAACGTGTATTAGAGCCCTGCTAAATGATGGAATCCTCAATTGTGATCACTCGGCTACCACAGCTGTAAAAACATGTGGAATCTACAATGTGATACTGTTTAACAAGTAACATTTATTTATGATTTTGAGATAAAGTATTAAGTTAACGCCACATTCCTGCCATTTATCACATTTACCTGTCATTGTTAATCGATTATCATAATTTTCAGCATACATAGGAACAATTAGATCAAAGATGAACATTATCATATAATTTTAATCCTTGAAAAATGCTTGGTGTAAAAATCTAAACTTAATCTTAAGATTCAATAATTATTATGAAATCTAATGCATCAAAACAGAATGAATTATCGAGGCAATAAAAAAATGACATTTATCAATGTTTTTATTCTTTTAAGAAAGTAAGTATACAAAAATTCTTAACAGAGTGTTGTATAAATAACTAATTAATTCTCAGAGAAGCAATTATAAATTGATTAACCACAATATAGCTTAGTTGAATATTAACATGTCTATTGGTATACAGATGTTCAATAGTTATAAGATTTTTTTAACTCACATATAGTTAATGTAATTTTGTTATTTGTTAAAGAATTATATATGTGTCTTAAAGCAAATATTTTCCATTATAAAAAGATAGAGAGCTTCAGAGTACTATATGATTATAAAATAGCCCATTATCGATTTGAGACTTTACATTATGACATAGAGAGACAGGCAAATATTTTGCGTTTTCTTTCCATTTTTTAAATTCATTGTATGTATCTAAATGTTCAAATAATTATATTATTATTTGTTTTTCAAAATTAATTAATTTAAGAGTTAACACGATTTAAGAGTTAACACGATTTGTATGTACGAAATTACTGCGTTTAACACAGAATAAAAATAAATCTATAACATTTTCAACATTTACTGAAAATCAAAATATAAATAAATTTTACCTTGATAAATTAATTTAAATTTGCTTTAGGTTATTATACCTTTGACTGAAATGAAATAAGCGTTTCCTTTTTTGTGCAATAGTTATCATTGTGATTAGTGTTTTATATAATATAATCAATGTTTTACACTATTTCATTCAATGCCTTTTAATAATACTGAAAAAGAAATCTTGGTGGAATGTGGTTTAAATTCGTAGGAAATGTCTCCTTTAAAAGGAAAAGAAATCTTTTGAACTGAAATCAGTAGAAATTATCACAGGCGATTTCCAAACACAAGTTTCTCTAAGAAAAGGAAAATGGGGACTTTTAAACTTAGAAAGTTCTACAGAGTATTGGATAATTTAAAAAAAAATTATCCAATCCAAAAATATCTGAAAAAATAAATATAATCTGAACGTAGTCGAACAGATAGTTACATTTAAATTAAAATAATATGTTCGTTCTCTTTTTTTTTTTTCCGCCTATTTATTCGTGAGTCACGCATTTTATGTACAAAGAAAGGAGTGTTCGGGGCGCTCTAAGGCTGTTGAACATTTGAAACTCTGAATACAGAATAAGATGGTTCATGTAAATGAATATGGAAAGCAAGTAGTAAAATAAAAATATCAACAAGTCGTTGATATAAAAATATCAACAAAAATGCTTCTCCCCGTTGATTATTGTTGATCCTTCAGTTTTTGGTCATTGTTGATTATCATATGCCTATTTGGTGTAAGAAAACCTAGAAATGCATTTCTGCCTTCTTGTAAATCTTCTAAGGTTTCTATCAAGTAGCCGGAAAACTATTCTTCCTCTTATTGCCGTAATAAATCTTTGGAAAGGGCATTTCCTTTTCTGTTAAATTGTCGGACATAGGATAAATAGAAACTATGCCGACAAAGCCCTCTTCTACTTTCCCGGTCACTTTAGGGGACTGTTCAAACGAAGAGGAGGGGGGGGAGTGTTATTTGAAGCTAAAGTCTTTCTTGGTTTTGAAAAAAGTAAAGAAAAATTGTTGTCACAGTTTTCTGCAACTCGATTGCGGAGTCAGTGCGTTGAGAAGGAAATGTTTTTGTAATTGTTTTGAATGTTGATCGAAGCAGTTGTCTTCGTAGGAATGTTTTGGCTCTACCTTACGCACAAAATCAGTTCATCATCGCACAAAAATCAGAGCAGTAATCTTAGAATTTAGGCATTATGCAATTCTTTTGAAATTTTAAATGAAAAGTAAGGATTATCCAAAGGCTAAGAATATAACTCTTTTTGTACAAAAGTCGAAAAAAAATTAAGAAGCCCAGTATTTTGTCATTACTCGCAAAATAAACAATTCAGTACAAAGAAGAATATAATCCTTTTATGTAAACAAGTTTACCGAGATACATGAAGCTCCTCGGCAAATTAAAAATGTTTGTAGTCATAATATTTTGTCTTTGATACCAGCTTATAGTTTGTACTTTACTATCAAGTATTCTAAAATTCAAGAGCATTTCCTCTTTTTACAAATGAAAACAATTTAATACTGTTGAAAAAAAAATATAATCTTAAATTTCTTTTGTGTATTTAAAGAATTTATTTTTAGGAACACGTAGATGCACCACGAAAGGAATCCGCTTACCAAATTTTAAGACTGTACGTCTAATAGTTTAGAAATGGAAATATTTATCAATAACGCCCCTTAAGCCCCCGCAACGCCACTTAGGAAGCTATTTTCACAAAAACCCATCTTATAGCAGATCTCTACTTAATGAATGGAATCTGCTTACTCAATTTCAAGATTTTACGTCTAATAGTTTAAAAAAGGAGTTAATTGCCTATAACGCTGCTTAATTCTCCGCAAACTTGGGGTCGATTTTCACAAAACCCATTTTGTAGCGGATCTGTACTCTATGAAAGGAGTCCGCTTATCAAATTTCAAAACTGTACTTCTAATAGTTTAAAAATGGAAATAATTATGCATAACGCCCCTTGGAGGTCAATTTTCGTAAAAATCATTATGTAAGGTACCTCTATTTTATGAAAGAAAAATCTGTGTACCAAGTTTCAAGACTGTACATCTAATAGATTAATAATGGAAATAATTATCTATAACGCCCCTTAAGCCCCCGTAACGCCCCTTGGGATTAGATCTTTGCAAAATCCGTTCTTAGCTGATGTCTACTACATGAAGGGAACCTACCTACCAAATTTCAAATATGTAAGTTTAATAGTTCCGGAGATATCGTGGATTAGTCAGTCAGTCAGTGAGTGAGTCGCTTTTCTCCTTTTATATATAGATGGTACATTAAAAATTTTTTAGATAATATACTTGTTTGTTATTAACTTACGTTGCAGCATATCTTACCCATCGAAAAAAAAAAAAAGAATGTTGAGGAATATACACTGTATTTACAAAAAGAAAATAATTTTATTTTAAAATTAATGAGCTTTAAGGACATTTTCTAATTTAAAGCATACAAGTAATTTTAAGCATACATTATTTTATAACAAGACTTTTTAAACTTACATCACCACATGCGGACTTAAATTTAATTATGCATAAAACATGTTAATTTTGTTTGAGTTTTTTTATTTGAAAAAAAAATACTTTGTTTCATAATACGTTTCATATCTTTGAAATGCAAAAATCCCTTCAGGTGCAATTTTCCGTATCTTTTCTTAAATGTTTCTAGTCATCCATTGCTACGTAGAAATTTGGTCTTATCCCAATACCTTAACAAATGGAAAAGCTTTTCTATTACGAAAGGCTCAGAGATCAGAACATTTTTATCTTGCATTGTATGTATCCACTTCATAACTGCCTCGTCGAAATCTTCATGGACACATGTTCTTCTACGTTTTGAACAAGAATTCAATGAATCCTAATTTCGAAGCTTATCTCGATTTCTTATAATAGTTGATAAGCTGTTTGGAGGAAAACCAAATGATAAAGCCATGTCCTCTTTTTGACGCCTTTATCTACTTCCTGAAAAATTAAAAAAAAATTTCATGCTCAAGCACTTACGAACTATCAGAAACGAAGTTACCAGTACAACTGATCAACACTACAAATGAACGGAAATTAGTTCAAGGACACGGAGACACGATGCAATTCCACTGAGGGTGAAAGAGGATATCGAAGATGTTTCTAGTGAAAAGTAGTACTTCTGGGATGAAACTCCCAGAAATCTATTGCTCTCAGCGCTAAACAAAAAAAAAGCAGTTCAAGATTTATGAGAACCATAAAATGTGTTAAGAGAGAATAACTTAAAATGTCCGGAACTACTTTAAAAATAAGGAGAAAAAATCCAATCACAAAAAAAAAAAGTTTGTTGCATAGAAAATGCACTTCACTATAGGAAGTTTATTTTATGAAGAAAATCCTGAAATGCGCGTAGAAAAATTCGCTATATAGAGGTTCGTTATATGGAGGTTCGACTGTATATATATTTTTTGATAAACAGTAGAAACTTTTCCCCTGTCTCATTACTTAGAACCATAAATCTCTCCTTCTCCTGAACCCTTTAACCGCTTCCTTTACACATTTTTTTGAAAAAATTGCAAAAAATCATCACATTTTTAATTTTATTATTAAATACAATGAAACGAAACAAAACAAAATATGTAGGTTTTAAGTTGAGTTTTTAAAATTTTTTACAGGCGTAAAAACATTTAGTTTTAATATTAGTTTACTATCCCGAGTTATATCTGGCAAATGGAAAAAAAAGTTAAATATTAGTCTTAATATGATTGATTTTGAAACAAGGGACAACACAAAATGAGATACCTGACATTCTGTAAACTGGTATCTAGTCTCGTTTCTTACTGGCTTATTTCTGGAATCTCTATTACAGGAGCACAGTCACGGGAACACTGTCTCGTTGGATTTGATTTTTTTTTTTTTTCAGATGCAGGAATAACATCTGAAAATGCATTGAGGTTAACCTGAGTGGTGAAGGACTAATGCTGGGTTTTCCTGATGTGGCAGAAAACTCGTCACGATGATTTTCTGAAATTAGTTTTTCAGTCAGTTTCATTCTAAATTGTTTAGGTGATCATGAACCTCCTGATTTACAGTACAAAATGAAGGAATTTCACAAGGCCAAATCCAATAAATGGAAGAAAATATTAGTATTTTCCTCTCTCTTTTTTCTGGATGTAAAGTAAGGAGCTAAATGCTGGTCAACTTTATCTGCACCACCCATTTGGTCATTGTAGTCAACTACACATTTAGGCTTGGACTTTGTCTCTCCCCGTTCATTTGTTACATTCTGCATTTCGATTGTATGTATTGTGGAAATTAAACTAACATCCTTCTTATCTTTCCATGTAATTACAGTTACTTCCCTCTCTAATACCCAATAATTTCTCCTTTTTTAAAAAAAATTTCTTTGTCTTTAGATCTCGAGATAAATCTCTTCTATTCAATCCAAATGTTCCATTCACATCAATCTTCCTTTTAACCAACGTATCAGCCAAACCGGGCGGGATAAAAATTGTCCTAACTGCCAACCAAAGCTGAGCGTTTCCTTTCATTTCTTTCAGGCCGAGTAAAACCGTGATAAAACAAATCGTACAGACAAATTCCGCTCGGGATAATAATTAGCTGTAATATATACTAACCCGAGATAATCAGGCAAGCGGTTAAAGTTCACTACATATTCCCTTTGAAAATTTAACAAAATAATTTTAAATATCACCATTAGACATGATGATGAACATAAATATACAAAGAAAAGAATTTAGCATTTTCCAATTTCGAGAAATTTACGGTTTCACAGTGAACCTTAACAGTCCATTTTTCCTATTCGAACTAACTAATCCAAAAGATCATTCAGAAAAAAAAATCTATTATTTTAAAGCCATAAAACTTTTATATTTTAACGAAATCAATAAAGGAAAAATATTTTTAAAGTTTTTAATTGTTTTTTTTAAAGTTTTCTGCACTTTTATAATTTTATACAAATTTGGACATAAAATTACATACTAAAAAAAAAAAAAAATTTATATTCCTAATAATAAAAAAATTGCTAGTCCATATAAATTTTCCATCTATAATTTTTAAGAGAGAATATTTATATCCATTATATGTACACCCACACAGTGTCGCATTTAGGCAGGGGGCAAAATTTTAGAGTGCGGACAAGTATTGTTAAATACAAAAATTTATCACTATAATTTTTAAAGTTAATAAATATTTTACTAAGATATGCAATAAACAAATATTGCTTCAAAATGTCAGCTCTGCTTCTATATATTCCTAAATTCTCTAAATCCCAAAATTCGCTAAGCTTTTTCGAAGTATTGGATTCATTAACAATAACACTCATTGTTAAAAGTTCCTCCCGATCTGACCCAAATAATGTATCTATTTCTATAAGATTTTTGTTTAGACGTGTAATTCTACCTATAACTACTTGATAATAATAGTCCACGCCAATAAGAATTGATATTTCTTTATCGTTAAATTCATAAGAATCAGCTAATTGTACATTTCTTAAATATCTAAAAAATTTTTATCAGGGGTTGGTAAATGTGTAATCGAAATATGTTCTGTCTCGACCGCTTCCATTGCAATGTACAAATTTGGATCATTCCTGTTTTTCAATTTTATTTTAACTATATTTAAGGTTTTTATTTCAGTTTCTTTAGCACCAAATGTGCAAATGGAAAGGTTTTCTTTTCCAAGAATTAGAAAGTTAAATTTCTCAGAAGTACTCTTTAAAACGAACCTTCTTTGTGAACCATTATCTAAGAATAAGAATAATCTAACAACTTCTTGTTCATTTTTGTGTCATCTATTAACTCAGCACATATTTGTAATAATACACTATTTACTTCTGTTTTAAATACTGCTGAAACTATATTATTTGTTTCACTTTTTGGAGAGAACTCGTCACCGTGCCGATTTCGAAAACATATTGTGAAATGGTGGGAGCCATTACAAATAGGACATGACTCTCTTTTCGCACATTCCATTGATCTATGACCGGGCATGAGGCTCAAATAACATCCCCTTTTTTTCTTAAAATTTCTCTCTTTTCGTTAGCGCTTAAGAAATGGCAGGCCTCGAGTTCATGACCTTTGTTGCAGTATAAACATTTGCGACTTCTATGCAATTCACAGTGAAGGAAAAGGAGTTGGTTCGGGGTGTTCTGTCATCGGATTTCTCTTACGATGTCCGGGGAAAAAGGAGCTTTTATTTTTGCTCTCTTTAGTGGTGGAGGGGAATAATGATATGGTTTATGATTGTTTATTTGAGAGGCTTGTTCCAGAACTGGAATTTCCAAGTTCATTAACCGCAAAAGAGCGCTTTGGTTAAACCCTTAGTCCAGGGGGTCCAACGCAAAAGAAATTGCAGGCCACTTCGGAAAAATATTATAATCTCGCGGGCCACACATAAAAATATGTACCTTTATATCAAATTTGGAAAAAAAAAAACATTTATTGGAGTGAAAATTTAAAACTTTTCTTTTTTAGTGTACAGGATTTAAAACCTGATAATTAAATTGCGGATTCTGTTATAAATCATGATTTGACATATCTGTACAAGAATTATTTACTACACAAGCTTGGGAAGAAGTAGAAAAAATATTTACATTGAAACAAAACTTTTGGCGTTGCAATCATTGTGAAAGCGCAACGACTTAAAAAAATATGGTTCAGTGTGATGATTGCAGTTACTGGTAACATTGGAAATGCGTCAATTTTAAGAATGGGTCAAAAAATTAAAAATTGGCTTTGTCCAGATTATTCTATAAAGTAAAAGATGGCGATACCTCTATAAAAAAACGCATCGAGATTCCTACCTCATGGTGATGTAGAAACGGGATCAATATCATAAATATTTCTAATATGCATTGCTTATTTCCCCCATTTAATTAATTATTTTAAGAGAGAGCTGCCAAGAGCTGGGAGGCCCCTGATCACCCCTAAGATGTTCTCCCTCAAAATTGGGGTGGAACCCAGCCAAAACGTACTGTTACCTGAATGGTACTCAAAGCTACGGCTAACGACAAGCGTACTTGTAGCCCTTTGCAGCGATGAATTTCTTGGGCCTCGATCTGACATCGTCAGATAGGTGGCATTAGTAACAACAGAGAGAGAGCAACATTATTTCATAACTTATTATTTAGTGTACTAACTCATCAATAAAAAAATGCTCATTTCTTACATATTAATTAAAAGAAAAATGTTTTCCAGTGAGGATATGTGTTCAAAAATTATACTTTGATAATATTTAGGATATTTAATTCCTTCTTAGGTCAACAAAGAAAATCTTTTATTTTAGTTACTTTTTATTAAATAGTTACAATTAATATAAATATGTATATACATATGACAGACTTACAATATTAAGTGACAAACTAGAAAGCGATTTTCCTTGCAATTTTTCATTTTCCTTTTATATATGGTGTTAGACTATTTTTTGTTTGTTTGTTACTATTTATTCATTTATCGAATTTAATTATTCCTATAAAATAGTAATGTAAAAAAGAAATCACATTCTCAGAAATTAGCCATCCCAGGAGGGATTCGAACCTACGACATTTGGATTAAAAGTCCAACGTGCTATTTATTGCTCAACAGGGGCACAACGAACGATTTTCCTTTCTATATATGCTGTTGGACTATTATTTTTTTTTTTTTTTTTTTTTTTTTTTACTTTTTATTCATTTTTTAAATATAATGAATGAATTAATATGTGAAAAAAAAAAAAAAGAAACAATGGTATTAACATCAAGTGTCATCCACTGCTAGTTTAAAAGATGTATTTGAACTTCAATGGATGAATAGAAAGTATTTTATTAACGATTGAAAAAGAGTGAACTAGTGGTAGGAATTAATAAGAAATAAACAACATAAAATATAGGCATTCCTTTAATATAGTTAAATAAAAAAATTAAGATTTTAATGAGAATTTTGCCCTTGTAAAATTATACTTAATGACGCAATATCAGGGATATAGTTTGTGATTTTCAATTTAACAATGATTCTAATGTTGAGTTGTTACGTGGGAGATTCAGATTTTATATCAGAATTTTTTTTTACCCAATTACACCAATTTTTTAGAATTTAAATGGATAGGCTGGTTAAAGAAATATATAGAACAAAATACTCAAAGACTAATACATTTTTGAAAAACTTTTTTTCTTAATTAATGAATAATTTTGTATTTGTGTCAAAAAATATTTTAAAAAAAATGATTTATCGTGTAATTATGAAAAAATTAAAAATTAATTGCTGAATCTAATTGTAAAGATGGAACTATATTTATTTTGAAAATTCGATAGAGAGTTTTCTCAACCGGTATAGAAACTAAATGTGATTATAGTTGGAAATAGATTCCAAAAATAAAAAAAGAATATTCGATATTTATCATCTAGTTATTAGCCGTCATGTAGAAGTATTGATACACGTTAAATCTATTGAGGCGCTCAAACGTCTTCTCATTTGTGTGGTGAGGAAGTTAAGACAGGGGTGCCAGCTCAGGTGTCGTCCTCGTCACTTGATCATGGTTCAAAATTACGAGGTTCGTCGCCAAAAGTCCTCGTGTAGCTGAACAGAGCGACATTAATTGTCACTCTCTCTCTCGAGTTATTGAGATTTTCATCGATTTGCAATTCTATAAACGATTTTAGAATATCTCTATGTATAAAGCTAATAATTTATTATATAATAATGGTATGTGTTTGCATTATAATCATTTGCTCATACTAAAGGGGAAAAAATGTTTATTCCTTAATATGTTGTACATTAAATTCTGTACTTTCAACTGCTTTTTCTAATTTGATCATTTATATTTTGTAATCAAATATTATTCCTTAACTCAGTAGCGCAACAGCCCATGAGAGCCAAGACCTGCTGTGCCCATCTCAGTATACGTGATCCTGGGCGCTGAGTTGCGTGAGCAGATGCTTCGGTCATGTGGTCAATATGACGCGAAACTCTCAGTGTTTAGTTCCCAAGCAATCATGACACTCATTTATCGACCCACTGAAAGGATGAAAGGCTGAGTCAACCATGCCCAGCCCGGGGTTTGAAACTCGCACATGTGGTGTGGAAGCGTGATGCACGACTACTCAGCTTCAATATTATTCCTAAAATAATATAGTACTTTCTGTGTATATGTGTGATCAGCTTATACTTTTTATCAACATTGTAAAATCTTTAAAATGTTTTACTTTGAGTGAGATTCAACGAGTTTGAAAACTAACGTTTTGTTCAAAATCTGTATGCCATCTATAAAATTTATAAAGTTTTTATTACATTTTATAGCATCAGAGAATCAATGTTAATACTTATATAAAAAAATTTCTCTTAATTTTACCTTTTTCTATTACAAAGTGATAAATGTTTACACAGTCTTTAAAATCTTAAGAATAAGTTAAGTGAATATTATCAGTTATAATTTTTTTCTTTGCCATATAAAGAAATGTTTGCATCTTAAAACAAATTTCCTTCAATCCAACAAATTTTAATTTTTAAAATCCTGAAACTCAATGTCAGCATCTCTTTTGTTTTCCAATTAGGTTGTATTACGATGACTTAATGCCAAGGAATAACTTTCGCATTCGAAATAATCCAATCAAAAGAGCATGCGTTATTGCATATTAGAAATCATTAATTCCGTACAAACTCACCCACCCCTCAAAAAAAAAATTTATTACTACAGTTAATAATAAAACTTGTTACTTATTGGAAACTTAAATAGTTTTTCAATGTACATTCCATGATCATACTATAATTTCAAATATTTTTCCTCAGTTCCTTATGTATATAAAAATAAGCTAATTTTTAAAAAATAGCGCTTAAAAAATCCCATTCACGTTTGAACAAAGAAATTACATCGATTAAAAAATGAAAAGGAGGTATATTAGCTGATTTAAATGTAATCATAAACAAGTATTACAGATATGAAAAATTAAAAACAATATTACTTTAGAATATCACTAATTAGGATTGATATCAATGAAGTTTAAAAAGGAAATGTAAATTTTTCTTAACCAATTCGTAAGAAAATAAAGATAAACTAAATTGCATTTAAGGTTGATTAGCATTATAGTTATATATATATATATATATATTTCGGATCTTAGGAAATAAAAATTTTGGCATATCCGGTCTAAAGGAAATGGGTGGAGTCGGAACTTCCTCAAGAATGCGTTGGCCGTCTCTTGTCCCTTCCCCCTAGAAGCAAAGGGAAGAAAAGCTGGGGGGTCATTGGGAAACTGGGTTTCATTCCCAGTGCAGACACCGAGCAGTTCAGACGTGTTAGTCTGAGCTCCCAGTTTACTTATTGCGCATAGTCGGAGAGCACGTAAAGTCCTTTGTAGCCCTTTTCAGGGCTTTTATATCAAGGGGGTTGCCTCTAGTTGTGAGTTGTAGATTTATTTACTTGAGTAAATAATTTTTTGAAAATGAGCGAATCTGATTCAGATGACGAGTCGTCGAAGTCCATTAGGCCTGGGTCAGCCATGTCAACCAAATCGGATTCATCTACTGAATTGCAAATATCAGATTGCATGAAAAGAAGAAAGGCTATTAGAGCTTTGGACAGTTTGGATTTCGAACTTACTAAGCATAAGGCGGCGCTAGTAGTTAACCAAGCAAAAGGAGATTGGACCAGTTCACTGCAATTAGAGAAAAAGATTCATAGGAACGAGGAAGAGAAAGAACGAAAGGTAAGTGAGCTACGCAATTTACCTCCTTGTTTAAATGCTATCTGCCCGGATCATACCTTGTTATCTCCAACTAAATTAGTTCGAAATTCGAGCAAAAATAAAATTCAATCACAAAAGCGGAAAAATGAGAAGGAAGATTCGGAAGGCTTTGCTTTTCCGAAAAAAACAGCCAGGCCGACCACCCCCACTAAAGCTCTTGAACCCCTTCAAACAAAAAATAATTTTAAAACTTTAACTCCAGACTCTGACCCAATAATTAAAATGGCAACTGAAAATATTGCATCAAAACCTACAGCCCCTCACCCCATAACATTAAAAGTTAGTAAAAATTATAGAGAGCAAATAAAAATAATTACTGAAACCTTTCCAGATTTGCAAATTAAAACAGCCGGAGATTATTTTAAACTTTACCCTAATAACATTGACCAAAGCCGTAGCCTTTCCCATTTTCTTGAATCTGATAAACAATTCCAATTTTACACCGTCCCAATAATTGAAAACAAACCATTGAAAGTAGTTATTAAAGGATTACCGCGTGTCACCCTCCCTGAGGAAATTACCATAGACCTTGAGGAACTAGGATTTACCGTTACAAGCTGCACTCAAATGATTTCTAAACGTACAAAACTTGAACTGCCCTTTTTTCTAATCACTCTTCCCCGTAACGATTTTAATTTAACCATTCGACAGCTTACTCATCTCCATTATTTAAAAATCAGCGTTGAGGGATACTCCATTCGGGGTGTTACTCAATGCTATAAATGCAATAATTTTTACCATACCGCTGCTAATTGTTTTATGCAACCAAGATGTATAAAATGCGGAAAAGATCACATGACTAAAGATTGTTCTATAACCGAAAGAGTCGATAACCCTTTTTGTATCAACTGCCACGTGTACGGGCATACTGCCTGCTACACGAAATGCCCCAGATTTCCTAAAACTAAGTCAGCCCCCCAAAAAATAAGTAGTAATAGAAATAATTTTAAATCCAATATTGTCAAAGAAAATATTTCTTTCGCTAATGTTGTTACGGGAAAGTCCCAAAATAACCCCACTCCTCAGCCACCAATTCAAAGAAAAAGTCGAGAAAATCAAAGTACCTTCCAATCTTTCCTCCCAGCTGATACTAATTTTAGCGACATTCAGAACATCATAGATCTATTTAAAATTATATCTAATATTTTAAAGCAATGCCCTAAGCTACTAAATATTCTACCTGCTCTTAAAGCAACCAATGATTTTAAGCAACAAGCCTTCCTAATTCTACAAGCTTTAATGGACTAATTTTTTAACTGTGTATTTTATGTTCAATATTTGCCTCTTTTCATTTATTTTAAAATTTTTTTATTTCCTACAGTAATGTTACATTTGTTATATTCAATAGTTTTCATTTCCAAAAATGTGGTTAGCTACAATTCATCGTAGCTCACAAGCCAAGTTCTATGTTTCTCTCGCCCTACCCCTTTTTTGGGGACTTTTCTGATATCGGTTTTCCGATAAACTTTTTCGTTATCCATACTGAGCAGAAGGTTTTTGTCAAAGCTGTCGCTCGCTCCCATCAATTTTTCGTTTCGAAACTGGGTTATTGTTAGAAGCAAAGGGAAGCAGATGTCTATCTCTTTTATGGTCCCTAAATTTCTGCCAACAGAGGGAGGGAGGTCTTTGGTTATTCGTAGTGTCATTGAATATACGTCACACAGGCTATTAAGAAATATTTGTTTTTACTTTTTTTCTTACACTGTATACCCCTTACAATTATAACTAATTAAATCGAGACCCAGGTTTATCGTAGTCATGCTATATCAAATATATTCTCTATACGTTTGAAACAAATTTTGTTACATAATGCTGTATTTTTTCTTTCTTAACTAAATTATCACAAAAATAAATCTCAGCCAATAATACAGTGGCTTGCAGATATCATCCCCAACATTAAAATACAGAGAACAGAATACTATGCAAAAGTTAAAATAAAAGCAAAGTAAACTTCGGCATTTTCGATAAAATTATTGAAAATGGTGTTTTACCAAATTTAATGCAGTCGCATACTATTGAAATTGAGGCACCACAAATCTAATGTTTCCGTGTTATTTAGCAACCAATATCACAATTAGTCTCAACAATGTATTATATTCTAATTTTAAACATGTTTTAGATTGTATCATATATATATACACTCTGTCGCAAAAAATATATGCACCCAGAAGAAATTGAGCTACATTCACGAAATTTGGTATGCATGTAGTGTATATGAAAATAAACAAATGATTAAAAATTCAGAACAAAATATCATTTTATTAAGCGGTTACAGCTTGCAAAAGGTTAAAAATCAGTAGTAGTAAAGCCAACCTCTGGAAGCTATACAAGCCGAAATTCGGCGTGGCATCGATTCAATTAGATCACTTATGACCCCCTGTGGAAGATCCTGCCATAGTCTTTGCATCTGCGCAGTTAATTCTCCTGTATCTCGGGATCGGCTGCAGTCGAAAGCCTTCCCAGCGTGTCCCAGACATGCTCTATTAGCGAAAGATCTGGTGACCTGGCAGGCCATGGTAGGACGTCATATCCTTGAAGACATTGTTGGGAGAGTCGCGCAGTATGTGGACGAGCATTATCCTGTTGATAAATGGCACCTGGGCGACTTGATAGCATGGGTAGCACAATCGGCGTTAAAATATCGTCCACGTATCTGCGAGCTGTCAAAGTGCCTTGAAGGACCACAAAGATGATCGTGTGTCCCAAGAAATTGCTCCCCACACTGTCACACCTTGTGAAATTGCTGTATGCCGCTCGACAATAAATGCCGGATCGGACCGCTGGCCGGTGCGCCTCCAGACACGTGCGGTGGTTTATACGTCATCATCACTGAGACTGAATCGGGATTCATCACTGAAGATGACACGTCTCCAGTCTGTCACACTCCAAGTTGCCCGAGGTCGGCAAAATCCAGTCGACACTGCCTATGATGTGGGGGTCAGTGGTATCAAAAAGCGGACGTCGGAAGCCAAATCGGTCAGTCGTCTATTTATGGTTTCTCTTGATGGCACTGGATGTCTGGAAGGAGGTAAGTGGCGTTGAATCGATGTTAGCGACGTTGTTGGTGCCGAAGTGGCCACTCAGACACTGATGCAAGAAATCCTCGCTATCATTTGTGTTCCTGGGACGTCCTGACCCCTCTGCGACGGTACACTCTACCTTCTGGATCCAGGTTTATGTTGCTAATAAACGAGCAAATTTTACCATATCGCTCCGACCGAGGTGGCGGCCGATACGTCTATTCGACCAACCTGCTTAAATTTTAAAATCTGAGGCCTATTATACGGCCCCTATCAAAGTCCGTCAGCTTAAAATACTGCCGCCGGTTACGTCTTAGAGGCATCCTAAGTCTCAATATCGTCTATCAAAGTCATTTTCGTTTGGATAGCCGTACGGCGCTTTTACTCATGCTTTTAAACTCTCCCAGTTGCGCAACTAATATGCGCGTAGCACATTTACTTTTGTCTCATTGGCTTCGAAATTTTAATCATTTGCATATCTCCTTACCAGACTACATTCTTGCCGAGTTTCGTGATTGTAGCTTTTATTTCTTCTGGGTGCATATATGTTTTTTTTGCGACAGAGTGTATATTCCAAAATTATTTATCAAAATAACAAATGTACTCACGTATGTGATCAGTTGTATTAAATGTGTTTTTAAAAAAAAATAATGTAGTTTTTGCATTGAATTTCCAAATTTGTTAAAAGTCATGTGTCTTACAAGTCCTAATTTCATGTAGCTTATCCTCTTTTTTGTATGATATTTGGTTATTTGCACGCTTCTTTAAAAAGTTATATATATATATATATATATACAGTAGCGCACACAGGAATTTTTCAAGGGGGTCCGGGGTCGAAAGTTCACCATTCTTGTATCAGGCTCCTTTTGATTTTGTCGATTTTTGCGAGCAAAACACAGTAAAAAACTAATTATTGAATAAATAATTAGCATTAATTAATAAAATTAATCATTAATAACAAATACTTAATTAAATTTTACGTACTATATACTTAGAATTATAATCAATAGGAAAAAAAAAATCAAGGGCTTTGGGGGCGGACCTTGTGTGTGCGCACACTATATATATATATATATATAATGCAATTATTTATGAAATTAAATGGCCTTTTATTTCAGAAAAAATGCTACAGTTGCAATTTGATAAAAATTATCTGTGTCATCACCCATTTTGCGATATTCAATGCTTCACCATATTCTTTATCACTTTGCGTGATTAAATTTTTATACGTCATTATGATCTAGGATTGGCATAATTTACTGTATTTAACATTACATGAAAAGCAATTGATTTACACTAGAGGACTGTGAATATTATCTTTGACTCAAAAGTAATTTTTTTCCCACTTCAGTATTTATCAAAAAGAGCACGGAAGAATAACAAATAGAAGTAATACTATTATATGGTTGAATAAATAAACTATTTTCAGAGTATATGCATGTTTTGAAGAGTTAAAAAGCAGAAAAATAAGATTATCATCCTTACCCCCCCAGACACTAATCAGCAAGAATCACGCTTTTATGACTGTCTAAAAAAAAGTTTGGGAGGAGGGTTGGAACTCAATAATTAAATTAAACAGGAATTTAAGTATGATGTCCATTATATAGGTAAACGTGTCTTAAAATTTTAGGGACATTCTTAGAAATAAAATTTTATTTTTATAATTAGATACATTTCTATGGAAAAACTCTATTTAAATTATTTAAAATTAGCAAGGGTATAAAATTACGGCCGGAAAATCTCGTAAAAAATTCTAATCACTTTTCATAAAAAAAAAAAATTAAAACATGCTTTGTATACTTAAATTAATATAAATTTAGAAGTGCTCTTTTTAGTAATTTGTCAATAATTGGCCGTATGATTTTTAACATAGTAGAAAATGCATCCCTTGTATTTAAAATAATTTACTGTAAAGAAACAATTGTGGTTTCTATTATTGCTAAGGTAAAAAATATTTCAATAAACCTTTTCGTTCATTTTGTAGGCATTTAAATAAGGGAATTTATTTTTAATTCGGCGTTTAGTATAGTTATTTTAGAAGAGGAAACCATAAGAGAGTATCCTATGGTTTCTTACGGAACAAGAATTCTTGCATTTTAAATTTGTGAATTTTTAACTTTCTCTTTATAAGAAAACTTATTGCGTGTACATTAAGCATAGCGTGTAGAGAGAATTTAGGCTTTTCATACCATTTAATTAAAAACTATAACACAGGCAGTATGTAATTCAATTTTTGTCTTGTTCGAACTCGAATTTCATTAGGTACAAAAAAAAAAAAAAGAATTGCTTTCACAAATATGTATTTATATATGAATAATTACTTTAGCGGTAACATATAATTGAAATCCACTTTTCATTATTCTATTTGGCATAAATTTTGTAACAAATTGAGTCGAGTTTATGCATTATGTGTGTAGATATATGATTATACTATGGAAGGATGTATACTAATTTCCGTTTGAAAATGAGTTTAATTTAAAATCTGATCTAGCTTGAAAGTATGAGAAAAAAATTGTTTCTAGTTAATTTTGAAAGTCTGCTTTTTTATTTTTACAGAGAGTTTGATATAAAGTGATAAAATATTAAGCTTTTAAAAATTTTCCGTTTATATTAAACAAAAAATATTAGAGAAACTCGATTCATTGTCAGAGTGAAAACCATAGCTTTCGGTCAATCCGTCATTCAACTTGTATCATTATGAATATATATACATATTGAATTGTTATTAATAAAACAAGTATTTACGATTACGTAGCGATCAAAATGTAATTTGATGACCCACAGAATGAGCGAAACAAATAACCGATTTAATAAAAATCTATCAATGAATATTCAGTGCACAAGCTATCTAAAATTATAAATAAACATATTTTGTAGAATAGAGAATTAAATACGAAAATAAGCTTTTCAAATCACTTTAGTAAACGCTTTTTATTCTGTATCAAAAAAACTTACCCTTTCGATTTTTAGTAATAACATTTGTAAAAGATCCGATAAAATCACTTATTGGTTATATTTAAAATACTTATTCGTAACATGTACAAAATGTTCAACAGAGGAGCTGCTTTTTTTTGAATTTCCGTGCCATGAGTAATCGTATTATCTAAATTAATCCAGTATCCTTTCGTTAAAAACGCGGAGTTTCAAAAAATCAATAATGTAAGCGCTTTCGCTCGCACTTGTGTATTACTTACCACTGCAATTACATAATTAAACTTTATTCAAAAAATAATGAACAAATATTTAATTTCATTTAAAATAAATTTGTTCCATGTATTTAAACTTGCTATTTCGAAAGATGGTTAGATATTTTTTTATGCTTTCGATAAGAATACTGCTTTCACCGTGTGAACAGGTCCACGTCTAATGCGAAAATGAATGATTGGCATCGTATTCAAAGCAAGCGCCGATATTGGCGAGAAATTTGCTAAGCTCTGTAACCCTGCAGACTGTCATCCCCCTGTTTCCTTCCCCTCTCCTCTTCTGGAAAAAGTGCTCTTTATTTAATGACTTCCTACAATTTCGGCCTGTTGGCACACATAATTTTTCTTATTAGAAAAACTTTTTCTGTGAAATAATAATATTATTTGCTTACATTTAACAATTACTTTAATTAATTATTGCTGTTTTGTTTTCATTGTTAACGATGGATAAAAGTAAACCATTTGGCTTAGTATTGCCCAAAAAAGCTAAAGCTTTTCCTGCTAAAGTAAGTGCAGTATTTGGATCCGATAGTGATGATGAACCAGTCAAGAAGAAAAGCGTTCCGATACCCCAAAAAAAACCACTTTCTAAAATACAAGAACAAAAGGAATTATGTGAAGACCCTTCGATATACGAATACGATAGTATATGAAGGCCAAAGAAGTTGCCAAAATCGCTGGACCAAAGGATAATAAACCCTCTCGATATATTAATACCCTTTTAAAAGCAGCCGATAAACGCAAAAAAGAATATGAGCGACGTGTAGAAAGAAAAGTTCAAGTCGAACGTGAAAAAGAAGGTGACAAATTTAAAGACAAAGAAGCCTTCGTTACTTCGGCTTACAAGCAGAAGATGCAAGAAATGGAAGAAGAGGAAGAAAGAGAACGCCGTGAAAATTTGATGAATGAAATGATGGATGTCACCAAACAGAAGGATTTAAGCGGTTTTTATAGGCATTTCTTGAAACAATCTGTTGGAGAAGAGAAGATACCTGAATTTGGGGACAAATTTAAAGTTAAGCTAGAGCCTGTGAGCGATGATGAGGCTAAAAAAACTAATCAAGTTTATGATCAGAAAAAAAGGAAGGATCATAGTGAATCTGAAGTAAAAAGAGAGAATCATTCAAATAAAACAAAGAGAAGGAGACATAATGAATCGGATGAAGATGACTCAGATCACCATTCATATAAATCTCTAAAGAAAAACACGGAAAGAGTAAGTGGTGCAAAAATATTGAAGGATAGCAAAGTTCCCCATGTATCTAGTCGTAAGACAGCAATATACAGAAAGCATGAACATTCTTCAGAAGATGAAGAGAAGTATAATCCTTCTAGTAGTAAATCTGAAGCTGATAAACTATTAGATTCTAGTCGTAAGACAGCAATATACAGAAAGCATGAACATTCTTCAGAAGATGAAGAGAAGTATAATCCTTCTAGTAGTAAATCTGAAGCTGATAAACTATTAGCTGTAAATTTAGATCAAGATTCTGATATAGTGGATTCGGAAGAAGAAGTTGATTCTGAGATTAACATCCCTAGGGTAAAACATCGTTCTAAAAACACAAGTGACAGAGATAGTTCACATAGTGATAGAGGAAAAGACAATGTGCAAAAGAAGAAAATGGCTAAAAATATTCGTAAAAGGACAAATGATGACTCTGATGCTTCTGATTCATCGAAAGAAAATGAAGAAAACTCTTTGCCATCGAATAAAAATTCCACCAATGGAAAAACAGAAAATACTGTTGAAGATCAACAGCCTAAAGTTAAAAGAAACATATTTGAGAAACGAACTGTTGGGGATGTATTTGCTGCTGCCCAGGCTCGATACTTTCAGAGAATGGCTGCTCGTAATGCATAAACAATCTTGTAAGAAATGCTTTGGGTGTGTATATATTATTTAAGAAATATCTTTTATTTTGCAAACTATCAGGTCTTTAATATTTGTACATGTAATTATGATATTTGAAAATGTATTTTTTCTAATAAATGTTATTGATATGTATCTTGCTCTACATAAGAAACTGGTATTTTCCCACCAAAGCACTTTGTTTCTTGTATTATTTTCTCACTGCCTTGGTTTGATTTTCTTTTCTTGTAATAATTCTTCTGGTCTTTTGCAATCCCATCCTAACATTGGTGGTTGCAACAAAATTGTTAATATTTGCTTGACAATGGACAATTTTCTAGAACTTTTTGTCTAAGGCTGCTAAAATGTACCAATTGGACTCCAAAAATATGTTACTTAGCTTTTATTTTCTAAAAGAAGCAACTTTTTAAAAAGTTATAAAACACTTTTTCAATAGACAGGAAAATTTTATTTGTGTATTTTTATACAAATATTATTTGAGAAGATATGGAGTAATATAATTATCAAATGAAAACCATACTGAATGCAATTGAAAACTATAATGATGTATATTATATAATTTCTGGTACTCGAAACATATTTAAAAATTTTGGTAAATATATAACTTAAATATCTATTGCTTAAGAATTATTAAAGCATCTAATTAAACTCAATGCACAAATAAAATGCATTTTAATTTTTGTTAGTATTTTCATATTTTATTTTAAAATATTAAAAAAAATCTGATCAAGTGTTTGAGGAAAAAAGGTCTTTTTAACTTTTCAAAATAATTTTTTTTTATTAAAATAAGGCTATGAGATATATTTTAAAATCTCTATAGTAATAGTACAGAACAGTGGTATACAAACCATAGGTCATGACCCCTAGAGGGGCTTAAGAAAAATTTTGTAGGTTCCATGTCCAAACAAATTTATTAAACAATAAATAAGGGTTTTTTTTTAAGTATTAGCAAACTAGTGAAATGAGATGCTATTTTTTAAAAATAAAACTATTTTTTAACTTTTCCATTTAGGGGAGCAGCAGTGGTTATTTATTTATTTATTTTTGCTACATTAAACACAAAATAAGATAATAACCAACAAAATGTGTTTCATATAAACAAAGAGTAGGGTAGCCTATACACTCTCTGAAGTTCTTTCCATGCCTGCAACATAAGCAGGAGGAAGGTTTACCACAATTAATAAATTGTTACTGGCATTTGATGATTTTTTTGTGTATTTTCATGGCCTCCCAAAATGGAAAAGTACCTTTTTATTTTTTACATAATCACTGTTGATTTTTGAAGTTGATAATTTAAAAAAGTAGGGCAGGGGTGGCCAACCTTTTTTGGAAGAGTGCCACTTTCTAATAAAAAATTCTGAGGGCCACTTCTAAATTTTGAAACAAAAAAAAGTGAAAAGATGGGAAAATGTTACTTATAGGCTTATAGGTTTCTTTCGCAAATAGCACATTTTTTAATGGAAGTCGTAAGTAGAGGAAATTTAAAAATAATATAAGACAATAAAACGAATTTATGTTTTATTATTATTAAACTTTTTACAGGCTAAATCAGTTAGGTTAGGTAAAAAAATGAGTAACTTCAAACATTTCATTCTAAATAACTATTAAGCAGTGACTACTTGCTTAGTGTGACTTTTGAATTTGAAGGGGGTTTTACCAAATCATGTATATTAGTATTACTTTCTCTAAAATGCTAACAAAATTAGGTTGTTTTAGGTGCACAGCAGTAAATTTTGAGCAATATTTTGATTTTATTATTATGCTCATAATAGAAAACATTTGTTCATAAACATATGTTGATCCAAGCCTACTACAATATCTGACAACCAAATTGTGAAAATTTAAAAAATTGCTTGTTTGTACAAATTTTCAAAATTTAATATAATTTGAATAACCTGCAATTGAAATAAGTTCCTTACATTTGCTTTTTAGTGTAGTATGGTGATGTAGGTCAATAATTCCAATTTGGATTTCAGGTGGATAACAATTAACATCTAGCAGAGAATGATGTACGAAAAGATCAGCATTTTTTTATATCATAGAATCAGGAAACCTTGACCTGAAAGAATCTCAGAAAAATGAAAGTTAAATTTTTAAATCTATCATATAGCTCAGAGTATTATTAATCGTGAAAGATAGTTCTTGCATTAATGTGAAATGTGTTAATATTTTTTTTTCTAAAATGGAGCCAAAAAAAAGCAAAAGATTGTTCTAAAAAAAAAAGATATTTAACCAACTTGGATAGGAAAAATAGAATTTTCTCACTGTACTCTTAAATATAAAATATTCAAATATCCTATAATATCAGTATGAAAAGCTAAATCCCCTTGCCAATCTTCATTCTTTAGTAGCAAGCACTCACTGGGCAGTTAATTGATATTTTAAAACACGCTTCTCAAATTTCAAAATATTGTGAGTGAAAAAAGCTGTAGAACAGAAACTTACACAACAATGAAGAAGAATTCTCTATATGATAATTTTCTATTGTAATTAAATTAAGTGAATTCCAAATAAATTGTGAAGATTTTTTTTGTCTTAAACAATCACATTTAAGTAAAATCGTAAAAAAAAAAGAAGAAAATGTTTATTTTCATTTCAAACTTTGTAATTAGTGTTCGCATGCCACTTTTACAACTCTAGTATGCCACACTGTAGTATATGCACTGCGGGTTGACCACTCCTGATCTAGGGGTAGGGGTCACAAAATGGAGAAGAGCTAAAAATGAAAAACAGTTCATGCATCACTTGTATAAATTTGGTACCCAAGTTTTATTGATGCTGTTGAAATTTCATGAATATTTGATAGTATCTTTAAATAGAAGTTTAAAGAAGAATGAATGCTAAGTATATTTTTGATCGTTTGAACATTTAAAGTCACATTAAATATTTTTAAAATGAATCATCGGTAAACAATTATTTTCTCAACAGAATTATTTCTTAAATAGCATAACTAATGAATGTTCATTGTATAAAAAAAATAGTGTATAATACTAAATAGTAAAATTAAAGTTCAATAAAAAAGACAATAAATGAAAATTTTTTATAAAATTGATTTTAGAATAGGTACAACATATACAGATTAAGTACAAAAATAACTACACTTTTTTTTTGGGGGGGGGGAACTATTTCTGTCTTCACAAGGTATTTTTTATATAGAAATTGTAGCCAGGTTTTGGTATCAGTTGCCCAGAAAAGCCTTTGTAATATAACTTTACCATTCATTTCTATTTCAAAAAAATTTCTCTTTGCAAGATTTTTTTTAGAAAAATTATTATTATAGTTAGCTTTACACTTGGCATAAATTGTATTGGAAAAATCATTTTCAAATCTCTATTTTTCATTCAATAATTGAATATGCTTCCCATTTAATGAATTCATTTTGGACTAAAAAGTTGTAAGACTTTAATTGTGGGAAAACTTCTAAAAATTCAACATATTTTTTCTCATTACCCTTTTATTAATTTATTTTTTGTAAATTAGACATTTTATGGTTATTAATTTCTTTATTTTTGAAATAAATATCTATAGTTTATCCCTTTAATTGAAATACTGACAGGAAGAAATCACATTATTAGATCTTTAATGTGTGAATAGCACAAACTAGTTGAATACATTATTTATTAGCAACATCATGCTAAGTTTAGATAATTATATAAGTTTTGTTCACTATATGCATTAGCAAAGTTCTAAAAAATGTTTGTTATTTATATTTAAAGTTTGGATATAAAACCTTTTTTTACAAAGATTTATTAATTTTAAGTAAACTTGCAGTCATTTTCAACATTATAAAGTTTTACTGCATCTCAAATTCACAACTTAATATTTGTAATAATCCAATTGAAAAATTTATGCTTTGAAAATTCTCTATTGTATTTGTATTAATTTTATTCCCCCCAAAATAACAAAAGGTAAAGCATATTAAAATCCAATGGTAATAATTTTGAATTGTGACTGTCATTTGTGAATTTGTATCTCATTCATACATCTTGAGATTTCTAGGTCTAGTTGGTCTCTATTATTGCACAAGGAAATTTTTCTGTAGA
Source organism: Trichonephila clavipes (assembly GCA_019973935.1). Taxonomy (NCBI): domain Eukaryota; kingdom Metazoa; phylum Arthropoda; class Arachnida; order Araneae; family Nephilidae; genus Trichonephila; species Trichonephila clavipes. The sequence continues at coordinate 350,835 of BMAU01018921.1, forward strand.
ATTATGATCAAACCTTTCTCATGAAATCTGACAGTACTATCAGTCAACCAGCAGTAACAAAAAATGGAATTTTATTATTGATTTTAAATAGTCTTGTGTGAAATAGATTTAATATTTAAATTTAATGCATAAAATTATCATTTATATTTATTTTTAAAATATTTGAACTGTCTATAAGATTGTAAATTTTAAAAAATAAATGTGGAATTCAATACAGAAAAGAAATGCCATAACATCTTGAAGGGAAAAAAGCTATATACATACAGAAAAATGACAAAGGTTTTTAAGCATAATTGACTGTTTACAGGAAGTATTTTAAAATTCTGAAAAGTACTATATTTGATTATAGAGAAATATAAAATGTTTTATTGATAAAGACAAATTCATTTTGTAAAAAAAAAAAATTTTTTAATCTGAATTGTTTCACATTTAACCCAGCAATGATTGTGTGTGTGTGGCATTTCATACACAAAACAGATATATTTTTGTACAGAAATATAGATTATTCAAATTAAACTTTTTAGGTATAGATTAGCCAATAATACTTTAATAAAAACAAATGTACAAATTTTATAAGTAAAACTAAACCAAATAGTATAACTTCATAAGCTGTCATTATATAACTAATTATTAATGCTAACTATAAAACTTTATTTTACAGTATGGAGAATCATTAGTTTCATTTTAAAACAATATTTATGACAGTATATTATTATTATTTTGGCCATTATAAGAAAATGTTCTCCAAAGAAATTTTTTTTCCTTATATGAAATTATTGTATGTATTATAATTTTATAGTGACATTTTATATAATTAGAATTTTTAATTATTTTATTTTAAAATGAAATATTTAGTGAGGTGAACAAAGCAGCAAATAAAAATAATAAACTATTAAAATGAGATAGTTAAATTTTTGCATTAATAATGTTTTCACTCATGAAATAATATGTTTATGATCAGTCAAACATATTTTAATTATCTAATTAACTATCAATGCAAAATTCAATAACTAGTCAGGCCAGACCACCCAGTAAAACTTATCCAGATTGAATGCATGCATACAAATGAATGTAATTTATATTAATTTGTTTACAAGCAAATTTATAAGCAACAGTAATGCCTCAAATTTAAAAGAAATTACTCATAGAACTTTTTTAGAGTAAGTCATTTTGGCCTTTAACTTTGTACCTTTTAATTTTTTTACTAGTTAAGTGTATAAAATATTTTTAAAATCAGTATTAATGAATTTTAAGATTGGAATTTTAACCACACAAATAAGTACTGTTTTATAATTTTAAAAATAAAGAATAAGTACAATCAATACATTCTTTGGAAACATCAGTATTTATCTCTCTGTTTAAGTCCATTATGCTTTTCTTTTTATTCCAAAAGTGACATTTATAAACTTTTCATATCTCATCAGAGATTAAGAAAATGAAATGTAGACCCCCTCCCCATTTCTATTTTACAATTTAATTAGCTCTTAGATCTGAAAAAAAATTTATACATTATAACTAAGAAAGAAAGAAAAGAAATTTCCAAAAAGAAAAAAAAAAAATTCCAAAGTACCTATCGAGGTGGGGAAAAAATGATTTTTTTTTTAATATTTATGGAGGATATTCATTACTATGACTAGCTACTTTTTAGAACTAAATTATAAATAACTATTTATATAAATTTCAATTTATATATATATTGCCATTTAAACAAGTTTTTATAATTTTAAATATATTTCTTGACACAAATTTAGAAATGAAATTCAGTTTTCTGTATATGATTTTTTTATATGAAAATACTAATATCATTTGAAATGATGAAAAAAAATTGACAATCTAACAAAGGATTTTTTTTTATTTATTGACAACTTAAGTTTTTTTTAAAAACCATTACTACACATTTATGTCTATAACATAAATTTCATTTCAAAATTTAAATTCTGCCATCATATATATTTTGAAAATTACTTTTCTGTTGTTTTTTCTATAACTACAATTCTATAAAAATAAAAGGTGCTAAGTACAAAATTTTTTTATTCTTATATTTCTTTTCAGTTATTAATACTACATAATAAGATAATAACAAATAAATACTAATTTATCTTGTTACTCGGAAGAGAAAATTCAAATTTAAGTAGTTTAATTAATAACTGCAACATTTACAAGATTTAAGAAATGTTTAACACATTTTTTAATATAAGATTCTGAAATAATTTATTTGGAGCCTGAGCATTTATTAATGAGTTAAAACTGGTGGAACATTTGAAAAATACATTATAATTAATATAAGTAGGGAAAAAAAACCACATTATAAAAAATTTTGGCTAAAAGTGTTACATGTTTGAAACAAGATTGAATGCAGAAATTTTGCCATTCTTATAAAATGGATTTCAAAAATTTATAATTCATTAAATAAAAAACAGAAGAATGTTTTAAAGTTAAAAACATTAAATAATTTATTCAATATCAAAAATATATACATCTGAGTATAAAATATAAAATGTCATTGTATGCTACAAATTTTACTTTTTTGTTTTGATTTTGATGCTTGTTTGTTTCACTTGTATGTAATGGAATCTTTTAACTCGATTTTTACCAACTTTAAAAGGTCAAATTAATTTGAAATTTTGCACACTTGTTAAGGACCGATGACAATACAATAATTTCCTAATTTTGTTCCATTGTCCTGATCAGGATCCTCAAAAATTAAATTTTTAAGATTTAGTGACTTATTCATTATATCGTTACCAGATTTGGCGACTAATTGCATATACCATTTCCAGATTTGCCGATTATAGTTTAAAAAAAATACTAAAAAAACAGCTTTTATTGTGTGTGAATCGAACTTAAAAAAATAAAATAATAATTCTTAATACAAGAATAAAATTATTAACGAGAAAATTAATGTCATTGAGGTAAAAGCGTAACATAAATTATTATAATTTCTTACTAGTTCTATTCCGAAAGGCTGAGTTAGTGTAAAAATGTAATACAGGGTGGGCAAAAAGTCCGTAAAAATTTTAAAAATTCATAAAATCCGGAGAAATGAACGAAAAAAAAACTGCTTGCAGGATCAGCATTAGTATATCACGGGATCTTTTTAAGCTAGAAAAAAAATAATTCTAAAATCATCCGGTAGGTGGCGCTGATGTACGCAAATCAAAGAAACAATGCATAAATAATGACAGAAAACTTTCACAACTTTATTACACCAGAATATGTTCCACATGACCACCACCACAGGGGAGAAGACATTCCAGACGAGTGAAAATCCAGCAACGGCAGAGTGCAGCATGTCCGGATGTATGGAGGATACTTCTCTGCGGATCGCATCTTTCAGTTCCGACAGACTTGATGGACCGGATAGATACACACGAGATTTCAAATATCCCCACAACCAGAAGTCTGCCGGTGTTAAATCTGGAGGCCATGGGTACCTGCAGCGCCTGCTAACGATTCTGTCTTCCCCGAACGTCTGTATCAGGAATGCCTTAACCGGGTTAGCAGTGTGACTGGTTGCTCTATCCTGCATGAATGTGGCATTCGAAATCTGACCTCGTTGAATTAAACAGGGCATGACAGTCTCCCACAGAAGCGTTAGATAAAGCTGTGCATTTACCGTTTCCGTTATCCATCCATTTACTGGGCACTGCGTTTCAAAGAAGAAGGGTTCTATGATAAATGAACCCGTGAAACCACACCATGCTGTCACTTTTGGGAAATGCAATGGCTTCTGTGTGCACTCACGTGGATTAGAGGTCGCTCAAATGCAACAATTATGGTTGTTAACGTCACCATGAAGCGAGAAATGAGCTTCATCTGTCCACAGGATTTTAAAAACCCAGGTGGGATCCTGTTCCATTTTAGAGAAGGCCCATTTCGCAAATGCTTCCCTCTGTGCGGTATCTGCTGGCAAAGTTCATGGCACGATTGCAATTTGTATGGGTACAGCTGGAGGATTCGACGAAGAATATTGCGGACAGATGATGGTGGTAAGCCCAGTCGTCTGGCAGCTTCACTAGCACTGCTGGTCCCTGAAGCTGCTTCGGACGCAATCGCTTCCATTTCGGCAGCAATGCAGGGTGCACGTGCTTCTTTCAAGCATGGTCGTCCGGCTCGTGCTCGATCCTCCAGCTTCCTCAAAACGTTTAACAAGCTTTAAGAGACCTGCAGGTGTTAAAGGGCCTTTTCCACTCTTCACATTTTTCTGAACTCGGAATTTACGCAAGGCAAAGGTCCTCGTTCATGCAAAATAACTTCACCAACAAAGCTTTATCCGGCGCACTGAGCAGCCTTGTTCACATTCACTATTTGTAATGGTGAAATGAATGTGGATTCATTGAGACCAAAGGTTTTTATAGCCGTCTAATTTGCATATTTCCACCACAGACGCTTATAACAGCCCCACCTACCGGATGATTTTGAAATTATTTGTTTTTTCTAGCTGAAAAAAAATCCCGTGACATACTAATGCTGATCCTGCAAACAGTTTTTTTTTTTTCATTCATTTCTCCGGATTTTATGAATTTTTAAAGTTTTTACGGACTTTTTGCCCACCCGGTATAAAGAACTCCACGCTTTTACACGCTTACCACAATGACTTTAATTTTCTTGTTAATCATTTTATTATTATATTAAGAATTATTTTTTACTTTTCAGTTCGATTTATACTGTAAAAGTGTGTTTTTTAAACTATAATTTATTTTTTCTGAAATAATTTGATTTTCGTTGCCGACAATGAATTAGAAGCATTTAAGAAAGATTCCTAGAAAATTTCTGCATACGCAGACAATTTCATATGCTTACCAGGAATGTAACAAATTTAATACTAAGCCTATGTTAGCACTGAATTACAACATAAAACTGTCATAGCGTTTTGTTGCTGAGACAAAGACTTCTTGGGAAAAATCCAGTTTATCACTTCTTCAGAGAAAACTTTGAGGAAAAGTGCCACTGAGCGATTTTTGTTTTAATAGTAGAATGTGTGTGCGACAAGCAATTTTATATATTTTTCAATACAATAATTTCGCGACAGACTAAACAAGCAACTGAGCAGTGTTTGTTTCACACGGCAAAATATTCAGCTTCAAAATCATTTTGAAACAAATTATATTCGTTGGAATTTTTCTGTCGGAACATGGAGGATAATTAAAATTGGAACATCCTGTCTAACATAGAGGATAATTAAAATTTGAACAACCTGTCTAACATAGAGGATAATTAAAAACTACAAAATAGTGGCTATTTCACTGTGTTAAGTCTTATCATTAACCGTTTTAACTACAAATAGAAAAAAAATATCTTAACGCTTACAACTGCAACATGGACAGGGAAAAAAAAAATATTTATTAAATTGATTGGTGGATTCAGTGCAATGGGCTATGAACGCGTGACTCATAAAAAGCTCAGTCGGGCCAACACCTCCTCTCAGGTTGAGTATAATTGTTGCAGAAGTTTCCAGATGACGAAGTAAAGTGAAATGATTTGGAAGCATTCGTCATCGTGATTTCTCTTGTTGATGCAAGGAAAGTTTTCCCCATGAAATTTATCTTCTTTTGTAATTAATTTTTATCATTTCTTGATGGTACGACTATTTTCATTTCAAGTACTACGTTTTTTTGCATTGAAACATAGATACGGTCTCATTTGAGAAGTTAATGAATATTCTTTCGTTAAGCCTTATTTCCTGAAATTGTTCTTATTGATAATCTGATTCAACCTTCATCAGAAATTCTGATAGAATAATATTTTGATCCGTTTCACTGAAAAATTGTTATTACAGTATGAGCTGTTTAAAGCTTAAGTTGGAGCAGATTGAAGAATTGCTGTTAATAACACGATTAAAGGATCCACCTAATGATCTTCGAAAGGAACTTTTATTGAACAATGCGCTCAAAAAATTGAAGGAAGCTTTGGAAAAGAAGCAAAAACGACACAAGCGAAAGTATAGAGGCATAAAGATGAAAATCGAAGAAAAAAAGGATTATTCTTCCATACCCGAAGAAAAAATCGACACTGAAGATTTGTTAGGTTTGAATAATTTTTTCACCGATTTGAAAACGATCAGCAATTCAGACATGGAAGGGGAAAAGTAATTATTTTGCTTTATAAATGAAAAGTTATTTATATTTTTAATCAACTCCTGTCAATGCTTCATCGTTAGTTGTTACCAAAGTACTTGTGTAATTTGTAAAGATAGTTTCACCAATGAAGATTTTATGGTGCCATATGGTGTTTCTACAATACTTCTCCTGAAATCCAATTTGAGATCATCTGTGTGTAAGAATATTTTAAAGTACAATGGCTCATAATATCTTGTGCTGTAGAACATCTATTCAATGATCTGTGAGTGACTCATGGTGATTCTCCAAAAATTAATGATTTTCCATTTCTGAAGTGAAATTTTAGTCCACTGGGTGACTTTATAAAAATTGGAAAAATAATGTCTTAATATGGCAACATTGAAATTAAAAGGAGTGTGATGTCCTCTTCCAGTGAGTCAAGGAACAGATTCATTTCAAATGATTGAAGGGTATAACAAAAGTCAGACAGTTAGTCTGTGTGATATTTTGCCCTTGTATATGTTTTATTGCATCTCCCAATTCCTTTGTATATATTTAACTTGTACCATTTTTTTTACATGACATTATTTCCATTTTCTATTATCATATTTGTATGAAAATCATTCTTTTTTTGTGATCTGTATCTAGTGAAGGAAATTCCGTAACTGATACTTGTATATATTCATCTGACATTTTTATTGCAGCAAAAGCTCTATACTGTGGTCTGTGATATGCTTGGAGGCAGTGTTTTAAGATCTGCATTTTATTGAAGTTGATCGAAAGGTACGAAAGTGTTTGTAATTGCCATTTTAAATAGAGAGAAGTTCATTTTATGTTTTAATTATAATTCATTGAGTAAAAGTATTGTGAAGGATTTGCAATTAATGAACGTTCTTCAACAGTTATGTGTAAAATGAATAGATCACTTTTGATTGAAATAGTGTTTAAATCATTTGTTTATTTATTGTTCAGTTTTTCATATATTAAAAATATTTAATTCTAAATATGTTTATAAAATGTGAGAAATTATTGTTCCACAGAGTCATTTGAAATGTAAACCTATTTAAGTTAGTGCTAAATAATTGTAAAGTTTAATTTTAACTCTAGTCTATTTAACATGTGCAAATTTCATGTGAATAAATATTTTTCATAATGAATGTGTTATCGTGATTTCAGTCTTAGAAAATAATTGAATTTTAAAACTTTTTGCTTTTGTGAAAAGACATGCTTATTTTTTGTTGGCTCACTCATTTGATTTGGTTAAAGTAGGAAAATATGATCCTGTTGTGTTGATGAAAAAAGGTTAGGTTATTTTTTTATGCAATATATCATGTGTTTATAATCATAATTATTAATACACTCAGGTCTCGACCTATCTATTAAAGGCATACTTGAAGTGGATATAGAGCTAAGTACATATCCTGAACGAGACCCTCTGCATCCTATGGACAGAGATATGCGAAGAGAGCCTTGTTGCTTCTACTATGAGTTATCTTCCGACAGTTTCTTTCATTAGGTTTGATTATTTTATCCTGGATGTCTTATACTATGTGTGTGTGATGTAAGTAACTTTGGGAAAACTATGGGTAAGATGGTAATGTTATAACTTTTAATGAGAAATTTATTCAATAAGCCTGTTTTATCTTTATTTTGGATTGACTAAAATCAGGTAGTGGATATTGTCAGAAGTACACTTAAGATTACATAGTAAAATCATTCATACATGAATAAAATATTTTGGATTTTTCTTCCGGAGACCAGATTTAATTTTTAAAATATAAAACTGCCTTTGTTTTTCAAAAACAAAAAAATCATTTTAATTGCATATAAATTTTTTTTGTTACTTATATAAGCATGGATATTAAAATTAAATACTTTAGACTGTGGATTATAGTTATCTTTGTGATGTCTTAAAGTGCTTGTTGTACAGCTTACGTTTGGCAATCCTTAGAAAGCTTGTTTTTCTGTAGTAGAATAACTTTTAATTATTTTAATCTATTTTTGTTATATTAATGTATGGACATAAAGTTATTTTAAAATATTAACTAAACATGTAATTAATTGTAGAAACATTCAGCGTTCATACATAACTTATTTCAAAATTTTGACTTTTTTTAATTACATTTCTCACTGTTAGCAGGTTAAGAAATCCTCCCCTTCTCAAATTTCTGTTGGAGAAGAGCATTTTATATTTTTTTATGTTTCTGTAATATAAATTTATTGATACATAATATATATATATATTACTAGTCTGTATAAAGACGGAAATTAGTATAATTTCGCATTTTAAAATACTTTGTTTATTTTGGGGGGGAATATCTGCAGTTATTAGATCACATGGCTCTTGGTTTTTGATAAATTCAATTCATTTTTCTCTTTACATTAGATTTCCTAATTGTTAGGAAATTAGACCTGACATGGCAATCGATATAATTTAGTGAAAAAATATTGGTCGCCAAGAAAAATAGCAATGGCTGCCCATGCTTGTGATAGGTTTTACAAGCTATGTTTTGTTAAATAGGAAACTATTGCCTTCATTTTATACTTGCATGTGCAATTTATTGTTTTAAATATTTGGTATACGAATGTAAATCGCTCAGTGTACACGTAGTTAAGGAATAATTTTCTTTTTAAAATTTGTAATACTATCTAAAGTTTCAAGAAAATATTTCCTAAAGTTTACTGAATATTAACTACAGTTAACTTTTGAAGTATGGTATTATTATTAATTAAAAGTTGTCTTCTTCATAGACTCCCAAGCTGCAATTTTAGCTTTAAGCAGTAATACACCAACTGACTGCATTTACACAATTCAGTGCTGAACTAAAATTGCGTAGTTCATCTCATATAGCTGGACTGCGGCCTTATTGTGGGTCCCAAGTCATGTTGAAGTCTCCGGCAATGAAAGATCTGACCAAAAAGCCAAGCCTACTCAACCAGAAGTTCCCTTGACCCTGCCATGGCCCAAAAAACGAAGGTTTTGGAAAACCATAGGAAACTGGCTACTATGACCTAATCCCGAGGTAGCTAGAGAGAGCTGAGGCTGTTGCCCGCTTTCGCCTAACTACCGGACACGACTTTTTGGGAGTATACCTCCAGAGTAGCTTGGTGTGGCTGCTAACGAGGCCTGACCATTCTGTGGCCATGCCAGAATGGATGGCAACCACCTGCTCCAATGCACTGGACTCGATGAATACCTGGTTGATGACATCGTTAGTCGGTACTGGGAGGCTTGGCGTCAAATGGTCAAGAAGCCAAGCACGGGCATTGGATGAATAATAATTATTTCAGAATACTTATATATTTCTATACATACTGAGAAATCAGTATTGTCAGCTTGTTAGTATTAAGATTTAAATTTAACTAATCTTTTGTTGATCAAGAAAAGTGAAAAAAGATTTTAAAATCAGTTTATCTACTGTAATAATTATCTTGACTTATAAGAAAAGATTTAATTTAGAATGGTTCTAATAGAGATCTACCCATTCAGGACTGTGATCACGTGTTCCTTCCCTTCAGGCTCCATGGCTCTCATTCAGCTTTCCCCTTTCTGAGGTCCATGATCACACCAGTATAATCTGAATTTTGAATGATTATAAACAATACATTTTGACGTATTTTACTACAGTAATGATTTGTATATGAATTTTTTAATGAAGTTAAGCTTAACTGAAAATATTGCATGTCCTGAATTGGGTAATATTTGAAGATTTGATTTTAAAAAAATTGCATTCTATTGGGGTTTTTTTATACGTTGTTAAATGCATAACTACAAACCTATAGATATAATATATTCAGTTGGATTAATTTTTTAAAAAAAATTAGATTTGGCCGCAAGAAGCTTTTTGTAACCAAGAATGAAAAGCCATTATTTCTGAAATTAGGTAGTTGCTTAAATATTTAATTTATAATTGAGTCATTATTTTTGCTGTTTAAATTCTGGTAAATATTTTTCTCAATACTGTTAATTTGTAATTCCTTATGAACCTTCTCTGTTCCTTAATTTAGAAAAAAAAAAACCATTTAAAAAAATTCTTAGGACAAATTAAAAATTGATTTTCTGAATGTTACAGTTTAGATAATACCAGATGAAGCTCCTTCATTCATTGGTTTCTCCTTATCCAAGTGACGACTTGCCTGCACAAGTTTTGCAAATACCTGATGGAAACCAGATTTACTTCAGTGCTTTATTTTTTATAAGGTTTTTTGGGGTATCTACTTATCAATATTTTTCAAAGTGTCATTTTTATTTTTAGCTTTATACTTTAATTTTATATATTTAACAGGAAATCAGCATGAGAGAGAGAGAAGCTTGTTAATTTTATGTACATTGATAGCTTCATTTTAATAATGTTATTGATATCTAAGGGACTCGCACTCTTCAACGTTTTAAAGCAACCATTTTCTGGTTAAAGTTTCCAAATGATTTTGGGTTTTGTGTATTCAAAATAGTACTTGGTATTTCAGCATTATGCTACTTTACTAGCCTCAATTTCCCAGTAGAATTTTCAATACTGAAATAACCGAAATAATTATGAATTCACAAAAATATTTATGAAAGTATTTTGACAGTTTTGATTGTCCTAAAAAAAGTTTAAATGTTGGTATAAAATGTGTTGCGTTATTTTATTGTTTATTAATCATGAGTAATAGTTATTTGATAATTTATATGTTCTAATTTGATGAAATAGAAGGTTTCAAAGTTACATAGTGTGTGTGTTGATGTACATTGCAAATATTTTCAGATTCTATACATTTTTAGCGTTATCTAAATAAGCCAGTAACAGCCTCAGGACAGAAGTGATTGCTTTCTTTTAGTGGTATGTTACATGCTTATGAATAAGAAGTTTACTGAGTTTTAATCTCCTACATCGGTGACCTTGGCTGAAAAGAAAAATGCAAAACCTTCTGATCTGTCGTGGTGTCATCCACCTGCAAAAAGAGCAACCCCAAGTCGTCAGACTGACTTGATATAACATCAATAACTCCCATGCTTGCCATACCAATATCTCATTCTTTTGCCTATCCACTAACTCACTGGTGAGGGAGTACTGTAGCGGTTTCTAAATAAGCAAGTAGCATCCTCCGGACAGGAGTGATCACTTCAGTCTAGTGGTATGTTACATGCTTACAAATCAGAACTACAATTCTAATCTCCAACATGTTTATTTGATGTATGAAATATGGGGAAAAGCACAGATGGTGTTGAATATTAAGAGTGAAGTGTTATTAAGGAAGAGAGAATAGATATGCTGTAAATCAGATGGTTTGTTCGTGATAAAATAGATGATTGATGAACCGAGAAAGTAGTATAATAAGTTTCTTTGTTAGTTGAACTGTATACAATTGCTTTTAAGGGCATAGGTTTCAGAAAAAAAATAGCTTACTCTTTGAAATAAACATTAATTAGGGGGAAAAATGAATTTTGTAGAAAAAGTTAACGCTTTCACATTAGAAACATTGTTGGCAAATGCTTGCTGTTCTGATTTGAAAATAACTTATATAGTTTGTAACAAAACATCCTTCTCTGTTTAAAATTCAAAGGGGCATTAAAATATTTCTAGGGAAGCGGCCTGAGTAATTCTTAATTTTTTTTTTTTGCAAAGAATTCGTCTTTGATGAAACAAAATACGACATTCCACAGGATGTCATTGCATTTTTAAATTTCTCCCTCCTTTCTTCCATTTACAGATTTTAGTCAGGAAAAAAACAGATACTTCCCCCTTTGTGATTGAGTATGTAGTTAATCTTGAAACAATCAAAGGTTTATGCATAAACTTTTCATTTCGTCTTTCAAAAATGTTACTTTAGTGAAAGTTTTTACTATCCTAGTGACATTTGCGTTTTGCATCAATAAACTACAATTCATATTTTTTTGTAGTGTGATAACTTGTTTGTATATTAACAGATTTTTCATATTATTCCCTTTTTTTTGTTTTGTAGTTGTCACTTTTTTTTCAGTAGTGAATTTAGAATTAATATTGCGTTAGTATTGGTGTGTTGTATTTAGGGTTACCGTACATCTGAATCATGACTCACTGTATTTCACTGTTCACTCTTATAGCTATTTGTCTTTTTCCCTTCCCAAACCCCAATGGGTGTTTATAGAAGTATGACTGTTGAAATTCTGATATGGACAAACAAATAAGTATTTTCTATTCTAGGCCATAATCTAAAAGGGTTGATGTTTTTCCTGATGTCACATCTGTGGTTTGATAAAAGAAACATGTCTGTTGGTATAATTGAAGCTACTCTTGTTACTTATAATTTTAAGTCACTTTTACGTGACAATCAAATTGTTTGAAAGAAGAAAATGATAGAATGAAGAACGTAAAATCAATTTTAAATGACTGGATTGAAAAGGATTGGCTTTTCATCTTTTCTATTCTGCAAGTTCATTCAATTAGGTTTGTTAAATTTTATTAATTATATTAGCAAAGGAAAATTAAATTTCTATTTTTATTCATGTTTTATTTATTTTATAAGTATAAGAAAGATTTTTCTTTAACTCTCACTGGCACTGACATTTAAAGTGAGTTTGTATTTGTTGAACAAGTTTTTATTAGAATGAAGAACTATTGTAATATTAATCCATACTTGCTTTTATTATGAATTAGGATATCTTTTAACTGTCTTTGTAATTATAATATATTCTCATACTCAACCCAGTCTTTGATATCGAAGAAATTAATCATTTGGGCAAACACTTCAAATTTTATATTTAATTTAATGTAAAACAGAATATGAAAAAATTAATTTTAATTAATGTTCATTGTTTTTTTGATGCAGAGTGAATTAAATTAGTCAAGATAAGAAGTATTGGTAGATTGAAATATTATCTTACTGATCAAATTATTCACATACGATTGTTGGTCAGTCTTAGAGTACTATTATATTTTTTTGTCAAATGTGCAAACAGAAAAAAGATAGGACCAGTTACTTAACCCTCCAAGCGGACAGCACGGATTTTTCTGCCCTACTAGAGAGGCTTTGAAAACGGACCACGGAATTTTTCGTAAGGCCGGGGACTCACCAAAAATGAAACAAACGGAATTTTTCCTCCTCAAGTAATGTGTTCAAAAACGGTAAAGCCGTGTTTTTCCGAATTCTTTTCCCCCCTTTAAAGGTTTAGTATCTTAATAGATAATTAGAGACGGTCAGGGAGACAGAATGGGCATTGAGGGGAAGTTTTATGGCTCACGGGGAGACTGGTTCTTCCCCTGCAGCAATCATATAAAACTGGGAAGAATTTCTTTAAACCCTGAAGTTTACGGAAATAATTGCAAGTCAACGAGTTGAGAATTCTCATTTTTTTCTTTACCTTAAAATTCTCAAATGGAATTAAGTTTTTATAATGTATGTCTAAGTTTTTAAAAAATATCTGTAGTATTTAAATTCAAATTATATATTAAAACATTGAAGATAATTTACTGTTTCATTTTTCTTATTTTAATCAATACTTTCAGGGATTTTTTTTAAAAAATGATTATTTTGTTGTGTCAAAAAAATTAAAAAAAAGGTTTAAAATTTCGGACACTTCTAAACATGAATAATTTTTAAGCTTCTGTATTACATTATTTGCAAAAAAATTTTATGCATTGTTAAAAAAACCCTATTTAAATATTTTAGTTTTTCATAATTTTAAAGCCAGGTATTCAGGGCATCTTACATAGAATCCCTTGTTTTGTATTGTTCAGATAACAAATATTTGAATTTTGAATGTCTGAACATTAATTTCATTCAAAGAGAACTTAAACTACAAGCTTATATTTTTGAACTTGAATCTTCAAATAAAGAGTATTTAAAAGCATCTGGACAAATTTACAGTTAACATTTGCGCATATAAATAAATATAAAGATCCTTTTTAAATTCAAGTTAAAAAAAATATATAATTATGCATAATCCCTCATCATTCATGTTCCATTAGTGGTAGAGTGAAGAAAAGGTTATTAAAATTTGGACATTTTTATAATCTTAACCATGCAAAACTAGGAATTTTGTATTAGCTCCACTGAAATTCTGCATTGGAATTTCGAAAAAGATATTTATACGTGTCTCACATACTCAGTTGAAAAACATATATTTACCATAAATACTAATAATTCTTTGGATATTTAAAATTATCATTAGATTAATTTTTTAATATATATATATATATATGACTTCTAATATTTTTTCAAGTATTCCTTAAATTTCATATAATTTAATTGAGGGGATATTAAAGTCGCACTCTCTCTTCTCGACTCAACTACTTGAGGGTTTTTGCGACGGACCTGTGGCTGGGGTACCAGGTGGTCAAGGTATCGAATCATGGTTGGCATGTCTCGAGTTTGAGCCCAGTGCCACAAAAGACCCACCGTGTAGGGCAGCGATGCACGTTAAATCTATCGAGAGCTGAAATGTCCTCTCGTTGGTGAGGTGTGGTGGTTAGGAGAGGGGGGTGCCAGCTCAGGTGTTGAACTCGTCATTTGACCATGCTTCAAAATTATGAGGTCCATCACTAAAAGCCCTCGTGTAGCTGAACAGTGCGACGTTAATATTCACTCACTTGGTGACGGACCTCGTTATTTTAAACCATGGTCAAGTGACGAGGATGATGCTTGAGCATCGCTCCCTTACATGGCGGATCTTCAGTGGTGCTGGGGTCGAACTCACGACACGCCAGCTACGAGTCCGTTACTTTGACCATTAGGCTACCGTGGCCTCACAATGTGGATGAAAACTGCATGTTATGAGTAAAAATATGCTGAAACATTTGATGAACTTATAATAGATTTTTGCATAGAAGATAGATGTGTGATATGCTAAAATGACAATATGTAAAAGTTGTGAGAATATCGATGACAATTTTTGAAAAATTCAATTTAAGTTTCAGTTTGAAACTTATTCGGTTTTTTTTCGCATTTAATATTAAATAGTCGCAATAACAAATTAATAGTTTAACACATTCATAGATTATAAAAAATAAAGGTATAAATGACATTGTTGGGAATAATAAGTTTTTATAGTTTTGAATTCAGACTTCTTTGCAGGAGTGTAGACTATTAAAAGGCTGATGTAGAAGTTAGAAAACTAATATTTAAAATATATGGAAAACAATATCTGCAATTCCATGATCTTGACGAGCAGAAGACGGCATTTTTACTTAGTAGGGCAGAGTAAGCATAAGGTAGGAGCTTGTGGAGTAAACAACAAGGCCTCTGCAGTTTTGGCAGGTAATGAACCCCCATTTGTTGCTTTCAGTAAGGAATATAAAAATAACAAATACAAAAATAAGTCATGTAAAATTTTATATATTTTAATAACAATGAATTGTGAACTTAATTTCCAATTCATTGTCACGAGTTGGCAGTAACTACGGTACTCTATCGACTGTACTTCTTATATATATATATAAATAAAAGAAGTACGGTTGATAGAGTACCAATAATTTTAACGCAATTTTATATTTCGTTCTCATGAACTTTACTCCTTTTAAAACATGTATTGCCAAAATACTCTCATTTTGTATATTTATAAAATTTTAAAAATATAATGGTTATCTTACCCAACATTTTAAATCAGGGGCGGCAACTGTGTAGCTAAGACGTGCCAAACCAATCTGTCAGTATCATTCAGCGTGCCACATAGTAGGAAATTTTTGAAATCCTTCGATTCTTACGGTAATATTTGCAAATTTAAAGAATAGAGGTAAATAATTTAGATTTACAGTTTTATTTTATATTAATTATGGATCAATAAAATACATTTATTAACATAAAAATAAACAATATAAAATGTTACTATTTCTTCAACAAAGATAAAAAAATTAAAAATGTATGTTTCTAACATATTTATTTAATTAAGAAATAGACAAAGTGAAATATAAATTATTCCCTTCATTACAGTTAAATAAAAATATTGTAATGCGAATTAACTCTTTCACCACTCTTCTTTCATATCACAAAACCAGGGGTATAATGCGTGACACGATTCTGAGCATTCAGTTGTTAAACAATTTCTTTGCGGAGTCTAAATATTTTTCATATTAGGAAAGTTTTTTACTTTGATATGCTGAATCATAAGTGGAAAGCAGAGTACATGCAATTTTCTTTTTTCAACAATTAAATCCCCTAGCAATAACATTCAATTATATACAAAATAGCTGTAAATTTATCCTTAGAATTATCTTTCAGATTATTTTGTAGTTCCATAAATGTCCATAACTCTCAGAAGATGTTTGTCAAATAAGGTCTATTATCAACTTCCATCCACTCAAGAATTGACAAATTTGTAGAGTAGTGCTGAGTGCCACTAAGAATTGTACCACGTGCCACAGGTCCATAGATTGTCGACACGTTTTAAATGTTCTTATTAACTAACCATCTCCTATTCAAACACAATTTATATGATGAAAAAGGGTTTTCGTTCATTTTGTAGGGAATTGTATTAGATTCAACCAGAAGTAATTTTGTGTTTCAAAAAAATTACGTTGTTTCGGGGATCCCCTTAGAGCAGAATGAAAGGAATTTGACATAATTATAGTAAGTTTCTCTAAAAGGGGAAACGTTCACACTGCGTAAATACCCTGCATAAAAAAAAATGGTTTTAGGTGTACGAAGTTATATTCACTATTATTCCTAAAATAAGTTTTGATATTTTGGTTTTTCGTTAAGTTTTGAAGTTATTTCTTCAAATATACTTCTCCATTACATTTCTTTCAAACTTGCTATTTTCTTTTGCGGCCACGGTAGCCTGATGGTCATGGTTATGAACTCGTGTCCAGTGTTCGAGCCCTGGTACCACAAAAGTTTAGCGTTGAAGAGGAGCTGATGCACGTTAAACACGTCGAGGTCAAAAGTCCATGTTGGTGTGATGTGGAAGTTTGGAAGGGGAGTTATCAGCTCAGGTATCGTCTCATCACTTAACCGCGGTTCAAAATTACGTAGTCGCTTGTCAGTAGCCACCGTGTTGACTTAGAATGCAATATAAACTCTTGACGTGTGCACTTGAGTTAATTCGAGTACGCTAAACAGTTCCAAATATGCACATTAGATATAATTCAAACGAGGTCGCATTTTATGCTGCTGTAATTTTCTCACTCAAATATCAGCGAGCGCCGTCTGCACTCGTGATATTTGACTGTTGTTTCTTATATTTACGATTTAGTCGTGAAACATCAAAAACTTGGATAAAATATTTGTATAAAAAATTAAGGGAAAAGAAATACTTAGTTTTTAGAAGCAAATTACTAGAAAATTTACATAAAATTATTACTATGAAACAAATATCCAGTAGAATCCGAAAACTTTGCCATTTCATTGTGTATTCAAAGATTTGAATGTCGAGATAGATAAGCTTTGAACATAAAAGATTTACTGACGTTTTATCTGACATGTAAATTTTAACTGAAAAATGTACACGGCAAATTTACTGGCAATTAAAAATTGACACGGCACTGATTGAATGTGTATTATGTGTGCAAATGCTGACGTAGAGAAGGGGATTTTCTCTCAGTGCAAGTTATGTTGATTTATAGCGAAAAAAATCATTCAACAGAAAAAAATAAAGATAAAGATATAAATTTGCGTAAATTAAAAGTATTGAAATGACTTTTTATGTGTTATTGTTAATTAAAAATATAAAAAATTGCAGAAATCCAAGTTTTATTTTACAAATTTATTCAACATATATAATGCTACTACATTTATTATAATTTTGTTAAATAAAAAAATCACTTTTACTTTTTACCTCATAATTAAAAAAATAACAGGAAAATATCCTTGAGTTTTCTTCGTCTGATATTCAACAATGATTACAGAGAGCTTCTGTATGGTTAAAATTGTAACACCGAAATAAAAATGTTCCTTTTAAAAATTTTTTAAAGCTCTTAAAAATAACAGGAGAAAAAAATAAATTTTCTTTTGCCTTATACATATATTAAAGATATTTTTCAACTTTGAATGAGTCATTTCTTTAAAACTTTATTTTTTACCTCTTATTTGCTTGTTTGCAATAAATTGGGAGAAGTTTCTGTTGGCCGTGAAGTGGAGAAAATGTCCATTTCACAATCCTCACCCTAGGCCACAGCTGTGAATGAGAAACCTCCCTTTTCGAACAACACAGAAACCGAAAAGCAATAAAATCATCCCCTGCAAAACCATTTGAGGACCTCCCGCAGTTTTAAAGGGGGGAAGGCATAAAATTGTGGTGCGCTTTCGAAGCAGTTCGCGAAATTCAACAGAAACATTTTCGCTACCACTAGCTTTGAAAAAGTAGACCGCTTTCGAAGTGAAATTCAATTAGCGGGTCATCCACTCAGAGAGGGGAAGGGGATAAAATCGATACAAAATTTGTGAAATGTGCATTTTAATGAGAACAGATTCATGATAATATAATAGCTGCTAATCACACATTTTCCTCAAATAAAATTGGTACATTTTTGGAAGGACTCGTCATTTTTAAAGGGATTGAGGGATTATCAATCTTTTAAAATGAATGAAAGTACAGTCAAACCTCCCTTTAACAAACTTTTCCTGGAACCAAGAACATTTTGTGATTTTCTTCATAAAATAACCTCCCAATGGTGCAGTGCATTTTCTATATAATGATATATTTATAAAGGGATTGAGGGATTATATCAATCTTTTACAATGAATGAATGTACTGTTGAATCTCACCATGGCGAACTTTTTCCTGGAACGAAGAACTTTTCGCGATTTTCTTCGTAGAATAACCTCCCAATGTTGCAATGCATTTTCTATGTAATGAACTTTTTCTCTTGTGGTTCAATTTTTGTTCTCCCTATTTTTAAAGTATTTCTTGACATTTCAAATTCTATTTTATGGTAATCATAAATATTGAACTGGTTTTATTAAGTGTCTAACTCACTGAGAGCAATAGAATTCTGTGTGTTTCATCCAAGAAGTGCAACCTTTAACCCCTGTTCTCCAGTTCACTGGAAACATCTTCGATATCCCCTTTCACCCTCAGGAGAGTTTTTTGTATCTCTGTGTCCTTTAATTAGTTTCTGTTAATTTGTGGTGTTGATCAGCTGCACTGGTAACTTCATTTCTAGTAGCTCAAAAATGACAAGACGTAAGTGCTTGCGTATCAAAGAAGATAGTTAAATTCTTCAGGAACTTTCATGGCAGTTTTTTTTTATTGGTAAGATTGTAAAATAAATATATGTTAATTTACAAAGAGGTTTGAATAATTACTTAAATATACAGTGTTAAGGAATTTAAAATATTTATGTGGTTTATAAACAAAGTTGAACCTCTGTAGCGAATTTTCCATATAACGAAATTTTTTTCGGGATTTAGTTACTTCATTATTATAGAGATCCGAAAGCATTTCGAAAAGTGTGTAAACCAAAGACAAAGTTAATATTTTTGTACTGTTCTTGTTGCCTGTATGAAAGAATTCATTATTGGAAACCAATCAAGGTAATTTAAAATCCTTTTTTTTTTTGTACTGTTCAAGAAATTATCACTAGACAATACTCTAAAAAGTATATGGCTCATCTTCTTTTTTACCCTGATATAGTTGAAATCTAAAAATAGTTGGCAATATATTGTACGCTTGAATGTATCTTTGCAAATTTTAAATTCTTATTTATCTTTGAAATGCTTAATTACCAAAAGAAAAATTAGTTTTAGTGAATAAGAAATAAATCTGTCAAATTAGTACTCCAAGTTTTGAATATTAAAATTTTTTTCTTCCTGAAATTTATTGAAGGAAAATCTGAAATTCAGTTGTCTGATAACCTCCATGTGATTGAAGTTGACCTGTACACATAATTTCTGACTCGGAATAAAGAGCTTGTTTTAACCTAACAGGTAATACTATGAACCCATATATAGTTAAAAAGTTGCTTAACACTTTGTCAGCATTTTTTCATTGGAAAAGAAATTATGATTTGTGCTTGAAAATAGATGCAGTGTTTTTAATTTTTCTGTAATTGTCAAGTTTTGTTCTACTTAACCAGAGTTTCAGAAATTGATAGCTATTCCAATATTTGTTTTTAAATTCAAAGAAAGTACTAAGAAACTAAAATAACTGGTTCATCTCTGATAGGAAAAAGTAAACTTATGTTATGCCTTCAATAATTCTCACTTAAAATTAAAAGCAATAGAAATAAGGTTGAGAACTGTGTATCTATATATCCATTTATTGATCATATAAATATTCCTTAACTTTATACGAACATTTTGCAATACTAAAATTGGTAAGTATATTGGAAAAAAATTATATTCACTGTGTCTTTGTGTAAACATATGAAATCTCATTTTATAAGGTGGAAGTGTATCAACATTACAGATAAAGGTCAATTTGGAGGAGTGTCCCAGAATCTTCACATTTTCAGAAAATTGCAAAAGATTTTTCTTGACATGAAAACAATTTTTGATGCAATTTATTACTGTAATTAATTGGATGGTTCTTTGTCACTTTCTCTTTTTAGTTCCAACTAATTTTATAAACTTCTGAATTTCTTATTAAAAATCACATTTTTTAAGCTTAAAAGAGATGTCATGAGTAATGAAATATTAAAAATTAATAGTCCAATGAGAGAAATGTTATTTTATACTTAAATTTGAGCTCATACTTTTAGTTACATTTTGCATAAAATCCACTTCATTTTTAATTTAAGGGGGGAGCTGAATATTTGTGTAAGTGTAATATTCTGTGTATGAAAAAAATATTTTTTTCCCCTTAAAGAAATTTAATCATTTAGCAAAAATTGCATTTGTTGTACAGAAAATGTTTTGTGTTTTACAATGATCATTATGTATATTTAAAAAAATAAGACTTTCAAGAAAGTTAACCTTAAATTCCTATTTGCACTTTCCTTTAGAAAACTCATTTAGAAAAAAAAATTTTTTTTTTGTGGATAATTTGCAAAATATTTTTTTAATATGCTCAAGCACTGTAAATGGTCCGGAAAGTTATACAACCATTCATTGTGTTGTAACATGCATAAATTACTAAAATACAATATAAGAAAATAAGTGTGAGCCACAATGAAACACAACTGGTTTGATGATAATGATTGAAAATGAAACCACTGAGCTTTTAAAATAAATTATGGAAACAAAAAAGAAAATGGAATTCTGAAATTGAAGCATTTTGAACTTGACACACTTAAACTAGACATTTTGACTTTAAAAAACAGTATGATGTGTAAACAATGTCAGTAGATAGCAGTGTACGCGGCTTTATCCGAAGTAAAATGATGGATTGTTGTGTAATTGTCCTAAGTGCTAACAAACAAAAATCATACAATTTTAAGCTAACAGTAAACATTTAAAAATTTCCTTCTTGCTCTTTGCAAAATTATCACTTTGTTAATAAAAAGGTTACATATTCTGTGTAATTTTTTCAGAATGATTTTTTATAGGGAAAAACGTGCATACTTGCCAACTTTTACACTTTTCAGCCTTTCATGAACTTGTTTAGTAGTGTCAAGTTCTGACTTCCCCTAACGACATGGAGTAGCAAGGAAAACTGCACGTTCTCCCAGAACCATGTTTTGAAATAATTTTAGGTTTTTCTTTGGGTCGAGATTCAAATTTATAAAAGCATAGATGTATTTATATCAAGTTTTAGGACCTATTCAAGAGAACAATGGGTGGGGAGAATTCTTTACAAGCATGAAATTCACAGGAAATATGGCGGGACTGACATTGCGAGAATTATAAAAGCATCAGGTGGCTGGGCCATCTGTACAGATATACCGATGCTTTTCCTACCGAAAAAATTAATTTTTTCGAAACTTGAAGGTACCAGACGTATAGAGGATGGGCGATGGTTAGACGATGTTAAAAATGACCTCAAACTAATGGGAATCAGCCGATGGAAGGCCATTGTGACGTCAACTGGAGGAGGATCAGGGAGTCAGCCTTGGCCTGCAAAAGGCTGTTGAGCTTATGAGAAGAAAGAAAATTGATTCTGGATAGTTGTTTACTATTAATGGCATGCAGTAGCGCACACAGGAATTTTTCAGGAGGGGGGTCCAGGGTCGAAAGTCCGCCATTCTTGTGTCATACTCCTTTTGATTTTGTCGGTTTTCGGGAACAAAAAACAGTAAAACTAATTATTGAAGAAATAATTAGCATTAATTAATAAAATTAATCATTAAAAACAAATATTTAATTGAATTTTACGTACTATATACTTAAAATTGTAGTCAATCAGGGAAAATCAAGGGCTTGGGGGGTGCCACTGATGGCATGTTTTCAAACTGTTCCCAACTACTTTGTGAAAAGAGATTAATTTTTAAATATATACATAGATCACATGAATTTTTTTTATGAAAAAAACTTTTAATCACAATGTAGGCAAGTGGCAGAATATTTCTACAAATTGTACGGATGTTCTGGAATTTATTGCAAATCAAATTCTTTTCAAATTTAAATTGTGTATAGTTTTTCTTTCCTTAACTAAGCATTACTTTAATGCTGTGTTAAACTTTTTTGACTCACGGAACTCTTTTAAGACCAAAAAGGTGTTTGGGAGAAACTCCATTCCACACACATTTAGAATGTATCTTAATATTTAAAGCAGATCAACATGTTTTAGGTACTTTATGTAAAGACAATTAAAAATGTTATTAAACGTTTTTAATGCAATTTTAATAAAATTTAGTCAATAATAATTTGTTTAAGTATCACTTATGTTTTGTTTTTCTAGTAAGTGGGTTATGTGATTGCATTTTTTTACACAATTATTGAAATCGGGGTCTATTGAAATTATCTAGTCTCATTTCATTTGTGGAATCAGAGGTTGAATTCCACATTGTGATACTAATACCTTCAGTGTGAAAAAATTTAAGTAACTTTTAAACATCCTAGAACGAATGCTATTATTATTTCTCTGGAATGTTTGTAGTAAAGATCCCCTCAAAAGGCCGTTTCTCACGTACATTTTTGGCGCAACTTTGACCAATTTGAGGTTGAGAATGGTTGCCTTAAACTCAGCCGCGCTCTATCTCCACATCGAAAAATTACTCGAAGATTTTTCTGATTCGAAATACGAAAATCCAAAATTATTTCTTTCATTTCACTCGCACTTTTGTTGATGGGAGTAAACAGATATGGAGCGCCATTCTGTTTAAATATTATATACCATGAAAATATTCGCTATATCTGGTGCGTTTGACGAGACAAAGGCCGCCATCTTGTTTATGACGTAGGGCACCGAAGAACTCTATTGGCTGGAATTTCAAGCAACTTTTATTTGGAACAACTTTTTCAGCTCATTAACAAAAAGTTGTTCGAAAGCTATTGCTATGGCAACAGAGTAAAAATTGCTCGTAATGTGTACGTGTGATACGGCCTTTACTCGGGATTCGAACCCGAACCCACTCGGTTAAGAGCCGAGGGTCATATCCGCCATACTGCCTGGGTGGCTTTTGATGGATTTACACCTAAATATGATTAATAAGTACTACAAGCTATAGATGTAAAAACTTAAAGAAAAGATTAATGAACTGTGTATATTACATATGTTTTTATTGACATTAACTTTACAGTATCAGCAGGGGGAATGTAATATTTTTTTCAAAGGCCTAGTTTGATTTTTGTAAAACATGCATAAATAATGATTATACTCTTTTAACACAGTCTGACGCCGGTTTATTGTCAAAGAAAAATAAGTAGAATTAAAATTTTGAAAAGAAATTTTTTTACAAATAGTTTGATACGTAGAATGGGTTATAAAAGTATTTGTTCCCAAGTGGAAACTTCACCTCCTCTCTGGGTGCTCTTTTGAGTTGCTTTAAAAGTGCTTTGACAATCAATCTGTGAAAAAAACAAGCTATTATATTTTTCACTTTACAGAATCTGCATTAAATTAACTGAAAACAAATTGTGACAGCAATTGTCCCAATTTTTTTTTAATCTATTGCAACTTTTTTCAAATGAAAAGAATTTTATTACTATTAAAATATTTTATTTAATAATTATTTATAAAATGTTTTAAAAATGTCGGTTTTCGGGAAAACTAATTATTGAATAAATAATTAGCATTAATTAATAAAATTATTAACAACAAATACTTAATTAAATTTTACGTACTATGTACTTAGAATTAAAATCAATCGGAAAAAAATAGAGGGTTTGGGAGGGTCCGAACCCCCCCCATTGTGTGCGCCACTGTATTCTGACATTCACCGTACAGTAGCAATAGGAAAAAGAAATGTAATATTATGTATACACTGGTGTCCAAAAGTTAAGCGTAATTGAGAGAAATAATTTGTGTAATAAAGAAGGAACTGTAAATCAGAATGGCGGGAAACGTGATATGCGAGTGTAAAATGGTTATAAAATAAGGAAGCAAATCAAAAAGAATGATAATAATTAATTTTATTATCCAAAGTAGCAGTTTGAAAGAAAATCGATCATAGCAAGGATTCACACTTTAAAGAAAAAAGAAAGAAAACAAATAAAATACTGATGCTGCAGTTTAATAAGGCGTGTGGTCACCTCTGGCACGCTGCATAGCGATTTATCATACTTGCTGAGTTGCGGGCTCAAACGGTTCCAAGCTTCTTGGAGAGCTCTCTTCAGTTCTGTAACGAAGCTTGGTGGGTGAGAAAGGGTTGCAATTTGTCTCCCGAGCATATCGCTTCCATGCTCGATAGGGTTTAAATCAGGGGAGTTCGCAGGCCACGACATGCGCTGGATGTTTTCCGTTTCAAGGAAGTCAACAATCAGCACCACTCGGTAACATGGTGCAGTATCATCTATGAATATGAAGGCAGGACCGACAGCACCTCGAAACAAGCGAACATAAGGCTCAAAAACTTCGTCTCTGTATCTTTGAGCAGTCACAGACCCCGTGTCAAAGAAATAGAGGTCAGTGCGGCCGTCCATCATCATGCCTGCCCATACCATTACTCCCCTTGATGGAAAATGATGTCTTTCCGTTATGTTTCTTGGTTCAAAAGTGTTCCATGTTCTCTCCATATCGTTACCCGCCGAGAATCACTACTCAGACTAAACCGGGACTCGTCACTGAACATCACATTGGCCCACACTCCGATGATGATTCAAACGAGCGCGTTTATGCGCAGACGTGAGGGGAATGCAAACTGCTGGTCTTCTGGTATACAGGCCAGCATGATTGAGTCTCATGTAAACAGTTCGTCTCGAAACTCGGATTCCTGTGGCGACTGTGAGCGCCGAACCCAGTGCTCTGGCAATACTGCCCTTCTGACGTCACTTAATACCAGATATCGGTCTTGGCGAGGGGTTGTGACTCTTGGTCGACCTGATATTGGTTGTCGGGTAACATCTCCCGTTCTTTGAAACCTCTGCCACAGTCTTGAGATTACAGACTGGTCCACATTCAGAATTCGAGACACTTCGGTTTGTGATCGTGAGGATTCCCGCATTCCAACTACTCTTCCTTTCGTAAACATGTCCAATTGCCGTCTTTGTGGCATCATTAACCTTGTTTGATGGTTAACAACGTTCCTTCGCTCAGCAGTTGCACGAAACTTGTCTGAACTGCCTATGCTCCGTGAATCGGTTTCTCTGCGTTCCGACATGCGCCGGTGTTTCGCGCATCAATCGACCTGGAAAAATATCTTTTTTTTACAAATTTTTTTATATATTTCCTGAAATAGTATTGGGGGAGAATTTGGTATTTTATTTATTTCTTATTTCCTTATTTTATACTCTGCACGTTTAATCAGTGTCGGTTTAACCATTGGAGGGGCCCGGAAAAGCTGGACTTGACCAGGTTTTCTGTTATTAAATTTCGATCCACCAGTGTGAAAGGGGCCCGTAGATATTCTGCGCCCAGGACCCGAAATGAGTTTAAACCGGCACTGCATTTAATGTAAGTTTCTGTTGACCCTTGAAGAGTTCGAGGCGGGATTTCATGTTAAATTATTAAATTTGATATATTTATACATCTTTCACGTAACTTTCTCCCCGGGCCGGAGTAGGGTCACTACGGACAATTTTTTTACCCATCGATGTCCAGTGTTTCAGCTATCCAAAAGGGGACAGGAGTAGTAGCGCACAAGGGGGTCCGGGGTCAAAAAAGTTCACCATTCTTGTATCATACTCCTTTTGATTTTGTCGATTTTCGGGCACAAAACACAGTAAAAAAACTAGTTTTTGAATAAATAATTAGCATTAATTAATAAAATTAATCATTAATAACAAGTAATTAATTAAATTTTACGTACTATATACTTAGAATTATAATCAATCGGGGGAAAAATCAAGGGCTTTGGGGGGTCTGGACCCCCAGGACGCCTCCCCCCCTTGTGTGCGCCACTGGACAGGAGTAATGAAAATTTTTGGTTGATAGAAGAGCACATGAGATTTTTTATTTGTCTCGAGTGTAGTTTCTACGTCAAAATAAATGCTTGTGATGCCCACAATCAGTAGGCGCTTTTTCGAAGAAATTGGCCTGCTGTGAAATGGGTGATTCTTTCTCTTACATTTTACTCATTTCAGATAATTATGTTCTTAATTTCGAATAATTTTGTATTTTTAAAGACTTAAAATAATACATATAAAATTGTCGCGCTACCTTTTCGTTAGCAAAAATTATTCTATAGGTGTATACCTATGTGAACAATTCATCTTTTTTAAGTATAAATTTTTGCTTTGGAGATAGGGGACGGCATTTTCCATTTTTGTCTTGAGCGGCAAAACTACTAGAGCAGGCCATGACTATATTAATAAGTTAGAATATTAATACTAGAAGATATATTAATAAGTTTTTTTTAAGTATAGTGGTAAGGCATCGGTCATATATCGATAATGGAACTTCCGAAACTGTGCAGATGGGGTAGGGGAGAAGGAACGTAACGTTGTCATAAATAATATCTAGTAAACCAGTACTATTGGTCCGAGGTCGGAAGTGGTCTGCGAGAAAATTTCATTGGTCCACAGAGAAAAATGTGAAATATACTTACTCATCACGAAAACTCTTAGCGAAAATTCAAGATAATAATTTAAACATGCATCTAGAAGAAAGTCTCATCGAGAGAGAGAGAGAGAGACCTATCGTCCGATGAAACTCTCAAATTAAAATTTCATTCATTCTTATCATGATCTCAGTTTTGGCCTTCCATAAAAAGTGAATACACTTTTCTTAGTGAACATGGGAAGAAATTTCTGATTCAATTCTCCACAACTTATTTATGTGAAAAGGCCTTTTCATCGGTCACTGCCATCAAAACACGGTACCGATCTCAGCTTGAAATAAATAAAGTTCTCCGTCATACAGTAACAGCATTGGATCCAAATATCTATAATCTTATTTCGATATAGTTCGAACATCCATCACACTAAAAATGTATAAGGCATAAAGTTTGATATACTTGAACCGATTTTTAATTGTTTTGTTTTAAAGTTTTTAAATTTGTTTATTTTATTATGGTTTATTAATAAACATTTCATAATTTGGTTACAATTAATAGTCACTTTTATTAATTAGGAACATTTCTTATACCTATTAAATATATTTTTATAAATATATTTATCTCTTAAAAATTCCTTTTAATGGTCCACGGGATATAAGCAATGAATTTTCTGGTCCTTGTGGTTCAAAAAGTTTGGCGACCATTACTATAGATTTTGTCTTCAATTTATTTTCAGAACAATGAATGATTTTATTCAGCATTCAAAACCATCACTAGTGTTATTGATGTCACAACAGGACAGTGGCCGTGATAGCATAGTGGTCAAAATCATAAACTCATGGCTGGCGTGTCATAAGTTTGAGCTCAGTTCCGCTGAAAACCCACCATAGAGAGAGAATCACTGCACATTAAATCTGTCAAGGCTCAAAGTCTTCCTTGTTGGTGTAAAATTTAGAAGGGGTTGAGTCCTCAGGTGTATTCCTCGTCACTTGATCATGGTTCAAAACTAAAAGGTCCGTTACTAAAAACCCTCGACTATCTTATGGTGTAACATTAATGAAACTCACTCTCCCTTAATTAATAAATGTAGCGATATTTAATTCCATTAAAAATGATTATATTGGTTTTACTTAAAGCATATCGGATATAAACTTTCCTCCTTCCTATGTCCGTAGTTTGCTTTTCTATTTATGAGAAATATTTTAAAATAAATTTTATCATTATAGAAATTTGAAGTACATGATGTCCATAAAAGTAATTTAATTGATTATGGAAAAAGATTGAGTTCCTTTTTATACTCCCCAAAGTTACTGGAGAACTAAATCTAGATTAATGAATTTTTTCTCTCTTTCATTTATTAACGAACCGCGATTAAAGCTATGTGTCACACATAAAACAAATCCTTAACTTTTAAAGTTGAAAATGGTACTTTTCAGTTTGCTAGAGGAATAAATAATGTGCTGACTTAAAAAGATTTTACTTATTTGGGGGAATATATTGATTTAAGAGCTCAAATAGAATATACTGGGTGAGATTTTAAAATTAAGAGACAGACTTTGAGGCAGTGGCGTAACGTGCACCCCCGCATCGCGGGGAGGCTATGGTTCTAAAGGGGCCCAAAGCCTGACTGACGCAAGTGTAAAATTCAACCCTTTGTAAAATTCAACATGGGGCCCCCAAACCTGACTTTGCAGGGGGCCCAAAAGTTCTCCGTTACGCCACTGCTTTGAGGGATGGTAGAGCTCAATAAGGTAATTTTTTTATTGGTATATATCCATGGGAGTCTCGCTTTGAGACACAAACAAAAAAAAAATAGCACATTAATGGAAATATAAAATGTTCATTGTCAGCGTACATAACGAGTGAATCCGTATAAAAAAAAGTTGAAACAGTTTTATATATAGAAATTGCATCCATCAACCCATATTGTATGCTTGGAGACCCTTTTGGCGTAATTGGAGGAATGCAGCAGCCTTGTGGTTAAGGAATAGGAAGGGAACGCGATACACGTTAAATCTGTCGAGAGTTCAAACATCCTTCCGTTGGTGTAGTTATAGTAGTTAGGAGAGGGAGGAGGTGCCAGCTCAGGTTTCATCGACGTCATTTAACCATGGTTCAAAATTACGAGTTTCGTCGCCAAAAATCCGAAGTGTATTTTGTAGTAAAAACTTAAGAATTTTTCAGTAAAAAAATAATAATTGAATAAAATAATCTATAATGTAAAAAAAAAACCCCTTTAAAGCTTGAGTAATATCAAAGAAATGAAAAAATAAGTTTTCTGTAAACTGTAAACATTACATTTTTGCAGATTGGTGTTCAAAAATTTGTTTATTAATCTTTTCATTGAGATTAAAAAACTGTTATTCTCTCTCTGAAATTATTTTCATTTACAGATTGTAACGAGGAAACCAGAGCAATAAACTTAACGTGATGTTAAAAAAAATATTTAAAAATTAGAAATAAGAGTCCTTTATTCGGTAGATCTGAGAATCATATGTTTTTACAATTGGAATACTAATATTTCAATCTATTATCACGAGATCATAATTCGATTGATTGATTGATTGAATTTTAACGTCGCACTGTTCAGCTACACGAGGGCTTTTGGCGACGGACCACGTAATTTTGAACCATGGTCAAGTGACGTGGACGACACCTGAGCTGGCACCCCCCTCTCCTAACTACCACACCAACGGGAGGACGTTTCAGCTCTCGACAGATTTAACGTGCATCGCTGACCTACACGGCGGGTCTTTAGTGGTACTGGGCTCGAACCCGTGACAAAGCAAGCCACGGTCCGATACCTATACCACTCGGCTACCGCGGCCGAGATCATAATTCGACTACAGTCCCTGGCCAAATTATTAGACGCACTCCTGATTTTAATAATTCATTGTTTTATATAAGTTTATATGCAATACTTTCATATTTAAACATAGATCCATTGGATTTTTAATGAGGAAATTTATTATATATTTTGTATTTGTATTTATTTTTCACACATGGCAACACAAAGTTAATAAATTGTTACACGAACGTAAACACGTCAAAAACCTGCTCGAGTCGCGTTCGCGCATGCTTCAATTGCGGACATGTTTCTGTGGGTTAATGTGCTTTGTTTGTTAATTTAGCAGTTTTATTTTATGCAGTTATTTCTTTATTTCGTGTGCGGCGTTTAAATAATCAATTTGTACACTTCCAGCAAGGGTAAAAAAGGCGATCTTTCACCATGTAAGAAAGCAGAAGTAAAGGCCCTTGTGAATGCAAAATTGTTTTCAAACCGCGAAATATCACGAAAGCTGAAAGTTTCTGAAGCTAGTGTACGACGCATAAAGAAGAAAATTGAGTCAGGAGAAGAACTGAGCCCAAAAGGAAAGAAAAAATGCAGCAGAAAGCCTATTTTCCCCCCAAGGTCAGAAATATCTTTTAAGAAAATTTGCCTTGAAAACAGATTTGCTTCCACAAAAGTGATAAAATCGCAATTCCAAGGTATTAATGTGAATGCTTCTGAACGCACTGTTCGAAGAAAATTAAAAGATTTAAAGTTTAAAACCTGCCGCCCTACCAGGAAGTCCAAGTTAACCCATGCAATAGACCTGCGAAGCGTCTGAATTGGGCCAAACACTGGCGTGATAAAGATGTGTACTTCTGGAGATCGGTATGTATAATTTATTCACAAACAAAGTGTTTAACCATTTTCTATTACAGAAGGAACAGCAAAAATGTTTATTTATTATTATTTTTATTTTTGACACGTCTGCTTCAGTGATGAAAGAACATTTGAAATTTTGCAGAACAAAACTCAGTTTGTGCGTCGTCGTGATGGAGAAAAGTTTCATTCTGACTGTGTTGTTCAGACTGTGAAACACCCTACAAAAATAATGATTTGGTCAGTCATCAGTAGCAAGGGTACTGGACGTCTGTACGTGGTTAAAGGTATGATGCGGCAAGACCAGTACAAGATGTCTTGCTTGATTCTGCAGCTGGAAGAATGGTTTCCAAATGGAAAATCATACATTGTTATGCAAGATGGAGCTCCCTGCCATACAACTCGGTCTATCAAAGCTTTTTTGGCAGAACAAAATATCCCTCTGTTGGATTGGCCGGGTAATAGCCCTGATATGAACCCAATCGAAAACATTTAGGAGTTAATGAAAAGAGAAGTGGATAAAGATGTGATTACAAATAAAACGCAGTTCTTAGAAAGATTAATTCACGCTTGGAGTCATCATCCTCAAATGCAGGAGACAGTACAGTCTTGTATTGATAGCATGCCGCGCAGAATTGAAGCTCTCATAGCGGCTAAGGGTGGCTCAACAAAATATTTAATTATATTTGTTCCTGTTTTCTTTCAAGAGCCAATAAATACATATATTTTTCTTTAATGATGTTTTATTTGTGATAACAATAGATTTTTAAATGGAGAACCAAAAAAAAAACTATCTGATAAATACAAAAAACCTGTATAGTATCACCCGATAATTAATATTTTTCGTAAAATCTTATAGTACGTCTAATAATTTGGCCAGGGACTGTATCTTGGAAAGGTTACACAAAATGTTTTTGTAAAATACTTACGACGGTAGAATGGTGCAGAGATTTCAGTTTTTTTTAATGTTATATTTCCTTGACTTCAGACACACTTTTAGGAATGCTCTCGTTAATGTAGAGCCACCAAATATTTCACACGCCAGTCAAAAGTTCTACAAAAGCATTAACGGAAAAAATATACATCTTATTTTGAACTTATAAATTTTTTTACCTTTACGCTATCTAATGAAAGCATTTTCTATGCTTGTGACGAATCTGTACGGAACCGTTCCACTAATCTTCTTAGGTGTCTTTTTGGAGAATATAAATTCGCGTTTATTTCCAATCAACTCCAAAAAGATGAACGGGATATTTAAATTAGACAAGGTATTTAAGTCGAGCGTTGCGAGATAGCAAGAGGATGATGAAAGGCTATTGAGCCAGCAACTTTAAACGCATTACTAGAAGATTCAAGGAGATTAGATTCGTGAAGACGTCGTACTGCTAGACGTACCAGAAAGCTGATATAAGCCAGCGGTAAATATAATTTACGTACGCTTAAAATAAGCGTCAGTTTAAGCAACTTAGTTAAAGTTAATGAAAGTTAAGAATTCGAGTACGTGTATTTCTCGAATCTCCTATTTCGGTAAACCTTACTTGAGCTTGAGCTTAATTATCAATTAATTGCATTCTTAGTAATTTAATTTAATATAAAGGCAAATCTCTTTAAATGACGTAACATAATATTATATGTTATCAGAGATTTTTTTTTTTTGAGAAAATTATAATAAATAAATATAATTATTCAAAATGGCTCTTAGTGGTTCTTTGCCTCAAATTAATCTTGGTGTTCGAGGTGTGACCCAGGGGGTCTCCACAGTGGCGCACAACGAGTAAATCCCGAGTTTTGAGTCAGATCTAATTTTCGAATCATCCCTGAGCAGTATTTTTCGGGGGTGGAGAATGTGGTTGAATTCTTCGAAAATATTCTTCGTGGTTAACATATTACGAGATACCCACACAACTAGCTTGTGATTATTTAAAGGGTCATCTCGCAGGACGGGCACTAGATTGGTTTGAGGTTCTAGGTTATAGGGTTGTTGAAGACAAGGCGACGGATTACGCGCACTTAAAGCAAGCGTTGTCAGAACAGTTCCCCGTGGTTAGAAATAGGTCGGAACTAGAAACGGGTTTCTATTCATTATCTCAAAAGTATAACCAAAAACCGTCTGATTTTGTGTATGATTTGTTGGAAGATTCACAAAACCTTAAAACTCGAAATGACGAAGGAAAAATTGATCGATCATATTATTAGTAGGTTAGAACCTCAGATTTTGGGTTATGTAGAGGTTAGGAATCCGCAAACCACATCTAACCTCCTACAAATTATTGATAAGTATGAGGAAAGGTTTCTAAATAGAAAGATCAGAGGTTCGAGTTGGGAATCCCGAGATATAAAACCATGCGAGAACAATCGTTTCCCTAACAGGAATCGACAGGAAAATTGGAGGGAAACGAGGGGTAACAATAAATACGCGGACAACAGTAGACCACGGAGAGAGTTCAATAGATTTGAGAGTCAAGGTGTTGCGGATAATCAGAGATTCGATGGTCGACGCCGAGGTGGTCAATCGGATCATCGATTCCACAATCAAGGCGGTCAACAAGGTTGTTCGAGGAATAGTGCTTTCAGGGGTCAGAATGATCGAAACAGATATTTACACTTTTAAGCGATCGATGCGAGTATGGAAGTGATCGATCGTGATGTACGGAAAATCCTCCAGATACGGAACACCGAACTATTAGGGTATCCTCATTACGAATGACTCCAGTATCCTCATTACGAATGAACCGTATGTCCCTATTCTTTTAAATGAGACATTCATTACAGCCCTTTGGGAGACGGGGGTGGGGAAATCTTTCATATCAGAAGAGGTCTATCGCAAATATTTTTCGTATCGACTTCATCAAAAGACGAAAGATAGAGTAGTGACGGCCCAGGGAGCCCCGTGTTGTCACTCAGGTCGGGTCGAATTACAGATTCGGATCCGAGAATTCCAGAAAATTTGTGAATTTCACATTCTTAACAATATGCAGTACCAATGCATTTTAGGCATTGATTTTATGAAAGAGTCCAAATTAACTTTAGATTTCGATCAGAAATAGCTGATCATTCCAGATAACCAAATTAAGCAGTTGCAGAAAAGGGAAAAGCCGGTCGAGATTGATCTATCAGATACAAAGCTAGGTGAAGGGCAAAAGCAAAAAATAAGGAATTTATTTAATGGTTTTAAAGGGCTATTTTCAGATCAGCCGGGGTTAACTCATGTTTTATACCATAAAATCGATACTGGGGGCAAGGGACCAGTAATGTTGAGACCCTACAGATATGACAGGGTCAAACAAGGAATAATCGATTATCACATTGAGAAAATGTTGCAAGAGGGTAAATCCGTCCTATTCAATCCCCATGCGCGTCACCAGTAGTTTTAACGCGCAAGAATAATGGCCTTCCTCCGGATTCTCCTGAGGCGTATCGATTCGCGATTGATTATCGCAAACTTAATGCAATAACTAAATACCCCCGATATCCATTACCGGTGATTGATGATCTAATCACAAACATTCCGCATACCGGCGTGATGTCCACATTGGATTTAAAAAGTGGTTATTTTCAATTGGCGATTAGTCCAAAAGATATCGAGAAAACCGCGTTTATAACCGCAATGGCACATTTGCATTCCTCAGAATGCCTTTCGGCCTTTCAGGGGCGGCGCCAAATTTCCAAAAGCCATTGATATAATATTAAAACCTGTTATTGGGCGTTTCGTGTCGGTTTATATGGATGATGTTATTATCACATCTCCATCGTTTAATGAACACTTAGATCATTTGAATCAGGTATTTACATTGTTGAGAGACGCAGGGCTAACACTAAATAAAGAAAAATGCCACTTCGCACGTGACAAATTGAAGTATTTAGGTCTCGTAATTAGTAAAGAAGGGATCGAAACAGACAATAGTAAAGTGAAGGCAATCACAGAAATGAAACCTCCTAAAAATAGCAAGGAAGTGTCGAAATTTTTAGGGATGGCGGGGTGGTATCAGAAATTTATACCCAAGTATGCAGATATATGTGAACCATTATATCGGTTAAAGAAAAAGGGGGCTAAATTTAATTGGTCGACAGAAGCACAGGATTCTTTTGATAAGATAAAACGAGCATTAACAGAGGCACCAGTTTTACAGTTGCCAAATTTTACAGAACAGTTTAACTTATTTACTGATGCTAGTGGGGTCGGAATTGGTGCTGTGCTTAATCAAAACCACAGACCTATTGCATTCGCGTCTAGAACCCTCAATAAAGCGGAACGAAACTATACTGTTACTGAACGCGAATGTTTGGCGGTGATATGGGCATTAAATAAGTTTAAAACTTATTTCGGATCCCTGCCGGTGAAGGTAATCACAGATCACGCGGCATTAACAAAGCTAACGAATGGGAAAAACTTATCTAGTCGAATGATTAGATGGGCACTCAAGTTATCCGAGTTCAACATAGAATGGGAACATCGACCGGGGTCCAAAACGTTGTCGCGGACGTTTTGTCTAGGAATCCAGTAGGCAATATGGATGGATCACAAATTTCGTGCGCAGCTCTTCGAGCCCTAGCCTTAAACTCCCGAGAACAACTCATTCGAGAGCAAAGGGAAGATCCTGAGTTAGGACACATCTATCGTTATTTAGAAAACCCGGACGATGGTTCCGTTAATGCGACTGTATGCGAGGGTTGGTCCCAGGATTTTAAATTAATCGACGGTCTACTCTTTTACGCGAAATATTCTACAACTCTTGGAGAACTAAGAGTGTATATTCCTAGATCGCTTCGCGAAGCAATAATGAAAGAATTTCATGATCTGCCATTAGCAGGCCATCTAGGAAAGAGGAAGACCTATTTAAAATTACGCGACACATGTTATTTTCCATATATGAGGAAATATATATTTGAATATGTATCAACCTGTGACCGGTGTCAAAAATTTAATTACAAAAACGCGCTACCAGCTGGTCGTTTAATTCCGATAGTATCGAATTACCCCAATGAAATTGTAACGTTAGACCTATTAGGCCCCTACCCCGCATCCCGACCCGAAAGATATAGATTTTTATTAGTAATAACTGATCATTTCACTAAGTGGAGTGAGCTTATTCCTTTACGAAAAGCTTCGGCCCAGGCCATAGCTAACGCCCTTTTTGAGAATTATATTTCACGTTACGGAGTTCCGATTTCTTTAATTAGTGATAACGAGCCCCAACTTATATCAGAGGTATTTGAACACTTAAGTCACAGGTTGGACATAAAACATATGAAAACGGTAACATACAGGCCGCAGGCGAATTTAACGGAAAGAGTTAATCGCAATTTAGTCCAGATGATAGCCTGTTTTGTAAAAGAAAATCACGAAAACTGGGACCGATTTCTTCATGAATTCGCTTTCGCGCTGCGCACTTCAGTGAACGAGACAACAAATAAAACTCCGGCTGAGTTATTCTTAGGTAGAAAAATTATAACACCTTTTAGTAAATTAATAAATGTCACAGAGGGTGCTGAATATGTAGGAAGAAACATTGAGAAATTATTCGATGAAGCAAGGCAGAATATGCGGAAACAACACAAAAATTGGGAAAAATATTATAATCGGAAAAGGAGGGAAGTTAACATCAAAGTAAATGATTTGGTGTTGGTACAAACTCATTTTATAAGTGCTGCGGGTAGGAGAGTGGTTGGAAAGTTTATGCCTAAGTTTGAAGGGCCATATAGAGTGTTGGAGGTTCGGAATAACAATTTAATTATTTGGAAGAAGGGTAAAAGGGTAACAGTTAATATCGACCAGGTGCGAGTGTACCGTCCACGACAATCCGACACGATTAGTTCGGACAGTCATGTTGAGACACTATATGAAGGACAGAGATAGAGTAATAGGTCAAGTAGATCGCAACCAGGAAAATTCAAAGGATCTAGGAAAACCTCGAGTGAGGAGAGTAACGGTCGTAAATCAAATAAGGGTAATGCCGGATGGGAGGATCCGAGATTGAAACGTAAAGTAGAGTCAAATGGATCAGGGGACAGGAAGGATTTAAAGAGGTCCAAAATTTGCAGAAAACGTTCTCTGCAGGGGTCCGAACATAGGAACCAGAAAAGACCAACCCCTGAACCAAAACAGGGGATAAAAAGAGCAATTCCGTCCTCGGTTTCATCTCGAAATTATAAATATAGAAGACCTAATAACCCCTCCCAGGGATCACAGTCCATTGCAGGTCCTCTCACATCAACAAGATGCCAGGCAGGACAAGCCACCTACAGAAGGGAGCAGGCACGAATGAACCGGACAATACGACAAGGCCCGGGAGACAAGGACAACTAAAAACGGAACCAACAGGGCAGCTGAGAGGAGACCAGTCCGGTCTAAACAAGCGACAGCAGTGAGACCTTGTCCACTACCTACCTGCGCAGTCGTGTAAAGCAACCCGAAGGATTTCCAGAGGAGCGGAGGTAGGATAGGAATTGAAAATATCCCACAGAACAACATCAGGAGAAGGAGCCTCAGTATGGAAGCCTTAGACGGAGATCCAGTGGATAGGAGCGAATAAAGGACAAAGAAAAATATCAGGTTGTATC
Source organism: Trichonephila clavipes (assembly GCA_019973935.1). Classification (NCBI taxonomy): domain Eukaryota; kingdom Metazoa; phylum Arthropoda; class Arachnida; order Araneae; family Nephilidae; genus Trichonephila; species Trichonephila clavipes. The sequence goes on from BMAU01018921.1 coordinate 387,971, forward strand.
GTTTCTTTCTTTTCTCCTTTCGAACAAGTGGTCGGAAGAATTATTGCAATGAAGCAAGTCACGGGCGGATTTTTAATTTAAGAAGCCAAGCAAAAGTGGACACTACAATGAGTGTGTTTTTTCTTGATGAGAAAAATCAGCTTTTGTATTAAATTTTTTGTATAAATATGGAGAAAACATTTGTAAGAATGCATTTGTTTACTTCTATGTATGACTTCGCTAAGATGCGACAATTCCTTTGGTTGTTTGTTTTATTGTTTTTTGAAAAATGTTTGAAATTGTATGTATATATATATATGTGTATATTTTATCTCACATCTGGTGACTGGTGACTTGGGACGCGTCGTAATTAGGTAGAGCTACCTTTTAATACTAACAAGTGCAGCATGTATGGAATGGGAATGTTAAGGAACGAGATGCTTCAATTGATGTATATGAAAATGTTATGTATAAAAAAATGAAGGAATCTGTATGTACTATAGATGTTTATTTTTTCACACAAAGAAATTCTCATTTCAGGTTAGCTGACCCTGAGCATTGTATAGTAAACAAAGAATCAAGATGCAAGTCCGAATATGTTTGTATAAAATATAAGTAGATATATAAGTACTTAAGTAAACCACGCAGGCAGGTTTTTTACCATTTCGGTGGTTTTTCCCTCGCCTCTTAGCCAAATGGGCGTGGTGTAGGGAAATTTAATTCTGTAAATGTTATGTCCTTTAAAGTGTAGTCTTAGATCGTATTTTTTTTTCTTTCCCTTAAGGAAGGAGAGTTTTTATAGTATCCGATTGGTAGATATATATTAAAGTCGTCGGGACTATAAATCAAGTCTAAAGTGTAGCTTTAGGTCGTAATTTTTTTTCTTTCCCTTAAGGAAGGAGAGTTTTTATAGTATCCGATTGGTAGATATATATTAAAGTCGTCGGGACTATAAATCAAGTCTAGGAATTGGTTATGTAATTTATTTTCAGGCCGTTTGGGACCTTCGAATAAATCCCGTTTTCTTTTTGGAGGGGATTGTGACGAATCTGTACGGAACCTTTCCACTAATCTTCTTAGGTGTCTTTTTGGAGAATATAAATTCGCGTTTATTTCCAATCAACTCCAAAAAGATGAACGGGATATTTAAATTAGAAAAGGTATTTAAGTCGAGCGTTGCGAGATAGCAAGAGGATGATGAAAGGCTATTGAGCCAACAACTTTAAACGCATTTTTAGAAGATTCAAGGAGATTAGATTCGTGAAGACGTCGTGCTGCTAGACGTACCAGAAAGCTGATATAAACCAGCGGTAAGTATAATTTACGTACGCTTAAAATAAGCGTCAGTTTAAGCGACTTAGTTAAAGTTAATGAAAGTTAAGAATTCGAGTACGTGTATTGCTCGGATCTCCTATTTCGGTAAACCTTACTTGATCTTGAGCTTAATTATTAATTAATTGCATTCTTAGTAATTTAATTTAATATAAAGGCAAATCCCATTAACTGACGTAACATAATAGTATTATATGTTATCAGAGATTTTTTTGAGAAAATTATAATAAATAATTATTATTATTATTCAAAATGGTTCTTAGTGGTTCTTTGCCTCAAATTAATCTTGGTGTTCGGGGTGAGACCCAGGGAGGTCTCCACACAGTTCACAATTCAACAAAAAAACTTGAATACAACCCCTTACTTGGAAACAAACTGATCTAATATTTCCACGCAGATATTCACCAAATCACACAACTGAAATTCCCAAATATCCCTGACCTTGAGTTTTCCCGTTACTTTTGGCCTCACGCGAAACAACTGTTGAGCATTGCACTGATCGAAAACATATTCATATAGAGTACATGTAGTTAACACACAAAATAAGAATTTGTACGGATATTTGGCATTCCGGATAATAGACGTTCGGATAAATGACGTTCTACTGTATTTTAGAGTACAAATGAAAGTGATTCTTGCGATATTTGTACACAAAACAAGTAATTATGTAAGTATACTTGAAAATTCAGTTACTTTAAAGGTTAGTTGGTATCCCCTACACAAATTACGTTAAATTGAGCTTTTTAGGTTCCTGTTTCTCAGAAACTGAAATAAAAAACTAAATTTTTTCTTTATATTAATTAGGCTTTTTTATTTATATTCTGGTTAAAATACTTCAATTATATTGCTTACATTTTTCAAGAAAATTCTACGTAAAAGTATCACAGTGAAATTTTTGAAAATTGTTATTTTTTTTTACGGTAACAGCTTTTTATCAAAATATTTTGGGAAATCTCCAGAAAAGTCGTTCCAGTATATATATTTGAATATAATTTACATGCAGTAAAAATTGCATGTACATTCATTCAATAGATTCTTAGAAAAAGGTACACGCAGTTTGAAAACAATCATTTTGAGAAAATTGCATTTTTAATGTAAAAAGGCACTTCATCACAAAAATAATGAATTATAATATGTATTTGCCCTTTTTTATTAAACATTAGTATCTTCTTAATTTTGGTTCGCATAAAATAGGAAACAAAAAAGTCTTATAAATTGTTCACAAAATACAAATATAGCATTTTTCAGGTTTTGTGTAACGACATTTTTTTTACCATAGAGCAAAAATTTTTCTCAAATCCAGTATCAATATGAAGTACCAATTATGAAGAACTTTTAGCTATGATTAACTATGATACTTTCATCTCTCCTTTTTTATATTTTTTATTTTTCTTGAGGTAGATGGCGCCACGACAGTTCAAAAGGTTGCGTTTTATTACTTCAGTCCAGGGTCACCAATGTAGATTGATTCGAAACGGGTACCTTCCGATCCGAACGCCAGTACTTTATCGATCACGCCTAGACGATCGTCTTCGCGTGATGTCTAAGTACTAGTTTTATTTAGATACCGCTACATAATCTTCCACAAATCACAAATGGATGCACGTATGAAAATAATTTTGCTAGTCCGAAAAAGTTTCAAAACATCCATTTAAAATGCTTTTCTGTAAGGAATAAAATATAAATGGAAATCACCAAATATATATGTTAAAGGATTGAACTAAGAGAGAGATACAGTTTGAAAGATTCCAAATTTTAAGTTACTTCATGCAGAAAAATAATTTGTGACTTTTGTAGTCATACTTTATTAAAATTATACAAATATTTTAAAATTAATTCAAATTAACTCTACAAAATGACCAGATCCTTTTCAAAGCCTGCAATGTTTAGGAGTTTTTATTCAATTTCTCACACCAAGCAATGCTCTAACAAAAATTACAATTGACTACTGATAAGGAACAGAACTCAAATATGCAGTAAATCTAATATATATTATAAATGCGAAAGTTTGTGAGGATCTTTGTGGGTCTTTCACGCAAAAACAACTGAATGGATTTTAATGAAACTTTACAGTAATATAGCTTATACATCAGAATAACACATAGGCTATAATTTATAAAGATATTGTGTGAAGTGACCAAAATATAACGATATTTGTCAAGTAAGTAGGAAAAAATTCTGCCATCTGCCAGCAATTCTGGCGTGCACTGCAAAAAAGCCCACGTCAGCATATATCTATCTTTTGTTTGTGAAAACACTTTTTGTTTTGGCTACGCAAGGCGCTCGCTTCTAATTAATTCCTGTGATCAGAATAATGCCTATTTTTTTTATTTCAAACTAAAACTAAGTTTTAAAGGGAGAGGTTGTTATAAATCTCTCTTTATTTTAATGTTTTTTTTATGATTTTATTATGCACATTTGGTAGTGAGAAATTGATCTTTATTTCAAAATAAATGCTTTTATCGGTTCTGGTACTTAAAGTAAATAAACTTTCTCTTTCACACTGCATCATTTGGACAAATTTTCAAAATTTGTTTGTGGTTAGTAGTTAATTATAACGCTATAATTTTAATTGAATAAGCAGATATTGCGTTTTTAAGTATAAAAATAATTATGACTACTGTACTGTATTTTTTGGAGTGAGTGAGTGAATATTAACATCGCACTGTTCAGCTACACACCTGAGCTGGCACCCACTTCTCCTAACTACCACACCACACCAACTTAGAAGGAATAATCTACCAATACTTAGCAGGAATATTCTTTGAAATCCACTCTTCCAAGATATATAGCAGCACGGGTTCTATGATGAGTATTTTAGCGGGGAAACCGAATAGTTTTGTAGCAGATATTGCGTTTTCAGCTGAAGGCGTTTGCAGCGGATTGCAAAGATTATTATTTTTGTCCCGAAAAAATAGTTTATGTCAAAATTTAAGTGTCTTATGTTTTTGTATGTTAGTGAAGACCTTGGAAAATGATTCCACTACTTATTTTAAGTGAACGGTGTATATAATTAATTTTGCAATGGAATATCTTTAATTAATTTATTAGCTCTAACGGATTAAATTTTCCAAAGTAGACAATTTTGTTCATGTATATCGCTTAATTTTAAATGTAGTGATCCAAAAAAAATATTGTATGAAAAAAACTGCAGTAAATCATAATGCGGTTGGATAAAGTATTAACGTGCATCGCGCCCCTACACAGCGGGTCTTACAAAGCTCTAATAAAGCTCGAGCTACGAAAATAGCTAGGCATTTGCCAACTTGACTCTATCGTTAACATTTCGCTATGTTTTTCAGTGAATCGCCATTATAATTTAAGAAACGGCGTTGCTTGCGAATATTACAATTTTAAAATAAAATAAATACAACAGAAAGTAATATTAATGTGTTACACTTTCAGGTATAAATTATTTACTCTACTTTAAGCGTTCATTACGCAAAGCTTTTAACAATGTGTTCCTTTTGCTGAGCAGAGATCAGCTTAGGGAGGTATTTTGAAAAATCGACCTTCAAGATTGTTTCGAGGAATTATAAATAAAAAAAATCCTTTTTATCAGCTATTAGATCTACATACTTAAAATTTAACCAAAGGTGTTTTTTTTTCTTTTTTTGTTTAGCTGAGATATGCAAAAAGCTTTTTTGTTTAATTTGCAATTCACATGAAATTAACTTATTAAAAACTTCATTTTCCTTCAATCTGTGTTGTTTAATTTTTCAGTTCACCCGTGCGAAGAACGGGTATACCAGTTAGTATTTATATAAAATGTTTTTTTATTTAAATATCAGATTGTAACGTCACTTCTCGAAAACATCAACATCTAGTCTGCTTTCTTTGTGGACCCGACACCCACACGTGCATCTGCAGGTGCAGCGCAACCCCTGTTTGACCCCCGAGGAATCTAGCTCGTCGACCGGAAGATGAGGGGAGAGATGCTTTGAGCTTGCACGAGAGCGGTGACCAACGGATCCTCCTCTCACAAAATATTGGACTCTAACAATCTATAATTAAATTTAATAACTTTAATGTATCATTTAGTAAATAATTTTCAATAGTTGTGACGTAAATAAATTCCATATTTTAATTAACCAAGAATACGCTACCGTTATTCTTTCAAACGTTACAGCTTAGAGTTTTGGTGGCAGCGCTTTGGGATAAAAAGTTAGCATTCAGGACCCGTGAGAGGAGGAAATTTTGGGTTTTTACGGACGGACCGCAACGCAGGGAGAGAAAAAGAGCGTCCTGCTTAAAGAAGATCAAACTGATCTATAGTGTTTACGGCGAGAGTGTCCGAAGGAATAGCGATTTTCGGAAGCCGTGCTGCGATTGAATGCAGCTTCGGAGAAAAAGAGCGTCCTGCTCAAAGAAGATCAAACTGATCTATAGTGTTAACGGCGAGAGTGTCCGAAGGAATAGCGATTTTCGGAAGCCGTGCTGCGATTGAATGCAGCTTCGGAGAAAAAGAGCGTCCTGCTCAAAGATCAAACTGATCTATAGTGTTAACGGCGAGAGTGTCCGAAGGAATAGCGATTTTCGGAAGCCGTGCTGCGATAGAATTCAGCTTCGGAGAAAAAGAGCGTCCTGCTCATAGAAGATCAAACTGATCTATAGTGTTAACGAAGAGAGTGTCCGAAGGAAAAGCGATTTTCGGAAGCCGTGCTGCGATCGAATTCATCTTTGAAGCCGTGCCACGAGTGAATTCATGGCGCTGGTCAAACTGACCACACTTATTGTTAAGGGTGAAAGATTCAAGATTGGTCAAAAGGACCATTGTTCACACAGAAGAGTTCAAAACCACTAGTGCACATAATTTGCTTCTGACAGCAAGCTGACTACTTCAAATGGGTGAGTACTGTTATATTTTTGAGTTGCAAACTGCATATTGTATTAGGAATTTTGGTTAAAGTGTTCTTTAGAAATTTTGAAATACTTAGTGTTTTTTCTTGCATGGGAACAGTGTTATTTTGTTTCTAGAGAATTGTAATTGTATTTCAAGCATTGTGTGCAATTTTAGCTTAAGATTTATTGTGTTTTAAGCCTCTTGAATGATTTTGATTATTTTTAGTGTTAAGTTTTTCTTTGTGTATTTCTGTGTATTCATGGGACCAGTGTTATTGTATTAATAGAGAATAGTAACAATAGTGAAAAATTTAGCGTGACATTTATTTGATATTATGACAATCCCCCATGTCGTGTATTCATTGTGTTGAAATGAATACTGGAACAAATACTATTTAATGTTCTTACGTTCCACAACACAAGGGGTCACTTAAATAAAACAACACACATCCATTATCGTTACAGAAAATGGCTTAAGGACTAAAGGAGGGAAACAGGCTTTCCCTGACTCCACGTGTACACATCTTTCCCCGGTAGCGATCCAGGGCAGAAGCGCGAGGGGAACGAGTTCCCGCTTCTCTAAAGAACAGGTGGTGCCCCCTGGCTGCCACTAATCATCAAGGGAAGGCAGGGTTTAAATGTAGTTGTTACATTCTCCCCCTACACCGCCGAAGACCGTCTCGGCGAGGGGGTGTACTAGCAGACATTATGGCATTCTCTCCGGCAGTACCTCTAGGAACCAATGGCTGTTTGCGTGGCCTTCCTCTTTTCTTGAGAGGTACTACAGGAGACTGGGTCTCTGTGCCATTCAAAAAGGGTGTTAAAGCTGATGTATGGTAGACACCTAAAGGTTCGTCAGGTTTGTCACAACTGGCTACTACAAAGGTAGTGGGAGATCTCTGGGATAGCACAATGTACGGTCCGTCTCTCCTAGGCATGAGTTTTGCACTCCTGTTCTGCCTCGCTTTTTACTTAATGGGTGAAGTTTTACCCATACCAGATCATTAACTTTATAGTTAGGACTTGGTCTGCGTGATTTATCTGCATATGTTTTTTGACGATCTTGACTCATCTCAATGTTTTCTTTAATTTGTGACATGTATCCTTCAAAACGTTTTAAATAGGGTGTAAATTCAGGCACAAAATTATCGTTATGGATGACGGACCGTAGATCAGTATTTACTTGGTCCAAAGTTCGTAGTTCTCTGGCGAAGGTTAGGTATGCTGCCGTGTGATCTGTTGACTCGCATTTTGAAGTATTCAGTGCAAATCTAATAGCTGGTAGCTTTTCAGTCCATAATGTATGGTTGTTACCTACCATCATTGCCAAACGAGGTTTCAAATCCCTATTTTTCCTTTCGACTGGATTTGCCTGTGGGTGATATACGGGAATGAGACTTTGATTGATATCCAAGACAAAACATAACTGTTGCATCACCGCACTCCCAAATTGAGTCCCATTGTCACTTATTAGTCTACGGGGCACTCCGTATCTTAGGAAGACTTCATTTAGAAGTGTCATGGCACATTCTTTAGCAGTAGCTTGCTTTAATGGGAATAACTCTACCCATTTTGTTGTGTAATCCTCCACAATGAAAATCCACTTCATACCTTCGGTCGTTTCTGGTAAGGGACCAAAAGATCAATAGCTATGCTCTCAAATCGTTGAGCTGGAACAGGGGTCTGCAGAAGACCTGCAGGTTTCTGATTCGTGGCTTTGTATCTAATGCATTCTGAACAGCTCTTCACATAATCAGCAATAAATTTCCTCATACCAGTCCAGTAATATTTCGAGGAAATTCTGGAAAAGGTACCATCAGCACCGTAATGTGCAGCGGTGGGAGCATCATGGTGCAATTTCAATATCTTCTCTCTCTCATGAGTAGGGACAACTAGTTGAGCTTCTTCAACTTCAGCATGAGGTGAGTACCGGTACAGTACTCCCTGATTCATCACGTACCCTCTCCCAGTCCAATTGGCAAAGTCAACTCCCTTGTTGGGATTTTCAAAACAATCAATTATCTTTTTTAGCTCAAGGTCCTTCAATTGTTCTGTTCTTAGCTCATTAGCAGTTCTCGTCGGGAAATCAATAACTATAGTTTTTAATTCGCAAATTTCTTCATCAACAGTGTTGCTATGTAATGGAATTTCACTGGGAATCGAATTTGTGGGACAAGAACTACTATTAATTTCGACAGGACTGTCGTCTACAGGCAAAGGAACATCTTTTGAAAAGGTATCCTGAAACTTGGTTTGTCACCAAAATACCAAAAATTGTTACGCATGTCCATTACGATTCCTGATGTCCTTAAAAAGTCAACACCTAGAAGAGTGCGGTTACCTTTTGCATGTGGCAAAAAAAATTAAATCGATTTGGAAAGTTCGTCCACCTACGGTGATTGGTACCGTAGCTTTTTGAACAAGGGATGTGGATTGTTGACCATCAGCTAGGCACATAGCAAGATGAAATTCTGAGAATTTTTGTCCACGATTTCTCAAGAATTTAAACATTAATTCTCCCCGAGTGACTGGCTGGCTCCTGTATCAGCACAAACTGTGCCTGTAGCCTCATAGACTTCTGAAGGATATGTTGCGTTAATGTTCAATCAGGATGCAATCGGATAAAACTTAACAATCTTAACTTTATTGTAGACACATGTTCTAAATCATCTGCGAGTGTTGAGAGAGAGAGAGATTACCCATGAGCACAACGTATATATATACTGCAACCTAGCGGAGAAAACTAGTACTATTCTAGATGAACACTTCATTGTAAGGTGCTACCATCTAGTGAGTTAAAATATAGGATATGCTACAATAGTATCCCCCAGTGATGGAGAGAATCGAAAGAACGATATATGACATGCTCATGAGCAAACAATCTCAAATATCTGTTAGGATATGCTACACTTCGATGTCAAGTAGAGCTACTGGGGAGGTAAGACAAGTAAACATGTGTATGGCGTTGACAGAGGCACTCTCTTTTTTAGTGAGCATTTTGGACATTTCGATTTTATAAATCCAAGGTTGCCACAACCATAGCAAGAAATAGGTGGATGAAAACCGGTGTTGGTATTCCTAGCTGGCATGTAGCTAGGGTTAGCAAAAGCACTATTGTGGTTACCCGAAACATTCTTTTCAACTTTGAATGAGTGAAACTTCTAAACTCCGGATTGCCTGTGTTCCTAGAAAAACGAGAGTTGCTTAGTTTTGTTAATTTTGCGAAGAGGGTTTAACATTTTCGTATGAGCCCAGCTTTTCAGCTAACACAACAGGATCATTCAGTATTTCTCAAGTGTCTAGGAAATGATTCTTGTAATCTGGTGGACACCTTTTTTATTTGATCTGCTATGATAAGATCTTTCAAGGTTTCAAATGAATCTATTTTTAATTCGTTAAGCCAACCTTCGAAAAAGGTTCTTAGCTCAAAAAGAAATCTTTCCACGTGGAATGATCCTGTTTCTGGTGTCGGCAAAAAGGACTATGAAATGGTCAGCTGTCAGTTTGAACCTTTGCAATAAAATATTGTGAATGTGAGCATAATTCTAAACATCTCTTCCGGTTCTCTTGCAATTAACCTGCCAATATCACTTGGCAGGACTCCATTAAGTGTGATACCCAAAATCGGCAGGTACATTTAGGAGCTTCATTTGTCTTTCGAACATTGTTAAAAACAGTGATATGTCATCTTTATCAGGGATGAATGTGGGCAAGACTGTTTTTAAATCCAGCCTCATGGGGTTAGAATCCATTTGAGAAGAATTACCTACGGAAGCTGGAGGATTTTGCGCTTGTAATTTAAGCTTTTCAAGCTCAAATGCTCTCTGATCAGCAAGGCACTTATCCTCCCGTTCTATTTTCTTTAAGGCATCCTCCCGTTCTATTTTCTTTAAGGCTTCCTCCCGTTCTATTTTCTTTAAGGTTTCGATTTCAAGCGATTTACGTTCATCAACAATGTTATCGAGCATCTCTTTCACAAACTGCTCATTATTCTGAAAGAATGTACATGAAGTGATTTTTTCGCGTAAGTCAATTATTTTATCCTCTGAAGTCACAGAGACTCGTAGCTCACTTGCTAAATTATAGAGGTCTATTTTCTTGCCTTTTGAGAGAAAAGCCATATTTGTCTTTTAAACTAAAACTAGATTCAGGTTTTAAAGTATACAGGAAGTTATAAATTAAACTGGTTGTCCTAATATCAATGGATACGTATTAACTAATCATTAAACAACTACCTTCCCTGTAGAGAAAACATATAAAGAGAAAAATTCAATATAAAGGAAATAAACAAAACATTTTTTTACAAAGATCTTCAGAAAATCTAAATAAAATACCATAAATTCAACTGTATATGAAATATAAAATTAATCATGAGTCACAATAGCATATTGAAAAAACGTGATTACATGTTATGTTATGAAATATATATATATATACTTAGTAAGTACAAACCATTTAAAGCTAAATGTATCACACTGTGACTCAATTAGGACTATAAGATTATTTAATATTCTTTTTTTTTTTTAAAAAAAAAGAAATATTTCTTGTGAAATACTTATATATTTTATGAAACCTTCCTTACGTAATTCTAAAAAACACACCGGAAATGCAATGAATAAAATACACAAACGAAACAATTACTCCGCTATCACAGGATGTGACTCATGCAAACTAAACAACAAATCTATACTCAAGAAACATAAAATTTAAAATCACCAAATAGAACTTTTTGAATGCTATAAATATATCGATTCATGAAATAAACAGTAAAAATATCTAAATCTAAAACATTACATATATCAAAGTTTGATAATTAAATGAGGTTTCTCCCCCTCAGCTTAATAGCAGAAATTACCTTTTATATTTCAATATTTAACTTTAAGAAAGAATATATATATATATATATTCAACAGATCCTTATAATAATAACCAAGAATTTCACCATTTACTCAATATAGCAATTATTTACAGCAAATTATTATATAGCAATTATTTACAGCAAATTATTATATAGCAATTATTTTAAAATGCACCAATACATATTTATCAACAATGTTATATCAGTTACTTCTTCCTGAAAGCAGAAATGATCTTTCACTATTTGAATTTCACAATTATTTCCAACAGTAGATTGAAATAATTATAATTAAAAAAAAATGCATTATAGAAGCAAAATATACAAATACTAATATCTCAAAAAAGATAAATGATCATATTCCTCAATATTATTGTACAAAAGATTTGTTACATCTACTCACAGATTTAATTTCCGTTTTCTTGTTCAAGTACAGGTGAAGATTTCAGTAACACATAATCTCGGGAAGAGATTGTTTTTCTTCAAAAATAGCAGATATCTTGTAAACACCACTCGCGCACTTCAAAACATAACACATAAAGCAACACAATTTCACTTTCGGATTATTTCCTCACTTTTCGAGCACTTTCACCTTAGTATCCGGATGATACTAAACCGATTATTTTCCAACTAAAAGACGAGCACTTTCACCTTAGTATCGGGATGATACTAAAACTGACAATTTTCTGAAAGACGAGCACTTTCACCTTAGCATCGGGATGATACTGAAACTGATGATTTCCAGATACAATCAAGCACTTTAACTTTGGCTGTCGGGGCGACACACACTAAAATTTCCAAACACGTGGTCAGTTGGTCTAAGAAAAACAACATGTCCGCTCAAGGAAGCGTTGATCAGCATCTCGGTTTCCTGGTCCGGTTAGAACGTTGGGCGCCACTATGACAATCCCCCATGTCGTGTATTCATTGTGTTGAAATGAAGAAGCCTTTTCATTACTGGAACAAATACTATTTAATGTTCTTACGTTCCACAACACAAGGGGTCACTTAAACAAAACAACACACATCCATTATCGTTACAGAAAATGGCTTAAGGACTAAAGGAGGGAAACAGGCTTTCCCTGACTCCACGTGTACACATCTTTCCCCGGTAGCAATCCAGGGCAGAAGCGCGAGGGGAACGAGTTCCCGCTTCTCTAAAGAACAGGTGGTGCCCCTGGCTGCCACTAATCATCAAGGGAAGGCAGGGTTTAAATGTAGTTGTTACAATATTATTTAAAAAATGGCTTTCCTTGGTAAAGGGAAAAAGCAAGACATGTTGCAACTTGCTGAGGAATTAGGAATAAATGCCACTTTAAATATGACTGTCCCTAGCATAAAAATTGCAATCACTAACAGTGAAGGTTATGAAGAGGAATTTGTTAAAAATCTGTATGAGACTATCATTGCAAACGGAAAAAGATTGGAAGAGTTAGAAAGGGCTGAAAAAATAAGATTGGAGGAGTTAGTAAAGGAGCAGGCATTAAAAGAGAAAGAATTACAGCTGAAATTTGATTTAGAAAGGTTTAAAATAGAATCCGGATTTAGGGTAAACGATGAATCAAACGATTCTACAAATGCATGTTCTGTAACCTCTAATTTAAACTTAAAAAAATTGATCCCAGATTTCGATCCTAAGCAGTCAGATATTAGTTTATATCTAGTGATCTTTGAACGCCAGGCTAAAAGGGCGTCAATAGAAAAGAAAGAATGGGTGGGGCAATTATTGGGTTTGTTACCCCTAGAGATCGTGCAATTTATTGCTCGCGAACCGGAGGAACAAGCCGAAAATTACGATTATGTAAAGAAATTATTACTTAAAGATTCAAGTTAAGTCCGGAGGTCTTTCGGCAAAAATTTGTCCAACACCAGAAAAATCCGATAGCACCTGGAAGGATTTCACTTTTGAAATTACGAATTATCTAGATGAGTGGCTGATTGGCTATATATTAGAAATAAATACCTTTCAAGATCTTAAAGATCTAATGGTGGTAGATCAATTAAAAAAACGCGCCAATGCTAGTATGAAAGATCATTTTTAGATAATTGGGCAAACCTTAAATCAGCTACTCAAATAGCAGAACTCTTTGATAATTATGAGGACGTCCGAAAGGTAAATTCGAAACCCATGGATAGGTGGGGCAGAAATGATAAAATTTTGACATACTCAGGGGTCAAGGAAAAAGAAAATAGATTTGGGAAAACTTCCCCCAGATTAGGAGCTTCTGTTCCGAGAGTACTAGAGAGAGAACTTTTGAAAAACGCGTGATACAAAGATGTTATCATTGCAATATGCCTGGACATATAAAAGCCGTTTGCCCTAAATTAATAAAAAACAAAACGACGGAAACTCTCAATAATATTGAAGGAAATGAAAACCCGGATTTTCTTAATTCATATACAACAAAGGGCTCTGTGAATGGTCACGAGATAAACATTCTTAGAGATACGGGAGCGACAATAGATTTAGTATGTGCAAAATACATAAATCCTTCTTCTTTCTCTGGTGAAAATGTTTGGGTAAAACAACCGTTAAGCCCAGAATTAGTTTGTTTACCTTTGGCGGTCGTGGAAATTTCCGGAAATTTTGGAACGGTGCAAACTAAGGCAGCGGTTTGTGGAAATCACTTAAATCAACACGGTCGATATTTGCTTGGAAATAAAACGGCCGAGCTAATAAAAGGAAATTTAGGCTATAATTTCCTGCCAGTCGAACTATTGAATGCTGTCCAAACAAGGTCTCAAGTCAAAGCGGCTACAGAAGAAAGGGGAATAGATAGTGGTGATGCTAAAAAAGGGGAAGATGAGGTTATAATTGTTTCTTCGGATGCAGAGGACGAAGTTTTAATACCTGCACTCCAGGAATATGTTCCGGAATTAGCGCTGCTAAGGGTTACGCGAGAAAATTTAATCAATGCTCAAAAAAATAGCGAGGAGATTAAACCCTTATACGAACAGGCAGCCAGTCAAGTGCAGGTTACCAATCAGGTTTATTCGCTAGAGAAGGAATTATTGGTCAAAAATCGTGAAGATAAGTTAGGTAACGTGGTGAAGTTAATAGTAGTGCCGGAAGAGTTGCGCGACCCCATTAAATCCTTGTGTCATGAGGGAACATCTGCACACCTGGGAATTACGAAATCCAAAGACAAATTAAACCGATATTTTTACTGGCCGAATTGCTATAGAGATATGGAACAGTTTGTAAAAACTTGCGATCAGTGTCAGAGGGCTGGGAAGCCCAATGATAAAAAGAAGGCTCCACTAAAATTGGTCCCTGTTATTCAGGAGGTTTTTACTAAGCTAAATATTGATGCATGTGGGCCTCTCCCGATCACATCTAAAGGGAATCGATATCTTATCACGGCCATTTGCATGTCATCAAAATTCCCTGAAGCTATTCCGGTGTCTGATATTAGTTCCGTTAGTGTCACAGATGCGCTATTAAACATTTTTAGTCGGATGGGGTTTCCCCGTGAAATACAATGTGACCAGGGTACTTCTTTTACTAGTGCTCTGACTACCGAGTTTTTTGAAAGATTCGGAATACTTGTCAGGCATAGTTCTGTGTATCATCCACAGAGTAACCCTGTTGAGCGATTTCATCGAACGTTGAAACGACTCTTACGAGTCTTATGTTTAGATGCAGGCTCCGAATGGGACAAACATCTTCCGTCAATTCTTTTAGCGTTACGAACTGTATCTCACGAAAGTACAGGGTATACACCGTCAGAGTTGGTGTATGGGAAAAATTTGAGAACCCCAGAGACGTTAGTAATGGAACATTGGATGGAACCGGAAGAAGAGGGTGATCTCGTCACTGAATATATGTTTAAGTTAATAAATAGATTAAAAGATGTCAAGAAGTAGCAATAAATAAAATGGAGGAAATGCAAGTTAAGTGGAAAACTTGGTATGACAAAAAGCGCAGTAAAACGTGAATTTAAGGATGGGGATTTAGTCCTAGTGTTAGCTACATCCCGAACAAATAAGTTAGCAGTGCAGTGGATAGGTCCTGGGACAATTTTGAATAAAATTTCGGAGACGAACTATTTAGTCGAAATCCCCGGCAGACGCGAAACATCTCGTTTATATAAATATTTGAGGAACACGTTAACGTGATTATTAATGATGAAACAAAACTCTCGAAATCCCATACTTAGAAAACAATTCTCTCATTTATGATTTCGAGGACGTAATCCAGGCTAGCGAGTTGAACAAACACCTTCATGACAAACAAATGGATCGACTGCGCGAATTATTAAATAAATACTCTAAATGTTTTTCAAACAATCCCGGTTTAACTAATCTGGTTGAACATGAAATCCAGTTAGTTAGCGATCAACCAGTTAGGACGAAGCCCTATCGAATGTCGCACCGACAAAATGAAATCTTAAAAAACGAAATTAACCGAATGTTAAAATTAGGAATCATTGAGGTAGGAGAATCGGATTACATGTCCCCTATGATTTTAGTTGAGGTAGCTGGGAAAGAACCTCGTCCATGTATAGATTACAGGAAATTAAACAGGATCATTAGAACGGAATATTTTCCTCTTCCGAATATCGAAGAACGTGTAGAAAAAGTATCGGCGGCTAAATTTATTACCGTCTTAGACCTATCTAAGGGATATTGGCAAAAACCTTTGAGTAAAACTGCACAGCGATACGCAGCCTTCTGTACTAGCTTTGGTACATACAGACCCCTAAGGATGAGTTTCGGATTAAAGAATGCTCCATATTTCTTTAGTAAATTCATGGCTGAATTACTTAACGGACTAGAAGATTTCGGTGTCCCGTATCTAGACGATATCGCAATTTTCTCAGATACGTGGGAGTCGCACATTAAACATATGGAAACGGTTCTGCAGAGAATAAAGAAAGCTAAGTTAACGATAAAACCTTCAAAATGTAAGTTTGCGCAACAAAATGTCAAATTTTTGGGTCACATTGTGGGTCAGGGTTTTCGCACCCCTTCCGAGATCAAAGTTCAGGCTGTTCTAGAGTTCCCTACCCCTCGCACGAAAACCCAAATACGTGCTTTCTTAGGTATAGCGGGATATTACCAAAAATATATAAATCTGTTCTCGGTAATCGCTGCTCTGTTGACGGATGCGTTGAAGGGAAGAGCAAAGAAGGGAGAAATTAAGTGGACGACCGAGTGTGAAAACGCATTTCGAGAACTAAAAGGGAAACTAATTGATAAGCCCGTCTTGTACGCGCCAAATTTTGAACGAGAATTCATTGTTCAAACGGACGCTTCAAACGCAGGTATGGGAGCAGTTTTAACCCAATTAACTGAACAAGGTGAGGAGCATCCAATCCTTTACCTGAGTAAGAAATTTTCAGAGATAGAGAAGCGTTATTGTACGACAGAGAAGGAATGTGCTAGTATTGTTTTCGCAATTAAAAGGTTACATTATTACTTAGATGGAAATTCATTTTTAGTTATGACCGATCACAACCCGTTGGTGTGGTTGAATAGAAACGTTAGTTCTAACCCTAGATTGATGCGATGGGCTTTGGCTTTGCAACCATATAATTTTAGAATTGTACATCGGTCGGGTAAAAGTCACAAAAATGCAGATAGTCTCAGCAGATCGGTGATAGATAATTAGGACTTGTTAACAATGTTCTCTTGCTCATGAATAATAATTGTTGCTTATGTTTTTAGTTAAAGATTAATAATTGTATTAATTTTATTTATTTACTAGTACTGTATATCATATCGAATGGAGATGCGTGTCAAAAGGTAAAGCCATGAAAAGAAAATGTATTAATATGCTTAATTTTGTGTATAGGGTTTTAAAATATACATGAGTATTTAGTTTATGCAAGAGGCATATTGTGAAAAATATTGTGTGTGTAAGGTTGTACACTTCGCATATCATATCAACACATGTCGTTAGTATAATTTTTATTAAGTATTGTGGCGAAGAATATTTTATGTGCAAGGTCTTACACTGGCATTTGATATAACATGTTGGTAGAATAATTGATACTAAGCATTGTGATAGGAGTGTTTGTATTTTTATTTAATGTTATAGTATGTTTTCTTACATTGCTTACATTGCTATTTCGTAATATGGATTTGTGTAAGTTCCCTAGCAAGAACACTCACTCACTAGAAATAAGTAATTCCAAATTTAGTTCAGCGTTTTCTTTAGTAATTAAAATTGCAGCTCAGAAATATAGTGGTGCTTGATGAAAGGATGTGTCGGTAATCTGTCGGTTGTCTCATCGTCATTCCATTAAACTTTTCTCGACGGAAAAGTTCTATAAGAGAGGGCGAGAGCTGTAACGTCACTTCTCGAAAACATCAACATCTAGTCGGCTTTCTTTGTGGACCCGACACCCACACGTGCATCTGCAGGTGCAGCGCAACCCCTGTTTGATCCCCGAGGAATCTAGCTCGTCGACCGGAAGATGAGGGGAGAGATGCTTTGAACTTGCACGAGAGCGGTGACCAACGGATCCTCCTCTCACAAAATATGGGACTCTAACAATCTATAATTAAATTTAATAACTTTAATGTATCATTTAGTAAATAATTTTCAATAGTTGTGACATAAATAAATTCCATATTTTAATTAACCAAGAATACGCTACCGTTATTCTTTCAAACGTTACAAGATGTATTATACTAAGGTGACCAACCGTCCTGCTTTTATAGGTTCTGTCCTTCTTCGAAAAGTATCCTCCTTTTCAATATTTTAAAATTGATCTGTTAATCTTTATTCAGAGAGGAACAAAATATGTTTCCTTTATGTCGAAGAATGCTCTGAAACAAATATCTCAGGAAATATCAATTTTCAATTGTGTTTTTTGACTTCATCGTAGCAAACTGGGCAGATATAGAAAATTGTGTTGAGTTTTTATCGAAAGAAATATTGGATATTAAAATCAATGACAATTGTCTGTTTGAGGAAATTAGAAGACTCAATGTATATTTAAATTCTAATAAATTGGAACAATTGGTAAATAGGTATGCTGAAATTGATAAAAGATGAGTGGAAATACTTAACCATTTCAAAAATGAACAACTTCCATGTGATAATTTAGTTATTCTTGTTGAATTTATGTTGGGCTGAACTGGAACTAATGCAGAAATTGAAAGAGTTTTTTCTGTTAGTAATGATTTTTGGACAAAAGAGAAATCAAGATTGAATGTTGATACTTTAGCTGTAGCACACTTACTGTAAAGCTCAATAAAAAGGATATTTTTCGCTCCGAAATTTCCGATGTATTAGAAAATGATATATTGACAAAAAAAAAATATTCGTTTGGAAAATACTCGTTTAAGTAAATAATTAAAAGAGATTCAAGTGTAATGGACTAAATTCATGTGACGTCCCGATCACGTGATTCCCGTGAGCACTTGTGCACGTGCATACGGCGTCATTTGCTTACGACTATTTTGCTCTTAAACTCGTATAGTTATTCTTTTTTTACGTTCAGAAATGACATGTAGCACTCCTGTAACAAATAAACACTCAGAAAGAGTTACGCATTCCAATAACTAGGTCGATAACATGAATTAAATGTAAATAATTTGCTATGTGTTACTGTAACTGAGTTGTTTATTTGGATTTATTAATTTCAATTTTCATTACTCCAATTATTTCTGCTTGATTATGTTTTGAATTCTCATAGTTACATAATTATAAAATTGATTTCAAGATCAATTTTTATTAAATAGTTATTAAAAACCAACAAGGGTATAGATTTTCAAATCCGTAATAACTTTTGTGCGCAATAATCTATGAAACACTGATAACTTAAAACGACTAAAAAATTTTAAAAATTGGGCATTTTATGAGTTTGGAAAACTGATATTCTTAATTTTCTAAGTAGTGAAATAAGCTGGTCAAACTGACTTTTTGCTTTCAAAATCAACTTAATATAATTTGATAAAGCATGAATCATTTTATTGTTACTGTTTGAAAAAGGGTACTATTTAGTTTTAAAAACAAAGTGTGACTTATGCCAATTTAAAAAACAAAAACAACTCAATTACTGGAAATTATTTGTTAGGTCTAGTTGTACATTTTTTCTTGTTTTGAAAATTCTTCTTTTTCAATTCTGCGGCTGAAATATATTCAACTAGCTGGTATACCCGTTCTTCGCACGGGTGAACTGAAAAATTAAACAACACAGATTGAAGGAAAAATAGTTTTTAATACCAAATTTTATGTGAATTGCAAATTAAACAAAAAAAAATTTTGCGTATTGCTAAACAAAAAAAAACACCTTTGTTAAATTTTAAGTATGTAGATCTAATAGCTGATAGAAAGGATATTTTTTTATTTATAATTCCTTTTAATCACTCTTGATTCTTATTTTTCAAAATATGTTGTTATCACTAGCTGATAATATGCTCACCAAAAGTAACACATTGTTAAAAGTTTTGCGTAATGAACGAAAAGTAGTGTAAATAAATTATACCTGAAAGTGTAACACATTAATATTACTTTCTGTTGTATATATTTTATTTTAAAATTGTAATATTCGCTAGCAACGCCGTTTCTTAAATTATAATGGCGATTCAATGAAAAAACATAGCGAAATGTTAACGATAGAGTCAAGTTGGCAAATGCCTATTTTCGTAGCACGAGCTTTATTAGAGCTTTCAAGACCCACCGTGTAGGGGCGCGATGCACGTTATCATCAATTTTTTCCAACCGCATTATGATTTACTGTATTAAGTTTTTTTCATACAATTTTTTGGATCACTATAAACATTTACAAAATTACGGGATATTTATAAACAAAATACTCCACTTTGGAAAATTTAATCCGTTAGAGCTAATAAATTAATTAAAGATATTCCACTGTAAAATTAATAAAATATGCCATTCATAAAAATAAGTAGTCAAATCATTTTTCAAGACCATTCATTTAACATACAAAAACATAAGACAGGTAAATTTTGACAAACTATTTTTCCGCTAAAAACTCATATGGAACCCGTGCTGCCATATATTTTGGACGAGTGGATTTCAAAGAATATTCCTGCTAAGTATTGGTAGAATATTCCTTATATCATATGGTGTGGTGCATGGTAGTTAGGAGAAGAGGGTGCCAGCGCATGTCCTCACTCATATGACCATGGTTCTCGCTCATTTCGTGATCCGTTGCCAAAAGCCCTCGTTAGCTGAACAGTGCAGACATTAATATTTCACCGGAACTCTCACAGTGTTGTAAAAAATACAATATTGTTAGATTTATTTGCGATATTTTTAAGTATCGTTAATTAAATCTGCCTATTCAATTAAAATTATTTATAATTAACTACTAATCACAAACAAATTTTGAAAATTTGTGCAAATGATGCAGTGTGAAAGAGAAAGTTTATTTACTTTAAGTATCATAACTGATGAAAGCATTTATTTGGAAAAAGATCAATTTCTTACTACCAAATGTGTATAATAAAATCATAAAAAAACATTAAAATAAAGAGAGATTTATAACAACCTCTCCCTTCAAAACTTAATTTTATTCTGAAATAAAAAAAAGTAGGCATTATGCTGATCAGTGGAATTAACTAGAAGCGAGCACCTTGCGTAGCCAAAACAAAAAATAAGTTCTTTCACAAAGAAAAGATAGATATATGCTGACGTGGGCTTTTTTGCAGTGCAAGCTAGAATTGCTTGCAGATGGCTGAATTTTTTCTTACTTACTTGACAAATATCGTTATATTTTGGACACTTCATACAATATCTTCATTAATTATAGTCTATACTATAAATTATAGCCTATGTGCTATTCTGACGTATAAGCTATATTACTGTAAAGTTTCATTAAAATCCATTCAGTTGTTTTTGCGTGAAAGACCCACAAAGATACTCACAAACTTTCGCATTTATAATATATATTAGATTACTTTTATAATCTGAAAAGTTTGTGGAATGTCTAACACAACAATCTTGTGATTTTTTGTTTTAAGTTCACATATTTTTAAATAGTGTTATTCATCATTTAAATTGTATAAAAATATTTGTTTTGTCTACATCAGATACATTTTTAATTTAATTGTGAATGGATATTTTATGCGACTATTCATTTATATATATGTATTGTATTCTTTCAATCTAATTTGCCTTTCATCGTGCTGTAAAAATAAAACTCATTTCATCAATGCATAAATATTTATTAATCAAAAACTTTCATATTAACTCTCTAATACGAGATAAACAATGTGGTTCAAACAAGTAAGCTTTTTAACAAGTATTTTGGAGCCATCTATTTATAGATAAATCATTTGTAACTCAATAAGAAGAAAAATATATTTAAAACTGAGGATGATAATTAAATTGCATTTCTGAAAATTACTGCACCTTTTCTGATGAAACATTCCCTTAATATTGTATAATTTTAAAAAATTAGATCAACATATAAAAGGCACTTTATATGAAGAAAAAAATATTGAATGTGCTATTAAAAATTGTAATGTACATTTTTAATATAGTTCATACTCGCGTTAATTTTAGTTTGTGATCCAAGTGTGGCATACCCATGCTTATTTATTGCGTGTTATTTTCAGAAAAATTACACTTTTTTGCATTACACAAATTATGCATTTTACAAATTATACATTAATATAAGTAATTTTTTTTAACTTAATAGTGAAATAGTATTTTTTTTTATTATCTTAAGTCATTTCTAAAAAAAATTCGAAACACTTTTAAAGGATAATTAGTGTGTAAATCAGACAGTCAAATATGGATAATGTTATTTTATTAGAATAATTTCAAACATCTTCAAATGCTTTATAATTTTGTAAAGTATTTATATGCAACATATTGCAAAAATAAAATTTATTTTCCTCAAATAACTGATCAACAATTAAATAAAATATTCAATGCTACTCTAAAAAAAAGAATCAAATTATAAACTTATCGCTGATAATGTAGCTATTAAAAAAATATAAATTAGCCCATTCACATTTCTTTTACGGATGTTTAAAAAGCTGCTAAATTTGAATAGTTGCCATTACTTTTAATTTTTTGGAATCAACTTATAATTAAATGATAAATATAAATGTTAATACATAAAATTCTATTTTGTATTTAAAACAATGAGTTACATTAAAGCATAAATGAGTAAATAGTAATGCAATAATAATAGTTTCAAAAAAGTACTTATAAAACAAAATTATTCATAATTTATGACAAGTTGTTCTGATTTGAACAAATGGCTTGTACTTCACTCTCTTCTTCATTTCTGCTTTTACAAGGCCTTGAATAAAAAAAATAATCATTCTCTAAGCAATCAGGCTCAGTAAATGATATGTTCCTCACGAATTTATCGTCGAATAATTTTAATCCTTTCGACACATTCGCAGCAACACTTCGATTTCCAGTGGCACTGGAAAACTTCGCACTATAATACAATATCTCGTGCAAGTTGAATTTTTCAAAAGAAGTGGTTTCGAACCTATACTGTGAGCCATTCTTGTGAAAAAATATGAAATAAAGAGCTACAAAATTAATTAATAACTAAAATAACAAAGAGCTATATCTAAGTGTATCAAGAAATATAAATAAATATCCCAGTTAACACGAACCAGATAATACTAACGAAGCAGACCTAATTAGATAAATAAATTAGAATAAAACAAAAATTATATAAAAGAGTTGTTAAAAATATTTCCTAACAAATATATATACTAGAATAATGCAAAAAATACAATGATATCATATATTTTTAATTAGATAAAATTAAGACACAAGAATGTCATCTACAAAACTATAGGAAAACAAACGTCATGAATAAACACGTGGGGATATTGCAGCCGGAATCACGTGATTATTTACTTGGCATCTGTCGTGCAAATAGTCCATTAGTGTATTTTTATTAGAATAAATAAAATGTTTCATTATTTACGTTGTAGCTTTTTCTTAAATTTTTCGCTCGCGTCCTCCTTTTTATTGTAAAAAAACAGGTCACTTTAATTACACCCGAGACACATTTCTTGTGAAATCTCTTTTTTCAGATTTGTTGTTTTTCGGACGGCTATGTCTGGGATTGCGTCTCAGCCTTAGTTGATTTTAGGAGGAAGGAAGCTGGAGAGAGAGAGAGAGAGATTCTCAATGGTACTTGAATTTATCGGTAAAATTATATAAGTTTTTCAAATAAAATGTTGCATTCGAGTTTCTTACTCCAAAATAGAGGTATCGGATACAATTAGAAATATATTGATTACCTTTTAATGCAGATAAAAAGAAAATGCGTTTTCGTTGTATTTGAAAACAAAGCTAAATTTGCCAGTTGAAAGTAAAACAAGAACTACAACCATCGTCTGTTGATAAAAAGTGATACTTTATACTTTCTGTGAAAACAAAAACACGTAAAACATGAATTGTTGGATAAAAAGTGATACTTTATATTTGGGATTTGGGAAAAAGAAAACGTGTTTTCGTTGCATTTGAAAACAAAACTACATTTGCCAGCTGAAACTAAAACATGAACTACAACCATCGTCTGTTGATAAAAAGTGATACTTTATACTTTCTGTAAACACGTTGAATTGTTGGATTTGGGATTTTCTTACATACGACTATTCCAGAAACAAAAACGTATAAAAATGTCTAACCCGCACAATCGTGCGGGTTGGGTCATAAAGGGATATTGAAATGCCGAAATTTCGTTTGACATGTCAAGATTGAAATTCCTAAATTTCATTTGTCGATAACCCCTGACATGCCAAGATTGGAATGCCTACATTTCATTTGTTGATAACCCCTGTTTCAATCATTTCTCTGTGGTGGAATGAAAAATTCTCTCTCGTCCATGAAAATTTTTTTGGGAGAAAACTGATAAATTTTGCTCCTTACATTCCTATGAACGTCTCCTTCATTCTTTGCTCCATACATGGATTTAGATCCAAAATGCAACTTTTGGGAAGAAAGTAGGTGAAAAATGTACAATATTCATATCAAAAGAACCGTTTAAAAAGAAAGGGTGGGGACGAAACATTTTGAACGTACAACAAAAATACGGTGTTCCAAATGAGATGGTTTTCATGTTATGAGATTCGTTTCAAATGAGGTCGTTTTCCATTTTCAATCATTTTTTGAAAGGGTCACGTTGCTCAACTATTTTTTCGACCGACTGTAGTCCTCCCCAGTGACCTAACGCAGAACATTAGAGCACCTGCAAAGTCAAGTTTGGGGCCCAAGTCGCACTTGGGGTATACGTTACACCACTGGCCCTCCCATGCATTTCAGATGACCAATCGGAGTAAGCTTGAGATTTTTATATGATGTCTTTCAGGGCTTCATAGTATAAAAATAGGGAATATTCCACTTTTCTTAGGAAAACTTGAAAATGTTCTGCTTATCCGGTAACTTCGTCGATTATCTCAATGCTTTGCTTGAAATATTTTGATAGGGAAACGCTATGAAATCAAATGAAAACCAGTGGTTAAATGGTTATTGGGTCACATGATCTCTGATGAGGTCTTAATCCCCTATCTTAAAGGTTATTGTTGAGCATTAGAGGATGGTTGGCCATGATTTAATAAAGTCGATAAAAAATAAGAGAAAATTAAAAATAATAAATAAAAGTTAAATAACTAATAAGAGTTAAATAATTAATAAATTAAATAAATTAATAAAGTTTTGATTGTGACCTTTAAATTATAATTAAATTCCTGGAGCTAAAGTTGTCTGTGTTGTTGATGTGCATTGCAGCTGTGTCAAATGAAAACCGAACTGTCATTATTCTCTGGAAATGAATTTTGAGTTTTAACTGTCACGTTAACTGTTTTTGTCAAATCCGTCTAGTAATCGCTAATGCTAAGAGACTAATGGTGAGTTTAAAATTGTTAAATATTTTATTCTATGGTATAAAAAAGAAACAACGTTTTATCATTTCTAAAAATTATTCAAATTGTTGTGAATGTTCTTTGTTGCTTTGTCAAAGCGATTGATTTCATTTTATTATTACTCTAAATCATATTCGAAGCATTGTTGGCTCACTTGGATAATTGATAGTATTCGGCTTTGTTCGGTTTTATCAATACATTTTTATTTATGTAAGAATTCTTTCATTGGTTGTGTAATTTTTCAAAATTATAATTGTATCGTGCTTATGATTTCTTAAGAGATTAAAGTGTAATGATTTATTTTCAATTGTATTGGAAATTTTTCGTAAGGAATTGTTTATGATTTATAGAATTCAGTAATATAATCTATTTATTTATATTTAATTGTGGATTACTTAAATAGGCGTATCAATTTTTAAAAAAGGCATTTCTTTGTGTTTAGTGGATTCGTAACAATTCACATATAAAAAAGTTACAAAACATTTTATATTTATCAGTTAAGAATAGAAGTTAAACTATGTAGTGATGTAAAATAAAAAAAAGGCATTTTTTATATAATCTTCAAAAGTTCGGAGCCAGACTTTCAGTTTTGTGTTCAATTCTAAACATATAAAAAGTACTCAGAAATGGTTATTTGTAGAAAGTTTGGATCACATCATGTGCAATTATGTTACATTAATGGTAAAATCTAAATAATATGCTCCTTTTTATGCAGCCTTAAGTATGTAATTGGAAATAAATGTATACAGTAGATTCTCGATGATCAGTCAACTGGGTCTATATTGTGCTGTTATTTAATCCATAGCATAACATATTGTATGTTGATAAAAGAGACTAAAATACAATTTTTTGTATGTTTTTGTATATAAAGCTACAGCTTTTGAAATGAAGTGTGTTAATTAAACTGTGTACCAATGATTAATACATATGTTTAATCTCTACAACGTCAGAATTATTCAACCTTATCTTGCAAAATAATTATAAGGAAAACTTAAATGTTAGTAAAATAATAACAAATGTAAAAATAACTACTATGTACAAACTAAGTTCAAAATTTGACAAATATTTTTAGTAATTTTTTTTTCCTTAAAAACTTATTTGCTCCTCATCAAAGAGTTGATGGAATGTATTCGCAATCCATCGAAAAACTACTGTCAAATCAAATGTTTTTAATATTGTAGTTCTAAAATTTAAAAGGGTAAACTCTAGGAGAGCCCCCACCCTTGGCGCCAAACCGGAAAAAGCGCCAAGCGAAAAACGAAAATGCAAACCCGACAACGGTGACAAGTAAATATAGCAGTATAAGATGGATGCAATGAAAATACATGTAAACAATACAGAAATTTAACATTTAAGATAAAAAAATATAACATCACTTACTTTCTTATTGTTGATCCTTCCCAAGTGGAGGGTAAAGTGTAACAACTGCTTTTAAAATTCTGGAAATATTCGCGAGAGCGCCGCCATAAATTTGGTAATTTTGGCTTTGTGATTATACGTTTTATTGCCGATTAACTTACTATTGAATTCTTTCTTATACTTCTGCAAACATCATGCATATTCACACCTTTTTTTCGAGCATCTCCAAATCCAAAACAACACTCTTTCGTTCATTTAATCCCATTTGTTCATTACATTTAGGACATTCATAATGAAGCAATTAATCCTTCTTTCATACACCATTCAATCAATTCTTTCTTGCCTCTAGCATTCAATAACGTAAAAATTCTAACGTGTATTCACTTACAAGCGCAGCCATACTTTCAACCCGGTGCCCAACAACAAAATGAAATTTGAAATGCGCGCCCACAAATGACAAAAATTCTAGAAAAGTTAGGGTTGCCATATGTTGTATTTAGCAAGGTTACCAACGGCGCAATTATCGCCAACCAAAGTAATTGCGCGTAAAGTGAACCAAATTCAAAGTAAAGTCTCATTATTTGTGTTTTCTGTTGTGTTAGTTTGAATCTATTGTTACTCTTACTACTTCAGCTTAAATCAATGCATATAATGTAATAAGTGTTTCTCTCTTCGAAATAAAGCATCAAAATTTGGTAACCAGAGCTGTCACTAGATGGCTCTCAAATTTGGTGACTTGAAGTGTCTGCAAAGACTTAGTTGCCAATATGCAGCCCTTTAGGAAAAAAAAGAATTTTATTCATTTTTGAAAAACATTTTAGCTACCAGTATCTAAATAGTTTTAAAAACTAACTGTATCTGAAGCATTATGTATAAACTCATTTTTTTTTTGAAAAAAAATATACAAAACGTGCGAATAGAAATTTCAGTTGTATTTAAATTAGGATTAATTTAAGATATAAAATAAGGCAAGATTAAATAGTTAAAAAAAAAAAAAGGCATATTGTGTCTTAAAATGACTATTTCTTTTTCCCTCTGTTTAAACCGTACCACATTTTTTCATTGCCTGATTGGATCATTTATATTCTTTTTCCTCTTCAATATTAGACCATTTCCCCCAAAACTTTAAAGACTACTTTTTTAGACAAAATTCCTTGATTATCATGGGAAAAGTTCCCTAGATTATCAAGGAATTAACACATAATTATTGCCATGAGAGAATCTAAAGTAACTAACAGTACATGTCACTAAGAAAATATATATAATAAAGGGGGTATTTTTCCATTTCTATGACTCAAATCTTGCCAACAAGACACAATATACATATAAGAACATGTTGATAAATGTTAATTTTAAGAATTTTTTACTACAAAGGCATAAACATTTTAAAATTTGTTCAAACAGTTACCTGCAGGAATATTCTACTTTGGCGTCTGTTGTATCATGTTGTGCAACTTAATCGCCTATGCCAGCAAAATGGAAAAGTACCAAAGAAAGTTTAACAGTTTCTCTTCAATAAAAGCAAACTTGATTTTATTTATCTTCCTGAATAAAATTTCAAATCAAAAACTTAAGATATCTTTTTTGTAAATAAAATATTTCATCAATTTGGCATTAAGGGATTAATAATTAATGCAAGAATGAAGTATCAAAGTATAAACTATTAATTTAATTTTAATTTGAAGCTATTTTTATATTTTAAATCTGGAGAAAGTTTTATTCTTATATGGTTTTGATCTTAAATGGTTTTTCTTTTTCATTTTTTTTAAAACCTATTTTACACTTTATTTAGAAAAAGGATAATGTATTTATAATTTTGAATATTTAATATTTTTCATTAATCTTGTAAAAAAAATTGATTCTTTTAGGGTCAAAATCAATCTTCAGGTGGGCCTGGTGGAAGTGGTGCTGGTGGTGACAAAAAAGATGACAAAGTAAGTTTTAAATTTCCATTCAGTTGATATCTGTTATATATTAATTTTTGAATCTGATTAAATCTCATTATTAAAAAAAGAATTTTAAAATCTTAAATGTAACATAAGAAAAAATATCTTTCTCATCTTTTACTGTTGCTTTAATATTTGAATTAAGAATTTTTTATGAGGTTAAAATTTAAATTAATTGGACAAACTTATCTGGAATGTACTAGTATTAGTGTTTGTGTAAAATGATCAGTATTTACATATTATCGCAACATTCGCCAACTCTATTAATAACTCACCAAGTTGGCAACCCTGATTTCCTATGGGTCATATGCACGGAATTGGTATCCATGTGCTTCGTTTCATATGTCACCAAAAGGTCGTGATAATACATAAGTACCAAATGATTAATTTATGGAAGTTGATCAAGAAAGTAAACATTACAAATAAAAAGGGTATTTTGATAAGGAAAATACGATAGGAATGAATTTCTTGATTGTTTATTGTTATTTTCATTTTAGAGCCTTCTATATAATATATTACTATTCAGATTTTCTTATGCAACAAAATTTAAAAAACTTATAAGTATGTGAAACATCATATGATAAGCTGAAAAAAGAAATCGTTTTAAACTTTTTTCTTTTCACAGAAAAAAAAGAAGTATGAACCTCCAGTGCCTACTCGAGTTGGAAAAAAGAAGAAAAGGACCAAGGGACCTGAAGCTGCCAGTAAATTACCTTTAGGTATGTTACCAGAAGCCATTTAAAATCATGATTTAAAAAATGTATCAATGTGTGTTTCTAATGTTAGTGAAGGCAAGTGTTGAATAAAAAATATTTTTACTTTTTTACCATTTTTTTCCTATTATAAATTTATATATGTTTGATTGTATTAATCTGTTTGAGCTTATAAGTTTTCTCTTTCCGAGAGCATCTACATAAATTTTCTTTTATTGCTCTTATGATAAATTTTTTTATCCCTATTTTATGTAGTATTTTTTTAAAAAGAACCAGAGAAAAAATTTGTTGTAGAAATGATAGTTTTTATAAGATGTGATATATTTTGAGTTAGAAATGTTAAAATTTTTTTTATGGGATTTAATCTGAGAATGTGTATGTGGTGTTGAAATGAAGTTATTTTTTGAAACCAATCTTAATGTATACAGTTAAATTTTTCTTCCATTTTTGAATTACTTTTATGAAATTATGTAAAAAAAATTTCTGTTCATTGAAAAATATTTAATCTTTACACTTGAAAGGTTTTTAATTTAAAACAATTGTGTTTTTTTAAAAGGAATGTATTAAAATTGTTAGACATATTAGTAAATTTCTAATTGATTCCAGTTACTCCACATACAAGATGTCGTCTAAAACTTTTAAAATTGGAACGGATTAAGGATTATTTATTAATGGAAGAAGAATTCTTGCGAAATCAAGAGCGATTAAAACCCCAAGAAGAAAAACACGAGGTATTATATTTTTGTTATTTTGATCAGCTAAAATGCTAGTTTGCACAGTGAAGCAAATTTTATTTTCTCTTTAAAAGTTATATTACTAGAAAAGTAATATATATTTAGTTCTTAAAATTATTTAAAGAGAAAAAAAAATTTTCTCCTTTGGTAAATGAATTATTTTTAAATATACAAATCAATTTTTGAAAATTACCTCCAAAATAATAATAATAATAATTAGTAGCATTTGAAATTGTTATAACAAATTCCTGAAGTGGATAATACTGCCTTGTCAAAATACTGATGTAGTTGCTGGAAAGTAAAAAAAAAATATTTTAAGACAACATCTAAATAATATTAAGAGATGTTGGTTGCAGATAATTCCACTTAACTATAAAACATAATAGTGAATCTTTTGTATATTTCCATCTTTTTTCAAATAAGATTCATGAGAATATTAGGTTATAAAAAATATTACTAGTCATTTAAAAATAAAATTTTTATTATGTCCAAATAGGTATTGTATAAATATACATGCAGACATGTGGTAAACTTAAAATGGTCTATATATAATCAGTATTAGAAAATTATATTTTCATTAATTTCAGCAACAGTTCAACTATCTATAACATTTAAAGGAATAATTCAAAGTTTTTCTTAAAGCCCTCGTGTAGCTGAACAATGCGACGTTAATATTCAATTAATCAATCTTATATTTTAAAATATATAGGATGCATCAAGTATCTTCTTTTGTGTGTGTGTGAAAAATATTTTCTTGAAATGTTAAAGGTACTATGTAAATAATATCTTTAGGATTGATATGATTCAACAATAGTATAGATTTTTCAATATTTGAAGCTAATAAATTTCTAAAATATCATTAGGAAGAGCGTTCGAAAGTGGATGATTTGAGAGGAACACCAATGTCTGTTGGAACTCTAGAAGAAATAATTGATGATAATCATGCCATCGTTTCCACTTCAGTAGGAAGTGAGCACTATGTCAGCATTTTGTCATTTGTTGATAAAGATCAATTGGAGCCAGGATGTTCAGTTCTACTCAATCATAAGGTAATAATTAAATAGTGAAGTATGAACTTAGCCGTTAAAATATTTAATATTTTTGTTACAATCTGTTTTTTATTTTTTACATTAACCCTCTCGTTGCGTAATGCTACGTTTGCTACATGTACTTTGCCCATGGAAATCGTGGGATGCACTGCTAGAGGGTTAACATATCACTTTATTCAAAATATATTCCAGGTATTGAAGTTGTATATTTTTAAATTCTGACTAAACATTTTTGTGCTCCCCCCGTTTGTTGTTTCTTTTTTTTAAATGGAACTAATTTTTAGACATTGTTTTATTTTGATGAATTTGAAAGAATTTTGTTTGTATTTTCAAAGTTGAATGTAAGACTGGTGGATTTCAAAATGTTTTCAATGTCCTCATAGTATAATGCTACCACTATAACTTCTGAAACAGTAATTAGTAAACTTATTAAACAAAGATTTTAAAAATCTCATTTTTTTTAAAGTTCCAAAACATTCAGGAAGAGATGTTG
This sequence comes from Trichonephila clavipes, assembly GCA_019973935.1. Classification (NCBI taxonomy): domain Eukaryota; kingdom Metazoa; phylum Arthropoda; class Arachnida; order Araneae; family Nephilidae; genus Trichonephila; species Trichonephila clavipes. Next base: position 419,097 of record BMAU01018921.1, read on the forward strand.
ATCACAAGTATTTATTTTATTTATTATGTTTTTAAATGCCACATTAGATGAGAAGGCATTTACACAAAAAACATTAAGTCAATTGTGAGAACAGGAAGACATGACTAAAACCTTTCTCAATCTCCAAAGTCCTCAGCATTATATTTTTATTAAATGCTCTATGGTCCCTTGATTTTTAAAGCTTATCATGCTCATTGGTCAGATCTGAATGTAATATTATTTCAGCTCACTATATAAAAGTTAGACAATGGGATAATTTTTAAGTACTGGGTTTTCTGTTTAATTTGTATTTCCTGTTAAGCAAGTAAATAAAAAAAATTAAGTATGATGCTATATTCTAGAAGCCTCTGAAATAAAATAAAATCAGTCTTTAGAGAATTGAGATTGTAAACCATTATATATAGCCAACTTTCCTCTATACATGTATATGAGGACGGTTGGCTAGCCTTAAAACTTATATTATATAAGTCATTTCAGTCCCTTTCAGTATAGATTCTTTTAAAAACTATATATACTTATGTATATACCTGTACACAAATGAGGCATTTTAGAGAGAGTTTTATGATAAGAAATGCAGTATTCTTTTAATTGCTTATTGATTTAGATATTTTTCTGAATTTTCATTTTGTGCAGTGTTAATTAATTTTTTATAAAACTTTCTTTTATAGGTTCATGCTGTAGTCGGTGTTCTTTCTGATGATACAGATCCAATGGTTACTGTGATGAAATTGGAGAAAGCTCCTCAAGAGACTTACGCTGATATTGGTGGTCTCGACCAACAGATTCAAGAAATAAAAGTATTTTATATTTTACAAAAAAATGTTTCAAATTTTATTTAATGTCAGTTTCAAATAAAATTTGCAAATAACTTTTGGAATTTAGGATTTGATCAATTGAATCTAAAGTTTTCTTTTTATAAATTGTATCTTTCAAAAATCAAATTGTGTTATGGGATTTTAATAAAACTTGTTCATAATAGGAGTCTGTAGAATTGCCTCTTACTCATCCTGAATATTATGAAGAGATGGGTATCAAACCTCCAAAAGGAGTAATTTTGTATGGTCCACCTGGCACGGGTAAGCATAATCTCTTCTAAATTTTTCATATCAATTTAAACAATACATGAATTGAGAATTAGCTTGTATAATCTTTTATTATCCTTCAAATATTGCATAATTTTAAATGATTTTTTTTATTTTTCCAGTCTTATATTGTATACTGGTTATTTTTACCCACATTTTGATAGTTCCTTTATATTAAAAGCAACCGTTAATAATGCTGTACATGATTTGCCAAATCAAACATATTTAATTGATAATTTTTTTTTGACTCTGATAGGCAAAACTCTTCTTGCTAAAGCTGTGGCAAATCAAACATCTGCTACATTTTTAAGAGTAGTTGGCTCAGAATTGATTCAGAAGTATTTGGTGAGTAATTGTTTGCCTGGAATATGTGATTTAAAAAAATGTAACTTGAATACTTTTATCTTATATGTTTTTTGCTGTTGAAAAACAAATCTGTCTCGTAGATTATGAACTGTCGATTCATCATTTTTGAATATGTAACTGGAGTTGTATTTGGATTTTGGATTATTGAATAATTTGATAAATTTTTTAATATTATCCAAATGTTCAATATTGTTACTGTTGTATAAGAAAATACTTAAGTTAATAAGTAGCTATCAGTTTAATAAATTACCAAATCTTCAAATATAAAATAAGTTACATTTCTCATAAATGAGTATCTGAATTTTGTGAGTATTTATTACTTGGTCTGCATAAGATTGACAAATAGAATTAAGTTATTCAATTATTCTCTGAGTATTAATTTTTTCATATTTCTGATCAAATGAAATTTAACTTTTTTAAGAAAAGCATAACCATATAATTGGATAAAGTGCATATTATTAATCTAATGCCATTCAGCTTAGAGAAAGTTATATATTTTTTATATCATGAAATAATGCATTTCATTTGTTTACAAAATCATACAATGTAAAAATGTATTACTAATTTTTTTTTTCTTTGATAGTATAAGAAACTTATATTTAGTGTTGTAGCTTTTAAAATGGCATTGAGACTACAATAGAAATAAGCGAAGAGAAGATAACTTTTTATAGAATTAAGGTACAGCCAATATAATGTGAAATATTTATGAATTATGCATTAAGAAAATGAAGGAGAAACATTATTTAAAATTGTTAAATTTTGACAGAATATATATGTTATAGTTTAAAGATGTTAGAAGTTATTCAATACTATTTAATGTAAAGCTATGTTTAAAAATTGTGATATGGAAACAATTTAAACATATTAAGCAGGGAAAGCTTATTTTCTTGTTGCCAATATATTAAAAATCAAAAAAGAAAATATTCTTAAATTTTTTTTAAAAAAAAATTATGACTTTTTGAATCAGTGACAAATTTAGAATATGTAATTATATTTGAGGGAAAGTTTATTATTTTTATGTTGTTAATTGCCTTTTAAATCCTAATTTTTTCTGCAGCTGTTTAGTAATTAAAATAGATTTTCTATCAAAAACAGGATAGAATTACACATATAAATCCATAATACCACAACTTCAAACAGTCACTCAAAAACAGAACACAGGAGTTCAAATCTGTTATCACAATATCGCATAATGCAAATAAAAGGCACAGTTGCTGTCATATTCTTGTCTCTATGGTTACTTCTCTGAACCATCTTTATTCAGGTGGGGAAGCCATTTCAGAAGTTTCCAGCACTTCTAAAGCGCTACAGCCTGTTGCAGACCAAGGCTGTCTTACACAGCCTTCTCCATCTAGTTCTATCCTTGCGATAGCCCTCCATTGGTTTACTCCAGTTACTTTTTAAGTAATTTTCAACGTTGTCTGGACAACTGGTTGTTGGTCTCTTTTTCTCTTATTTTTCATCAATTCTTGAAAAAGTTATCTTTTTAGTTGTGTGTGTGTGTGGAAAAAAAATCATATCTTAAAGGTGTGACTATTTTGGCTATATTTACAATGTTGGGTTAGTTTCTAGTACCATTTCGTCAAATAATCATCTTGGGCTCTTCTATATTTGCCTCAATCTAGTTTTACCACCAAATTGGGGGTGACATTTGGTGACCAAAATTTGTTGGTTGAAATTACTTAATTTGTATTGTTTAAAGAGCATTTTCTACTTGATTGTGCTTTTCATCTTTCTGACCACAATACTTTTTCAGTTGAAAAGTAGCATTATATTCATCATGTATTCATTTTTCTGCAATATTATATTCATTATGTAAATTTAACTATTGATTTTTCTAGGGTGATGGTCCAAAATTAGTAAGAGAATTGTTTCGTGTTGCTGAAGAACATGCACCATCTATTGTTTTTATTGATGAGATTGATGCTGTTGGTACTAAAAGGTATGGATTTTTCTTCAAAAAATATTAAATTTTGTTGTTGTTTATATCAACTGAGATTGAAGTTTTTGTAAATAAAAAGTTTGAAATCAGCATAATAAATTAGAACTTTTAAATTTAATGATTCTTTCACAGAATATTGTTTTTTTTGTCACATTCTATATGGAATGAATGTAATAAGTTAAGCAATGGTTTTTATACTGATTTGTTGCAACTTTAATTTTTCATTTCGATATTTATCAAATTATTTCAGGTAATGTTTGACCTGTCCTTTATACACTTTTTTTCATAATTAAAGGAATGTCTTTTTATTAAAAAAATGGGTTCACACCTAGGAGAGCCCCCACCCTTGGCGCGAATTACTTTGGTTGGCGATAATTGCGCCGTCATGGTAACATTGCTTTTAAATACAACATATGGCAACCCTAACTTTTTCTAGAATTTTCGTCATTTGTGGGCACGCATTTCAAATTTCATTTTGTTGTTGGGCACCGGGTTGAAAGTATGGCTGCGCTTGTAAGTGAATACACGTTAGAATTTTTTACGTTATTGAATGCTAGAGGCAACAAAGAATTGATTGAATGATGTATGAAAGAAGGATTAATTGCTTCAAGTTATGAATGTCCTAAATGTAATGAGCAAATGGGATTAAATGAACGAAAGAGTGTTGTTTTGGATGGATTTGAATGGAGATGTCGAAAAAAAGGTGTGAATACGCATTATGTTTGCAGAAGTATGAGAAAGAATTCGTGGTTTTCCAATAGTAAGTTAATCGGCAATAAAACGTTTTCTCCGTAATCACACCAGCCTCGCAGAAGGCATGTTCGACCATTACCTCGCTGAGTATTTATGGCGGCGCTCTCGCGATCACTCACTCAGCGACGAGACTTTCCAGAATTTTTTAAAAGCAGTTGTTACACATTACCCTCCACTTGGGAAGGATCAACAATAAGAAAGTAAGTGCTGTTGTTATATTTTTTTATCTTAAATGTTAAATTTCTGTATTGTTTACATATATTTTCATTGCACATCCATCTTATGCTGCTATATTTACTTGTCACCGTTGTCGGGTTTGCTTGGCGCCATTTCGTTTTCGCTTGGCGCTTTTTCCAGTTTGGCGCCAAGGGTGGGGGCTCTCCTAGGAGTTTACCAAAAAATGTTTCTGATTACTATATCAATACCAAGCCTCAAATGTCTTTAGAATAATTCCCTCCTCCCCCTGTCCCTCCTTGTTAGCTTGCTTCTGTATTTTATGAACATTTATAAATCGTAATTTTAGAATTGCTTTAAAAAGATATGTATTATTGTGTTCTTACTTATGGAAATATATATGTGTGAAATGGTTAGAAACTTCGTTGTAAAATACACTTTCATAAAAAATTTAAAAAGAAATTTCTACAGTTTTGTTGTGAAAAGTTAAATTGTGAAATTATGTACATTTTGTAACAGTTGTGTTTTTGTAATGCTATACCAAGTTATTTAAATTATTGAACATAAAAAAAATTATGCTCTATTCAGTTAATATTTTATTTAAAAAAATAAACAGTATAATGGCATTCAAAAAAATGTATAGCCCTTTTTTATTCTTAGAATACATCTGAATAATTAGAATCAATGATTAAAGAGATACTTGAATGTTCCTTTAAAACTTTAGCATTGTTTTTTCCCTTATGTTTTAAAAATAAGTTGAGAAGTAAATAAATTGTATTTATAATTACATATGCATTTTTTAACTTTCTTGTTTTTTCAAAAGAATTTTATACTTTTTGGAATTTAATATAGAGGGTTGGGAATAAAATATCTCAGTGACCAGTAACTGCTCTTATGATACTCTTAAAAAAATTTATTTAGAAGAACATTTTATTGCAAATACCATTTTAACTATTTGCTCATCAAACTTAATTTAAAATTAAAATTTCTGTGGAACCAATACAAACTAGCTAAATCCCATCACCCTACTTGTTATATGTATTATGTATTGTGACATTAATGATAGATTAATTTTTAATGTCACCATTAATGGTAATGAAATGGTTAGAGAGATAAACTAATTACATATTAAATATTTTATTTTTATGTATAGTTAATGCTTCAAACATTGTGTATTAATTTTTTTTCAAAACCTTTTATACAGATATGATTCTAATTCTGGTGGTGAAAGAGAAATTCAAAGAACTATGCTTGAACTCTTGAATCAATTGGATGGTTTTGATTCGAGAGGAGATGTTAAGGTAATGTTAGGAATAAGAAAAAAAAAATGTTTTTTGTTGTGAGAAGAAAAAAAACTACTAAAAACAATTGTAGTTCTCAATTTATGTTGATTTATAAAACTGGAAAAATTCTCTCTCCCCTCCCCAGGTTGTAATGGCAACTAACAGAATTGAAACTCTTGATCCTGCTCTAATTAGACCAGGTCGTATTGATAGAAAGATTGAATTTCCCTTGCCTGACGAAAAAACTAAAAGAAGAATTTTCCTCATTCATACTGCACGAATGACCTTGGCAGAAGATGTTAATATTGACGATCTTGTAATGGCAAAAGATGATCTCTCTGGTGCAGATATTAAAGTAAGTCAGTTGTTGAGTTTTTGAATCAAAAGGATTTTAAAGTATACTATTATTTAAATCAGTTCATTTATTCATAAATTATTTGGATTACAATAATCACAAAATAATTAAGGATCTAAAAAATTTTAGAAATTACAATAAACCTCATTCAGAGTTCAAAGGTCATGTTTAATAACAAAAGTAAAATTAATTTTTCTTAAAAAAAATTTAAAATTTTAATGAAATGATTGATGATGAAACATATTAAGTGTATGCATTCACAATAACATTTGAAAGATTACATTATTTACAGATTTTCTGAATTTTGGTTATTAATTCTTTATTTTTAAATATTGAATGAAAAATTCTGATTAAAGAATTTTAGTTTGAATTTATCCTTTATATGGTAATGGTAGAGCATTATGGATTTATGTGTTTTGATTTGTATATTTTTTAAGAAGGTTTATTCTGGATTCTTTTTTTTTTGTGCTGTAGTTGTACCACATTCCTTTTATGCATGTTCAAAAACAAGAGAATTCTATAGTATTTTGATATAAATGTGTGTTAAATCTGTGCTTGATAAACTTGAAAAATATGTCAAAGTGTGAACATTTTTTTAGTTGATAGCCTATTAAGTATAAAAAGATGATGAAAATTTTGGTGTAATTAAATGTCAAATAATTATGTGCATGAACATTTTTATGTTTTATAGTTAACCTTATTTTGGTGAGGAAATTTTAGTTTGACTCTTTAAAAACCAGCTGTACCTGGCCATGGCTAAACTTGGTTAAATAGAAAGGAATGAAAACAGAAAGCGCATGTTTCTAATATGTATAGATTCACGATGCTTGTGGGTATACAATATTATTCTTGTTCCATTGTTTATGCGATATAGAGATTTTCTGCTTTGCCAACTCTAGAATATGCAACATCTAATTGTCTATGTGAGAAACAATCCACATCTTGATCTAAATAGCACAATTCCAAAGATTGACATTTGAACTTTGTTGATGGCGATTGCAAATGCCGAACAAATCGAGAATCGCAACTTTGTACATTGGATGGCATATCTGTTAGAATCATGAATGTAAGGAATGAAGACATCATGAATTTCTGAAACCTGTTATTCATTTCTCTGACAAACAATATGTGTAGGTTGGAATTAATCTCAGACTTAAGGTATTTTGACAACTTGAACAAAAATCTTGTGAGTATCAAATAGCATGATATCAATTGTTGTTTAAAAAAAACGCATTGAATTTTTTTTCATGAAAAAAACCCTTGCAATTGAGAATGAATAGACCATTATATGCTGGTAGAAATTCCTCAGTGTGCATTCAATTCACCATTGCCATCGCTGGTGAAACGTATTTGTAGGAATGTATGTTTACCATTTCAAAATGGAAGCAAAGAGCTGGCTTTGTGATAAATTTGTCCTTTCAGTTTGAAACTTGGCATGAATTTCACTGTTACAATTTCTATGCGAATGATGTCATTTGGAAGCATGAAATGTATTTCCGGATGTCAGATAGAAAATGCTTAGATCCGACAAAGTTTTTAATGGCTCTGGTGGTTCTCCAAGCTGAGGTAGTTTAATTTTTCCATCAGTGCAAGATATTCCTTTTGTTTCTCCATTAAATTTTAGAGCCTTGAAATAAGAACACACTTTTTAGTCATAGTGCTAATGAGAACATGCTAGCTCAAACTAATTATCAACTAAGTTATGCTGTAATTCTAGGTAATTGTGATTGCAAGATTACTGAGCAGAGTTGTATTTGATGTTGAGGTGCTGTTTCTTGTTGATGTCTTAAAGCCATTTTCAGCCTGTCATCTTCTTTCTGTTAAGAAAAAGCAGATTTGAAGTTGCCGAACACTATTGCTTTACTCACAACTGTGTATTTTTAAGTCTGATTGCATATTGCTCTTCTATATCTTCAACTTGCATTTGAGTCATTTTTTTCCAATTTGATTTGCAATTACTCTGCACTGTGACTGCTTGGTGAGTATGATGACTTAAAGCAGATTGATTATTTTGAAAAAGAAGAAAATTATGACCAAAACATAAAATTGCAAAAAACATTAAAAAAGGAAAGATCTAAAATATAAAAAAAAGTATTAACAAAATATTTCAATTCAAACTGACATAGTTCAATTTCAACACAATAAGAAATGAAATGTATCAATTCATTTGAACAAATTACTTCAAAAAGGTCAATTTCATGATCTAATATGAATTCAATTGGAAATCAATCAATACCATCTAGATTTAACTGAAAAATAAAATGAAAAACACAAAAGTTCTAACATCAATAGTTTTATTTTTAATAGTTTATTGTTACGAAAATCATGCATTTTTTAAAATTTTCTGTTACACACTTTCTATTATTATTTTTCTATTACTTACAATGAGCCATAACTTTTTGATAATTGTAAATATATTGTAGTTTATTTGTCAAACATGTTGGGTTAAAAAATAATTTAAATATAAGGCTCTGAATTCTATGTAGAGTGTTTTGAGTTTCGGTATAATTTTCATCAAATTTTACCTAAAATACCTCATTTCAATAAATTTAAATCTCCACATAATTTCCTGATTGGTGTTTTTCATTAATTTTAGGCATATAAAAAAGTAACATAAAATTACTAATTGCATGACAATTTCAAAAACTCGTCTCCTTACATAGGCAAATAAACTAATCTAAATTTTCTTCTCAATAGGCTATTTGTACTGAAGCTGGTTTAATGGCCCTTCGAGAAAGGAGAATGAAAGTTACTAATGAAGATTTTAGAAAATCGAAAGAAAATGTTCTGTACCGTAAAAAAGAAGGGACTCCTGAAGGGTTATATTTATAAACTGAATTTTTTTTCATTATTTGTAGTTTTCTCATTCTTTAAATAAAATTTCGAACCATTTTGTAACAACTTTTGTGAGTTCATCAATATTGCTTGTTGAAAAAAAGTTTTTATGTCAGATCCATGCTACATAAATCATCGGTTAAATTGTTTTAGATGTCTTGGAAAAAATTTCATATTTGTTTTAAATGACATCTGAAACTTGGAAGTTTCTATGTTGTATGAAACATAATTGCCATATTTGTCAAATTTAATGAAACCCTGACAAAGAATAACACTAAGTAAAAGTGTGTTGCAACTTTTATATTACTAAATTGGATATTAAAAAATTATACCAACATTACTCCAAAGCTGAATAATGTTATGCACATTCATGTTTTATATATTAGAAAGATGAAAACATATGTATATTTGTTACACCATGCAAGAAACCCTGAAAGACAATTTCCAAAATCTTCCATGGCAATCTCTTAAATAATTGAGACAAATGCAGAAAATTTATTTTGTAGTAGATGGATAATATCTTAACTTTATAGGAAATTTAGCTGAGAACTATTGTGAACTCCATGCCAAGTAATAATGGAAAGATGCTTTAGAATAATACTATATATTTTGGGTTATGACATGAACCTACACTTCCAAAGTGCATTTTTAAAGTGCCCTCCTTTTTTTTATGAAGAAACCTGAAATGTACATGTGCTATTATGCTCTTTATATACCTGGCGTATAATGCGCACCCATAAATTTAATTCTTGTTTTTTGTGTTAAAAGTGCACATTGTATACCAGATTATACAGTAAATGTTTTCATTATTATTATATTTTTACATTAAATTAAAAGCTATTTAAAAAGCTCAATTGTGTTTTGAGACAATCCGCTCCTTAATATTCATTAAAATTTTGAGCTAAAGATTATTATTTGATAGGTTTTGAACCATAAACTTCAAAAATTGTGTTTTATGATCAGAAAAAAAGGTTACAAATCGAATCAAGAAAATATCCATTAACAATAGACAGAAAATACAAAAGGGAATTAAGAGGCATACGTTCCTATATCACATTTTGACATAATCACCAAGTGTATTTAGGCATTTATCAGAACACAGAACCAACTTGTTTAACCCGTCTTGGTAGAAATCAGATCCCTGTTCATTGAGCCAGGTCTCAGTGGATGATTTTACGGCACTGTCTTGGAATATCGCTGCACATCAGAAACGATATACCGCACACTACCATAGCTCAGTCCCAGCTCTGATGAGATTTCATGCTGAGTTACCTGTCGATCTTTTTGAATCATTTCTCCAATTCATGCCGTGGTGGTTTCTGTCATTGAAGAACTTGGCCAGCCATTCCCTATCATATTGCGGCTTTCGACATCCTGTCTGCCTGTTTGAAAAGAGACACAATTTCGCTATGTGTCTGCTTATTGCAGATGCTGACATTCTTTATCCATAAAAATGGTATCATGGCTCACACTTTCAAATGAGACAATTTTCCTAAGGGTTGCTATTTTAATCGTCCTGAACTATCTGGAAACTTTCACTGCCTACCCTTGAACTAGTTGTTTGACAAGTAGCATCATTTGTCTCATCTCAGGAGAAACAAAATTTCTCCAATAAGTGATTTTCATATGATGAGGCTTGTAATCTTTTTTTCTGATCATCCCTTGTAAATTATATGCCAAAAAACAATACATCTGTCATATCCATCTCCAAAACAAATTAAACTTATTAACAACTATATAATAACACTTTTATCAAAGTTCTCTGATACAAAACTGTTATCCTTAATTTTTTTTTGGGGGGGGAAAGAAACTCGCATGTAAAATTCAATCAAGATGAAACTGACTAGAGTAATTTTGATCTTGCAAGATAAATCTCATATCAAGTATTAATTGTAACGAAATTTTATTAATATTTTTTGTCTTGCACATTAAATCACTAGTGACCCATTGTATAGAAGGGCTGATGCATGTTAACTCCGTTAAAGCTCTAAAGTTCTTGAGTTGGTGTGAAAACTTTGAGTAGGGTGTGGACCACATTACTTCAGAGTGCAATGCTAATTAACAGTCACTCAACTAGCTGTTGAAAAGGAGTTTTGAAGTTTAGGTATAAGATCAAATCTTTTCTGTGATCTATTGTGGAATTCAAATGATTTAACTCAACAATTTTAAATGTCTTTAGCACAGTTCAGCAGGAAACATCAGGTCTGTAGAATCTACTGATTCTGTCCATTTAGTTTTTATATGCTCCTGGATTCCATATTCTTGATGGATTTCCTTTATCAGAGAATTGTTACGAAGTATTTTAAATGTGTGAGTACAAAAAATTAATACATATTTGGAATATTTTAGAAGAATAGTAACACATACCTGCTAAAATTTATGCTTCGATCATTTTTATGCAAAATTTTAGTCATCTGCTGATTATATATATTTTCTCATTGACCGGAAATTAGGTTGATGAAAACCATAGAATTTTCATAACCATTAAGTTTTGCAAATATTTTCTGCCTCCTATATATTGTTTTTCTTAAGTTATTGGTTACTAACTCATTTGTTCCAATAAGCAAAGCATTTATTTATTTTTTTTCCCTCTGGAACTTAACTCATTTTGTGCTCTGTACTTGCTTGCATTGCTGAACGATTTTTCATTGGTTGTTACCATTACCTTTTTAACAAGGTAAAATAATATACTTTCAAAAGTATAAGAAATATTTTAAAAAAAGGATTCAATTGCATTAACTCATCTTGAAAAGAGAATATGCATATCGTACTGATGTGCATTTGTCACCAAGGCCAATATGGTATTGCCCATAATGTGTAAACTCCAAAGGGCATCGCAAAGAAATCAACTTAAAATTGAGTCCGTTTTTCCAAGGCTGATGGTCAGTACATGCAATGACTGAATATGTCTTTATATTTTTTCTTGTAGAATATTATGTACCTTTGACTGCATCTGATCATGCCAACCTTCTTTTTGGAAATTATTTTCAAAGTTATTGCTGATGCAGAAGTAAAAGATCTGCTTTGATTAGTGAACTAGCTTCTAGTCAGAAAAAGGTTGATGCAATGCATGAAACAGGATCCTTTTGCAGCAGCATCTGACAGCAGTCATAATCGGTGTTTTTGTCGTCCATAACTGAAGCACTATTACTCATAAACTTAAGTTTATGAGTAATAGTGCCTCAGTTATGATACAAACTACTTAGTGATACAAACTACCATTTATATCCCATTGTGGTAACTTACTTTGACCTTGCAAAATGTCCAATTCAAAGTGGCCTTTTTGCGACTCTATCAGATGAATTTAAAAAATGTGAAATACCTCTTGAACATCTGGTTTCATTTATGGTAGATGATTCAGCAACAATGCATGGAGGGAGAAGAAAAAGGAGTTTTTACCTATGCAAAGAAAAAAAATAAGTATAGGTTGCTTGTGTCATTTAATAAATTTGACACCAGAAAAAGATGCTTTATTTAAAAGTTGATAAAATATATCAATAAAGTTAATTTTTTTTTAAGTATTCATGTACTTAATGGCTTTGCTTGGTCAAATTTTTTTAACTTCTGTATATAAATACAGTCGAACCTCTATTTAACAAAGCCGCTAAATCCCCCAAAAGTTTATGTGGAAAATTCATTAAATAGAGATTCACCTTTCAATATTTTTCTGTTTCGGGTTCTAGGAAAAAGTTTGGAAAATGAGGAATTCATTAAATGGAAGTCCTACTGTATCCATAATCAAGAAATGATTGCTCTATATCTGGGGTGGGCATTACATTGATCGTTATCGACCGGTGGACTGTTAAGACATTTTGGGGTGACCGCCTGAACATTAGCAGTCAGTAATTAAACATGGAAATATTCAAGATTCGCTGAAATATGCAGATGTTATATAAGCCTTCTACTGGCTATAACAACAAAAACTACCTTTAGATAATGTTTTATTTTTAATGTTTGATAACAAAAGCATGCATTTTTGGCTACTATTATTATGGTTTTAAAAGTAGTTTTTTTTAATTTTAGTTCTGTAGGTAAGTACACATTCTGTATTTATCATTGGTTTATAATAAATATCGTACACCGTTCCCTATCTCAACACACATATGACACTGGGCATTGGGGCACACAAGAATTTTTCCAAGAGTAGGGGGCAAAAGTCTACCATTCTCGGATCATATCCCAATATGCTGCCAAACATATTTTTTTAATTGTTGGGAACAAAAAAAATCATTGTATAAATAATTGGCATTAAATAATAAAAAAATATTAATATCCCAATATGCTGCCAAACATATTTTTTTAATTGTTGGGAACAAAAAAATCATTGTATAAATAATTGGCATTAAATAATAAAAAAATATTAATAAATACTTGATGAAATTTTACGTGCTATATACATGGAAAAAAATCAACAGCAATGCGGGAAGGTCCGGCCCAGTGGACCTCCCCCCCCTCCTTGTGTTCTCCCACTGACATTGGGTGGACCACAACAGCTTGAAAAAATTAAAAGTAGCCCTCACCCTGGAAAAGTCTGCCCACACCTGCTCTATATTTTACAAAAGCATCTTCACTCTAAAGTCACTACTTTCAGGAAGTTACTATGTACAGTAAGACCCCGCTTAATGCTGTTTTGTTTTAATGCTCTTTTATTTGAATTGTGGTATTTTCTGAAATTGCACACAGTGTTAGGCTTCTCGATATCCGAAACAGTTTATCTCTCTCTCTCTCTGTGTTTCTTCTTTCCTGCAATGTTATATGAACGTATTTTTATCATTTCAAACATTTGTTGACGTTACTGTAAGTATAAATTTATATAATATAATGATTGCAATAGTGAAAAATACTGATTTTTAGTTTTTATCATGGGTGGTAATAGAAAAAACGAAAATAAAGCAACATAAAAAAAGCATTTCACGAGAAACTAAAATGCAATTGATTAGAACATTAGATACTGGTGGACGTCAATTTCAAATTGGTGCTGCATTGAATTTGGCAACTTCAGCGATAAGAACCATTCTTAAGAATAAAGAAAAAATACTGTCATCGGCAACTTCGACAAGCTCTGCAACTAGAATGACCCGTTCTAGAAATAATACAATAGATGAAATGGAAAAACGACTTTCTATATGGATTGACGACGAAATTAAACACAGTATGCCATTAAGCCAATCTACCTTAGTAACAAGGCAGAAAATTTGAAATATGGAAAAGATTGAATGATCTGACATGCAAATATAATGTCTTTGAATTTTATTTATTTCTATGTTTGTAAGAAATAAGTGTCTGTTTTATTGTTATAAAAACATAATTAATAAATTTAATGGTAAAATACCTAAAGAATTTTCTACCCATCTTTCCCTAACCCCATTATTTACATGAAATTACCTCGTTTAACGCTGTTTCATATTACGCTCTACTTTGATGGAATGTATACCCCACGTTAAGTGGGGGGGGCGTCTTACTGTCAATGCTTTAAAATTTTCTTTAGCAGGTATAAACTTTTATAAATCGTCGATATAAAGAAAGTTTCTTTTGAGAACTTTTCTCACATCAAAACTTTTTGAAATTCTCTTCACATTGTTTTAAAAGTATTTGTAGGTCATGTTGTTTTATAAAATTTATGTTGGTTATTTTTATTCTAAGAATTTGCTTGAAATGTTGATCTTGTGTTTTTTTTACACTCGGTCATTTTCAAAATGATGAATAGCAGGTATGGTGAAATTTAAAAAAAAAATACTTCAGTAATCAACTTTATGAAAAATAATTTACAAAACTGATAATGACAAGAAGTAACTGCTTCATAAAATAAAATATTTATTTGTACAGTTTTTAAAAAAAGATTCATACATTGAGCATATATTTAGCAAATAAAAAAAAAATGCAAAAATATTTGATAAATAAAAATATATCTAAATTGTTGAAAAATATTTCTTGCATATAAAACTTTATACATATTCTCAACTAAAATTAACATGGGAATATAATTACTATCATAATAATATAACAAGGAATGCATAATTAATAAATTAATCTAATCAAAGTAACAAGTTATTATTCTGAAGCCAGATAAATTCCTAGCAAAATGCATACTCAAAACACAAAAATAAGCAAATATTACTTAATATTTTATTATAAGAAAGTGGAATGAGTTACACAACACAGTAGGCAATAAAATCATAATTATTTAGGAGAGTAAGATTCCCAAGAAAAAATGCAAATCCTATTATTCTAATAATTTACTATGTATCAATAATAATGTATTACATTGCATGTAAGAATTTCATGCATTATACACTAATTTTTTTTAGAATTTTTAAGCATTATAAATTAATTTTAATACTAATCATATTTTGCTAATTTTTTTCAGAATTTTTAAGCAAAATAGTTTATTTAAATTATTTGGACAGTAGCAAAAATTATAAATGCATCTTCAAAAAATTGTAACTACAAGAATTGATATGTTACATAAATATATATATACAAATTAATTTATAATTTAATATGCTGAATTTCATATAAGAGAATAAACGTTCTGAATAATGAATCATTTAATTCTTTTACTTAAAATGCAAGATTCTAATTTTATGATTAATTTTACCAATTCATATTTCTAATACCAGTATACTTAAGGAGAAAAGTCAACAAAATTTTCTTTGTAAGATTTTAAACTTATGATAAATGTAACATTTTATAATACTCTTAATGTTATAATAATTTTTTATTGAAAAATTAGGATTACATCAATGTAATGTGTGCATATTCCAAATATAATTTTGGTAATAAAGAGCTAATATACATCTGAACATAGAAATTTCTTCCGAAGTTTCGAGTTATATAAAAGTGTGACTTTGAGAAGTTTTGAATTATTCTATATCAGTACAAATTCACAAATTAATATAACAAAGCACATTTCTAAAAAGATAATGTACAAATAACAAAGCTATTTATGATTTGCTCCTGAAAGAGAAGGGAAAATAACTAAAGAAAAAATAAATTTTATAAGGATTTTCAAAACATAAAAATGAATTTAAAAAATTAACACATATATTTACAAATATTTAAGTAGAAATGTATATAAAAATAGTTTAATATTTTATTACAAAATACAAAAGAAAAGATTCAATATCTTGAAGTCAATAATATTCTCACATTTTTACACAAGCCATAAAATATTTATTTATATAATTTTATAGATAGTAGTATATTACACTAAAAAATTCAAATGTATTCAAAACTATATACTAAAAAGTTTTATTATCACAGATGGATTTTATGTAAAACCATTAATTATAATTATAAATATAATGCTGGTGTTAAGAAACAAAATGAGTTCAGGAAAACAGAGCATTATTACTACATAATAAAGGAAAATCTAATAAGATTAAAAACATTGTTTTTAAACTAAAAATGCATTAAACAGAACACAAAATTTATAGTTCTTAACAAAAAAATACATAACATATGTTTTGTCTTAACTAATGTATGTTGAATACAATTATAAGTGGCAACAACATATAGTTTTAAAAGACATTATCACAAATTTTATCCCTCTATTTTTGTAAACAAAATAGAACATTGTTGTTACTCAGCAATTATATTTCTTCTTCGCAATTCTGGGCTTGCTTGAGGCGATTCGGGTAGTGGTTCAATGTTTGCTACTTTGTCAGTTGCATCTGAAAATTCCTCCTCTTCTTGAGAACAAATTGAAAATTCACTGTCGCCAGAAGAACCTTCGTCGATTATATTTTCAGACAAACTTTGCGTAGTGTCGGATGACTTTGCTTCTCCATGCAGTTCTGAACTTCCACTAGCGAGACCTTAAAATGAACGAATGAGAAATAAAAGAAGTGACAAAAAATAAAACAAGCTAAGTAATTCTTAAAATTTTCATTATTTATACATATATTTATGATGTTTTACCTAAAGCAAGATACATGCTACTTAATAATAAACAATTAAAATTTATGTCAATGGAATATAAAAAAATTCATTATTTTTATGCTATAAACTGAAAAAAAAATGCTACTGAAGATAAGTTTTTGTGATGGCTTACAAATTCAATATATAGAAACATTTTTTTTGTACATTAAATTATGGCACTATTTTTTTAAATTCCTAAACACATGCAAAAATTATGAGTTACTTTGTATTTTAAAATTCATGAATATTGACGCTGTTGCTTGAATTTGAATAACAGCCAGAGATGGAGATAGTATATATGTTTATATTACAGAAACTAAATATTTACAGTTACAATTTACACTTAAAAGTAGTAATGCGGGTAAATGAAAATTACATCTTTGAAGGTGGTGCGGACAAAGACCTTGCATTGTTTCCAGTGCGCTTCCTGTTCACAGAATGACCCGGTACTGAGATTATAAAGTTTCGGTTGAGGTAGGAAGGTGGGAAAGTATAGCGCGCTCAATTACAGTTAAGTGAGGAAACATAATCTCTGGCTGTTATTCGAATTCAAGCAACAGCATCAAATATTATTTTATATCCTTTTTCAATTCCTACTATTAGATCACACTCTCTATTTATTTATCTTGGTGGGATTTTCAATCGTTAATAAAATACATTTTAAAGCGCTCAATTGAGCTGAAATTTTATATACGATTATTTTGGATGACAATACAATAATTTCATAAAAATTAATTGATTAAAACTAACTATTTAAAGAATTAAAAATACAGCCACGTTGGCAACTTAGCGACCCTTTTGGTGACTTGTGTCAAAACTTGAAAAAGTTTTTTTCTCACGTCTTAAAGCATTCAGTTGAACTGAAATTTTATATACACGATTGTTTTGGATGACAATACGATACTTTAATGATAATGAATAAAAATTAATTACCACTTAATGTTGTGATTCTGTCCTATGTTTATACATATTTATATTAATTGTAACTATTTAATAAAAAGTAGCTAAAATAAAAATTTTCTTTGTTGATCTAAGTAGGAATTGACCTTAAATTTTTTTTTTATATTATTTGTTTTTTTTTCAAAATGTATTTTTAAAAAATTCACAGGAGAGTAACAGACATCATTACGAAAATAAACACTTAAATGCAGTAAGTAAATAAAACTGAAATAACTCTAATTCAGATATGCAGGACCATCAACATCCAACGATGAAGAATATCCAGCTGCTTTAGTTCACCAACAACCTACAGCAATGGAATCTACTTACAGCAATGGAATCTACTTACTTTTTTTTGAAGGATGAAAGCATAGTGTTTTGCTTTTATTCAAATGAAATTTTGACAAAACTGAAGATTGGGGATGGTGGTTCCTTCCGAAAAAGATAGATTTTTAAATTGATTTGAATCGTAACCTAATGAATCAATTCACAAAAAAAAAAAAAAAAAAAAAAAAAAAAAAATCAAGGTCTAAAAGATTGATTTCTAAAAAACCGATTTATTTTCAAATCTGCATTTATAATGTAAATATAAATCCATTTTACAAAAAACAAGAAAGATGCCATAATAAGCCATATTTTATCTGTAAAATCAGCGAATTTTTTATATAGTTCAGGGTATTCAACAATTACAATTATTTTTATTGCCATATCAAAGAGTATCAGGTATAAAAGGAGATATTTATTTTCTAAATGTATTTGCTATATTAAAAAGTTAAGAAAATAAATAATATAGCTTCTAGTTTTCAATGCTTAATATCTAAGCTTTTTAAAAATAACAGTCTGTCAAGTCTACTGGGATCCAAGCGGTTTCGCTCATCACTTGCGATGATGCAGGCAATCGAAAAAAGGCACTCACAAGGAACAGATGATCCAATCATACTCATATACATCACGGCTATTGAGTGAATGTGATGATAAATACAGTTTTTTTTTGTTCTTGCCAGTAAATTAACCCTTTAACTGCCAACACTGTATTATTATGGGTTTTAAAGATAGTACATTCAATTAATTGTAAATAATTTTATGGTTTTTACCAAAACATAAAAAAAATTGAAAGTCGATTTCCTAGGATGAAATATTGATTCACCGAATCGATTCAGTGCTACATATAGATTTTATTGGCCTGAGAAATCTATTCTTCTATTAATCAATCTCAGATCGCCATTCCTGCTGAAGATGTCATGCGGTCTTCACAAATGAACAATGATTATAGAATCATCAAAGACAAGCTTTAAAGTTGTCCTGTTAGCCAATGAGAAAGATTTACCATCAATCCTAGTAGCATACCCTACAGCAGTGGTCTTCAAACTGTTTTCCACGGAACCCTGGGGTTCTACGACACATACTCAGGGGTTCAACAAGTCACAGTAAAAAAATTGAAAAGAAACCAATAAATGTGTAAGCAAAACGGATTCCCGTTCTCTAAGAAGTTGGTATAACTACAAGAATTTAAAGCCCATCCCTTTTATTAACAAACTGAATATTTTTTTTTGTACATGGTGGCTTTACGTTGCAATACTTTTTAAACCTTTATCACAATATAATAAAAGAATATTAAAACATTTATTCTTTATATATATCTTTCCTACTACATCGGGAATTTTTTATTGTTTACTATTGCGGGTTAAATGAGATAGTTTTATGCTTGTTAGTACAATGTCTTGCAAAACTAAATAGCTTTCTAGTAGAAAATACACCTTTTTGTATTCGTGGGGGAAAAACCCTACAATAAAAGAGAGGGAGCAACTTATCAATAGATTTGATGTTAAAAATCTAAATTTAAGCAAGAACAGCTCCTAAATTGTAAGTTGCAAATTCATCCAAAATACACAGTATTTCTCACACAGCTGTAAACATTTTAATGCCATTCAGAGCAATGTATATAAGTGAAAAATATTTCTCAATTTGAGTGGTTACAAAAACAAATTGAGCTCAGAATATGTAATGTGACATCAGATAATTTCGAAAGACCTATAATTCAACAGTTTGTGTGAATAAATGCAAGCACATAGTCCTGTTTTTAAACATAATGCCTGGGTCGGTGAAACCTTGGATCCCAGATTAATATTATTAATGTGTAAATTATATTAAAAGTAGATTAATTTTTTAATTGGTTTCACATTAAGTACCTATAGCATGTTGAACTACTATAAAAATAAGGTATACTACTATACTATCCTACTATAAAGTATGTCCTTCTAAGTGTATGCATGGAACAGGGTTCCACAAACTACTTTCAAGTTCTACGGTTCCGTAAGTTGAAAAAGTTTGAAGACCACTGCTCTACAGATATGAAGGAGACGTACTACAAAAGCATTTGGAGTACGCTGTACAGTGAACCTTGTGAGTGTTTTCAGACCTTTCCTTTTGCTTTGGGGATTTTTATTATTTGAGGGTGCTTGGCTGAGAAGAAAAGGGGGTATATGGGGAAGAGCAGCTAGAATATGAAGAAAAGAAACAAAAACTTACACTACAGAAAAACCGATAATTTTTTAATTTAGGGGAAACACACACAATCTACCTACCCTTGCTACAAATGTTCACTTTTTAGAACTTTTCACCTCTATAGCATCTCAGAAGAAATGAATAAAACAATCCTTTCTTTCCCCTCAAAATCAAATTCATGACTATAAAATGATAGAAATAGGGAGACAGTGTCCCAAGAAAATAGTGTGTAATGGAGCAAAATGGAAGTCATATTCGGATTCAGGAGGTTCTTTTTCATAAGAATCAATAAAAATAATATTAAGGGTTAAAAAAACATTTTGCATAGCAATGTAATAACAGAATCTCTACATAACACAGCACTTCCATGCCACAGTTCAAGCTTTGGGAATATTGCCATATAACAAAGTGCTTTTATAATGCATATTCACTCTAACATGATTCAAGAAAACACCTGTACGACATGAAACACAATTATTAAATGCATACTCTATCCAATTTGAAATTAGAGAAATCATTATACACAGTAAACTTTTAACTGTGAAAGATACCTCATTATACATTTGATCAAGTACATACTATCAGTTTTCCCTGCAGAATTTTTGTGAATACTTAATACTTAAGTATACTTATAAAATCAATACTTAAGCATACTTTAAAACTTTAATTTCCTCCCTTTTTGGTGGTTACACAGATTAAAAAATTCAGGTAAGTAGTACTCAACTTTTTATACAAAATAATTATATTTTTATTTTCATGAATTGATCTGTACCCTTAAGCTTTTTCTGGTAAGCATGAAAAAAAAATTATCTTAGAAGATAAATAATGACAGTTAATAGTGCTTTGTGATGACAAAGAAAACATTTTTTAAATTGATATTAATATGCATCACTTTTTAAGAATATTTTTACTTCAAAAATTGTTTTAATAATGACTATGATAATTTAAAAGATTACATAAGCAAACCTTAATTAAAAAATATTGAAATAAGAAAGAAAAATATAACTAACTTGGATATAGAGATAAAAATGAATCTCTGCCAAGATTAGTACCAGGAAGATCACCTCTGAATTTATAAGGACCAGATCTAAGAGACGGTGATCCTAGTAAAACATGACAAGCATTCAATAAACATATTATTATCATTAAAATACTGCATTTTTTTTTTGTTATAGGATAAATACAAAAATGGATACTGCAACAAAACATTCTTTGAAGTGCAGACAGCACTATTTTATTCCCTATATATAGGAGTCCCCCTTCTCCATCAAGAGTCATCGTTGAGGATAACTGTATGGAGTACTTAGCCCTATTGGGCCATAATCTTCAATTGGGTATAAAGAATGACAGTACTGAATTTCTGTTTCCCAGTGTAAATTAAGATATTTTAAATGAAAAAATTTTATTGGCGAATTTAATAAATATGTTAATATTTTAGATGAAAAAATTAATTTTAAATAGAGAAAAGCTTTTTAAAAAGAGCTACAAAAAGTAACATTTATAGAGAACAGAGAAGTGGGACCTGCCACATGTGAGTGGAACTCAAGCAGATGGCAAAGTGAAAAGCACTTTCCCCCCAAACTCTATAATTAAACTATTTTTATATAACTAATTATGTAAAGTTAATGAGCATGTATTTTGTGTAGCAACTGTTTTAATGTTAATAAAATTCTGATTTAGTTGTATATTTGAACTCACCCCCAAATCTTTTGTCATTAATTTACATTGTAGCTAGCCAAGAATAAACCTTAGATACAGTACAAAATATTTACAAGATATATGAGAACCAGTTAAAAGAAGGAATTTTAGAGGAATGTTAGTATAACAAAATACAGCTAATAATACTTAATATACATCTTGTGGAGAGGTTCAATCATAAAATAAGATTGATTTTTTGATACATAATGAAAACATTACAAATCTTTAAATTACTGCCTTAAACTGGACCACAAATCTTAATCCAATATTTAAGACACAGTAAAATTTTACAAACACAAAATAGCATTTTGTAATGTTATAGAATAAAATTTATTCCACATTCATGAGCCATTTATAGTTTGGGGGTAATATAATAGGATATTTATGCTAGAACTATGAAACTTATAAAAAACATATAAACACATTGCCTTATCTATGGAAGTAATGGTAAATTATTTAGGGCATTAGTACAAATCTTTAAAGAAAGGGAGGAAACTAACTTGGATGTGATGATAAATTTTCAATATCTTCCACATCAAATTCAGCTATTGGTGGTCTGTCTTTTAATTTAAGAATGTCTGTAGTTTGAGCTTGGGCTCCTAAAAAAACAATAAAGCAAATAATATGCATTTAAAAATCATAAATCAACAGAAACTGTACATCATTTCCTAATTTCACACAAAAAATGATATTATAATTGCTCCAAATATATTCTAAAAATTACACTTGCAACATATATATAAAATTAAACTGAATAAAATGCAGTAAGATGTTTTGTGTGAAAAGTATTTTTTTTAATAACCACAAACAACATACATCTGTGATTAAGAAAAAACTATGTAAATGAAGGTAAGGAGGAAAAGGGAGAATTTAATGACAAAAGGGAATGGAAATAGAGAAAGATCATTAGTTCACCCTGAAGACACATCATCCAAATTCGTCAAAAAGTTGTAAACTACATGGGAGAAAAAAGATTATTTTGAATTATAAATCCTATACATACCTAAAAAAAACAAGCCCAATGCGAACAGTAAAAGTATAATTTTATATCAATTGTAATGATGTAACTTAAAAAAAGTTGTCCCCTGTTCCAAATGAGAAACACAGGACAACTTTAACATAAATATTTAAAATTACATTTAAGTGAAAAGTTGAATTTCCTTCCTTTTAAGTAGCCCAAGTTAATTACAGCAGGTATTATAGAAAAAAAAAAAGACCAAACAATTTATATTTATTTTATGTACAATATATATATTTAAATTTGATAACTGTAGACACACACTTAGTAAAACAAAACATAACAGGCTAAAAAAAAATCATAGTGATTTATAAAACAGAAAATTGTGGGTGATAAGAAATGAAACTCTGCAAAATAAGCTTAAGGAAGATTTTTTTATATTGAAAATATGAAAAACCTTTTGATCACCTTGTAACAAACACAAATAAACAAAAAGAGACATGCAACATTAGTTTTATATCCAGAGAATATATTAGGCCATGAAATATTATGAGAATGAATCAACCTTTAAAGTGGAGTCTTATACACAAAGGCTAAGTTAAGCTAAGCTATGCCAGAAAATTGTTAAAATATAACAAAATAATAATAAAAAAAAGGATTCAAAACAAGAAATGAAAACAATGTGATAAAGTCAGATATATTTAAAAATAAATTCATTAAAACACATTAAAAATGTTGTAAGATAATGATTCTCCTGTAAAAAAGTGAAAACCTGCAAAATTACATAAAATATGAAAAAAGAATACAATCAAAATTAAGGCATATTAGAGTTGATAAGGTTGATAAAATAAAGGAATGTAGATTGTCAGATATAGAAAGCAGTGTTAGATATGACACAGATGACTGAAAATTGGTTAAAAGGTTGGGTAATCTGAGAAATTCTGAAGACAAGAAGTGGGCTTGAATTGAGTGATGAAGACAATGTAGAAACTGCAGGTTTAAAAAACCATGCATTTGGCATCAAAAGGGATGTGATTGACAGTGGTTTAAGACAGGGGTGTCCAACACGTGGCCCGCCAGTACATAAGTTGAGGCCCACCGACTCTTAAAAGAATTTTTAAATATCAGGTTTTTAAAGTTTTTTCATTTTGAAAATTATTTGAGGGGAAATATATATATATATACACACACAAAAATAAATCCTTTTTGCTAATAGAAATGTCTTTTAGATTAAAATAAATTTATATTTTATCAAACAGTTGCATTTGATTTTAAGTATAATAAATTACTTTTTTACTAAATTCTGAATATTTTACTATGGATGGTACATGATTCTCTGTGTGTGCGACTTTCACTTCTCCTCCTTTTCTGTTTGGAGTGCCCAAAAAGCAAGAAACAGTTTGAGGTGCTTTTTAAAAAAATATTCAGGATGGTTAAGATAAAAGACAACGTATACTTAATCGTTTGCGAATGACAGCACTATGAAATTTCAACAATGAGTAACGAAGGATCAATTCAAAAGGCACACCGTAATTTTCAAGAAAAGGGCAACTGTAATATTTTAAATATTATTTGATTACATTATCTATGTCTGGGTATACATGAAAAATAATGAACACAACAATAATAATTCATTATGTTTTAAATTTTCACTCAAATGTTTTTTTTATCTGATATCTGATATAAAGGTACATATTTATATGTGCGGCCTGTGAGATTAAAGTGTTTCCGAAGTAACCCGCCAGGTCATTTGGGTTGGACACCCTTGGTTTAAGACATAGAAAAAGCAAACATCAATTTTGCTATATTTTTATTTGTTCGGGTGATAGTGAAAAGAGTTGCTAAATTTAGTAGCCAGAGTGTGTATTTAAGATACCTGTGGAAATACATTTTTGTGCTTCTAAATTAAAAATGTTCTTGTTCAGGTTAGTTTCTTGAATCTGTTTCTGTATTTTTTGTTTGGGACATAATATTGAATTAGATGGATATAATTGTTATGAATTAACCCATTTTGGCTCCAGATTGCAATCTGTGAAAAGATATTAGTTGAACTTTAATGAATGCTTGAAACAATATAGAGAATTTGGAACATATTGTTATAAAAGGCAGTTTATATATGTAATCAACTTCAGTCACAAATGGTAAACTGATAATCTAGGATAATTGAAAGTTAAAATCAATTGTTTCACATGAAAAACCATTAAAATCTTTTTGTAATCATAATTTTTCTGATCCAATTTACATTATGATCAGAAAGTATTTTCAGGATTTCTACTTCAGAGGTGCATAACAGAAGAGATTCAGAAATTATACTCTGTGACTTGGAGTTGACTTACAGAGAAATCTAAAAAAACAAAACCCACTCAGTTCATTACCTATTCCTTTGAGAGCTTTGTGTACAACAAAAGGTGATTTTGCAACATTTCATACTTAGGCAAGGGATAGAATAAAAACTTATACTCCATTTCTATCATTTTTTGTTACAGTTTTTTCACTTATACATGGAAATAATACATAAATAAAGAAAACAGAATCATAGGTAAAAAATAGAACAAAATTATCCATATATATATATATATATATATATATATATATTCAGTTACTTTAATATACAAATTATACAATTTTTTGTCTTTTATATTGCAGAGGAAAAAAACCTGAAAAAACATTACAAAATCTAGTCAGTTAAAAAATATTATTTATCACTCTTGTGCTCTCAAGCTGTGTTTTCAGTTACCAGTTAAGATAAAAAATTCAACTACTAGTTGACTGGATTAAGAAGCTTTCATACAGAATGTTTACATCACAAAAACATTACATTAAAAAGTTATTGAAAAAACAAGACTTTCTTTTTTTTTCTTTCATAAATATATTTTTTCAGTATAAGTCATATTTTGCTTACTATTATTGGTAACTTTCCGTTTCGCTAGCGCAAATGTTGCCAAGCAGGCTTTAATGGCAACAATCAACAATATATACACATAAAAAATATTCATAAATGCTAGTTTTCATTTGTTTTTCATCCATTTTTAATGTATTATGAAAAAGATGTTACTGATAAGAAAAGACTGTGAATTGTTTTAAAGAAGTGGTAATAAAAGATAAGCTGCAGGAATGTTGCATTTGGCATTGGTTGTATCATTTTTGGCAACTTTATCACCTGTGCTGGCGAAATGGAAAAATACCTTAACTTTACTAATATGGATACTTCTATATTAACTAAATATAGAAGAGAATAACAACAGATGTGAAAATCGACTACTAGCTTTGATGTACAGAACAAAACTTTTGAGTACTATTTCTCTCTTTTCTTTAATTCTTACTAAAAACATTTTAAAGGATTTAAAAAAAATATTTGGACTTCTACAAGACAAATTATCCTTGTTTTGCTTAGAGAAATGTATTGTTTTAATTTAAATTAGATGCACATTAAGACAATATTTTAAGAGTATTCTATCCCTTTAAAAACACATTTGATATCATATGTATAATAAATAACTTAATTTAACCTTAATACGAAATTTACCAGTAAAGATGACACTAAAAGAATAATGATGCATATTATTCCATACAAATAATTTGTGAAATTTTTGTGGATGTTACTAATTTACTCACACCAAATGATTCCAATCAATGAAATCACCATACACGCACAAATACATGTTACGAAGATTATCTTACTTGATCTAGTTGGACTTCTTTGTGCAGACTGTCGAATTTCTTTAATTAAATTTTGTTCTTCCTCACTTAGAAGAGGTAAGTTGTTATATTGTGATGAATTCATAATTTGCCTGACCCAAATGAATGTAAACATTATTGAAATCATGAAAAAATTTGTCCCAATGCCAACAACAGCTGACAGCATTGGCCAATAATACATCATGTATCTGAAATTTAAAAGAACACACACACAAATCAATGTATATTTCCTTCAACTGGAGACAAATACATTATTGTAAATATTGAACATAATTTTTTTAAATTATATTTTAATGTGTTTGACAAAAGAGATTTTCATTTTGCATTCCATTTTAATGGACCATAAAATGATTGTTATGTCACGAATGGAGAGGTTAAAAATTTAAGGAATATTAAGTTCAGATGAATTATGTTAATGAAAATTAGATTTAAAATAAGAAAGAGCAAGTAATATAAAAATGTATTAAAAATACAGGAGCCATTTCAATCAATTGTAATATACAGTTCAGAATACTACTTAACACTAACTATAAAGAAGATAGAGCAGTTTTATTGTCTTTCTAAAGATAAATATATATAGATCAATTATCATATAAATATAATATTAGATACTCATGTCAGTAATTTTAGAAAGAGGCAATACTTTCAGGTAAAGTAAGGTTGTTTTTTTCTTTCCAGTCCATAGAAATTTTGTGCTGCTAGATAAGGTTGAAATAAATATCCAACACAATATCAACTATAGTGTTATTGTAACTAATGCAAATAATTTAAATAATATTGAATTAACCTTAATCATAAACAAAAAAAAAAGATATTGAATCATTTAATTTTTGAAGACTGTTAATAATAAAAAAGATAGTATCATTTATACATTCTTAATAACATCTTAAACATAAAACTGAAATTTGACATCCTTCTTATTTAAAAGAGAATTGTTCCATGGGGAAATATTCATATTTTATTCACAAACAATCTTTTTTGACATCAACTCAGCATTCAAATGATGTTTTGATTTTGATTTTTTTAAAAAATTTATTCCAATTTTTAATGAAAATTTCCTTCAAGTTATTCATTACAGAAAATAGATTTTATGTTATAATTTCACAATTCTTTGTATAAATACCAAGAGCTCAATTGAGTTTGCTAGTATTTGACCTTCTTAAAAAGCCAAAAATAAGTTTTGTTAAATATATGAATATCTCCTATTTTATATTTGGATTAGGTAACACACATAATTAAGGATAATTAATAAAAGCATATAATGCTTTCATCATGTAAAAAATAGTTTCAGGAAAAATTACAAAGAGAAAAACACAATTATCATTTTAGATTTAAAAAATAATAACCTAGTTTTGAACTATCTTCTTCTTCTCTTTTACAATATCATAGGTAGGGGATAAAAAAATGAAACTTAAATCATATATAAGTTCAAAACTTAAATGCATGCTGCTCCATTTGGGTTAGTTCAAATTAGATCAGATTAGAACTACTGTACTTGACTCTTTGAACTTAGATACTGTACTATAATTAAATTTAATAATCAGGAGCCCTCACTGTTCAATTACGTTAAATGGACTTAGGATTTAAACTCATCTACTACTCATTATCTACTAATCACTAAGTTAATTCTTTTTTATTTCATGTATCTTTAAAATTGTAAAAACAATTACTTTTTGATCTAATTACTGCATTTAGGGTATTTGACATTAAACAAGTAATATAAAATAAAATTAAGTCAATTCCTACTTAGATAAAAAAAAGAAAAATTTTATTTTAGCTACTTTTTCCTAAATAGTTACAATTGATATAAATATGAATATGCATATGACAGAATCACAACATTAAGTGGTAATTAATTTGTATTCCTTATCATTAAAGTATCGTATTGTTATCCAAAACAATCGAGTCTATAAAATTTCAATTCAACTGAATGCTTTAAAAAGTAAGAAAAGAAATCTTTTAGACCCAAGTCGCTAAAAATTAAACCAATGTGGCTGTATCTGTAATTCTTTAAATAATTAGTTTCAGTCAATTTATTTTAATTCATTATAATTAAATTATCGTATTGTCACCCAAAACAATAGTGCATAGAAAATTTCAGCTCAAATGAGTGCTTTAAATAGTGAGAAAAAAAATCTTTTAAAGTTTTGACACAAGTTGCCAAAAATGATGTCAATCTTGCTGTATTTGTAATTCTTTGAATAATTAGTTTTAATCAATTAATTTTTATTAATTATAATTAAAATACTGTATTGTCATCCAAAATAATCATGTATATAAAATTTCAGCTAAATGGAGCGCTTTAAAATTTATTTTATAAATAATTGAAAATTCCACCAAAATAAATATATAGAGTGTGAGCTAATAATAGTAGGAATTGAAAACAAAGAATAGATAAATTTATATATTTTTACCTTAAACCAGTAAACTGAGCATGGATTTTTAAAGTGCTTGAGTATATTTCAGCAGTTTCTGCTTCTACTGCAACATAGGCAAAATATGCAGGATGAGTCTAAAACATTTGAATTATTTAACATAAAATAAGAAACCATGTTTTACATGCTAATAATCAAGTAAAATAATAATCATGAGAAACATGCTTTTAGAATCAAACTATTTTTAATAAACTGTATTTAAAAGAAAAGTAATTATTAATGAATTCAATTGCTTTCATTATAATCATCAAAAGAATATTTCAACTGTGCTTTCTCTTTGAACAGATAGCCACACTTACCTAATTTGGATCCATTAAATAACAAGAAAATACATAAAAATACTGTAGTTTCTTGAAGAACGGATGAAATAAAATATCTGCTTTATTTTAATTCCAAATTAGAGTAACATTTAAGTTAAATCTCCCACTTTTAATTACTTTATGTACATGAATAATGTATAAGTTAATATAAATATATTTAGTGCTGAATGCTAATATCAACATTAATGTTTGAATAACTATACCAATTTTCACTTAATTTTATCAGTATTTATGTCCTTTACTGTTCAAACAGAAACACATTTGTTTAGATTATGCTGATGTAGCCATAAGTTTGATATCAAAACTTTTTTATAACTAAATGTTTTGTTAAGACCACAGTATGTGAAATTTCTAAATTTTATTTAAAAATTATTTTTCTTTTCTTACAGAGATGGTTAATCATTGGCCATTTTTGATAGAAATATTTAAACTTTATACTTGATACAATCCTTTATGCTTAAAAATAATGTTTCAGAACAATGATTTTCTATTTTTTTCCAAAAAGTAACTCTTGATCATGATTAATAATGCTAATGAGTTTCAAAATATGGCATTTTTAAATATTGTTATTAATTTTTTTCCAGTTGCTCTGTTCAGAAAACTTAAGTCTGTTTTTAAACATGTTAAATCCAATAAGACTATTAACTTGCGTGGAATCATTACTGATTAATTATCATTTATAAGTGAGAGATCCATAAACTGAATTCCAAGACATTTTAGTTAAGACTTTCTAAATACTTTTTTAAACAGGTCACTGGAAAGATACACAAACATATGCCCTGCTGGTGTGTGTTACTATTCTTATATTCTTCTACTAAAAAAAGGTAACTGTAATGGCTTTAAATAAAATTAAATAATTATGGTTTCAATGTCATGTTAAGTATAATTCATATAAAAAGAAGTAAAATGCAGTGCTAGTTACTATAAGTAATAATAAAGCTGTTACTTAAATATCTTTCCAGTATTACTTGTCTCGAAATCAACTATAAGGCAACAGCTTTTTAAACAATAGTAATAAAAAAAAAAGATACATTTTTCTCACGGCTGCTTACATATTCCCCAGACTATTAGTTTATTTGTAGAGATAAGAATACCATAGTTTAAGAATTACAAAATTAAAATGATATTCTGGTTTTTTACTACCTTTTTCAAAATTTCTTTACATTACGAAAATAAATAGTTTTGAACAATTTTCAAGAATCTACAACGTCAAGGCAAAAATATCTGAAAATAGATAGCTGATTTAATGAAAATTCAGAAGATAACTTTTTGATAGAATTAAATCAGATTCATAAATAAAATTCTTGAGGACACCATTTATCAAAATTCTTACTAGTGATAATATAAACAGTATGGCTTATAAAAATTAATCAGGAAGTGAAGTAAAACATTATATTCATGTTGGTGACTAGAAAATTTATAAACTCTAAAAAAAACAAAATTTTCATAATCTTCTAATTTACTATAATGTAATTATTTACATATCATAAACATATAAGGTTTTTCTATAAAAGGGGGGCTCAATGTGTCTGAATTTTAAAATAACTAAAAGAATAATATTAATAATATTTTAATTATTCAAAATGCATTATTGCAATTGAATACAATCTTGACAACCACAAAAATTTATTTTGCATGGGTAAAATTATCCTTGTAAATGATAATTTAAACTATTGAGAGCAAGACCTTTATCACTTACTATCAAACTGCCTTTTTATGATTAATTTTAAGTAACATTTATGTATATATATATATATATATATATATATATATATATATATATATATATATATATATATATATATTAATGTTTCTTTCATAATACATTTTTTGTGACAATTTCTTATAAATCCTATTTCAGATATTTTTTTACCTGTTGAAAATATTTATGTTTTATCAAAAAAAAAAAAAGATTTCTCTATTTTATACCTCCATTAATTTTCCCAATCATAATATTTTATGCATATTATAATAAAGATGTGGTTTTAAAAATTTACAATCTAAAATATTTTAATTAAAATTATGAAAAAATGTATATAGTTGAAATATATCACAACTTACACAATCTTCAACATATTTTTCAAACAGGGAAATAGATAATGACTGTTTTTCTTCAAGAGTTCCAGCAAGTAAAGCAGGAACAAAAAACAACGTATAAATCACCTTGAATAGAGGTGATCTATAATGCAAAATTGCCTAAAAATAAATTGAACTAATCAAAATGTATACGTTTGAGCATCTAAAATAAACAGTAAACTGTCAAGAAATATACAATTATATATTAAATTGCAAACACTTACAGGCCTCCTTGATGATTTCAAAACTTCTCCTTGTTGAGAAACCATATCAAGGCGAATCATAAACATACCTAAAAACAATTTATAATTAAATAAGACATTCAAAAAACTAAAAAAGGGACATATATTTCAAACAGATTTGCATACAACTTCAAAAGAAAACATTAGTATTTTATCGCCAAAGAAGAGTACACAAAATACTACAGAAAGTAAACAGGAAAAGAGTTATCTATAAATTACAGTAACAAGAATCATGGCAATTGTCATCTGATAACATACAGGCTTCATGATAGCTTAGCTGATTGCAAATAATAATGTTTGGTTTTAAAAAATATCTTAGTATTTGCACCTCAGTGTCATAAGCTTCTCAAAAGTATGCATCTGAGAATCACATTAAATATTCCATTGTCAAGCTATAAAAAAATGACAAAGTTAAAAATGACAAAGTTATTTTGCTAAATACTTTTCGAGCAGTGATACAAATTTACGTATGTGATCTAATTATTGATGCTTCTTGATTGACTGCAAAGAATGATGCCTTTTTTTCTTTCTATTTTTTTCCAGAAATTGATACTGAACAATATTTTGTAATTATTTTAAAATCTATTGATGACATTTTCCCTTTGGTTTGGTTCTTTTTTAATGGCGCAAGGACCAATTTAGATCATACTGCACCAAGAGAGACAATAAGAACAGTTAAATAAGATTTGCAGGCCATAAAGCCTTAGTTGGGCATAGTCTATATGCCTTTCTTAAAATCTAAAGGTTAAAATTAGATATGATGAATAAAACCCTTGATGCTTATGAATTTAAACACAAGTGAGGAATTGATGCTATTGTTTAAAATACTGGATATAGTAAAATCAACAGAGTTAAAAAGCCGATGTCTAAGATGATTTGAATGTGGACAATCACTGAGTATGTGTTTCACCGATAGCGAGACATTACATTTCTCGCAATAGGGTGGCGGTTCACCCAACAGAAGATGCTTATGCGTTAGGCGGGTGTGTCTTAGGCGCAGCCTAGTCCATATCACCTGCTCATGGCAGTTGCTTGATGATGGCATAGTTGGAGCAAGAACGGGCATGACGCTATGCAACTTATTTTCAGTTTGTTGGTCCCAGTTTGATTTCCATACACTTTGCAGTTTCTGCCTGAAGCAAGCTTTCAGGTCAGAGTGTGGAAAAGGGAACCTTTCTGAAGAGCCTGTCGCTGATCGTGCAGCTGTATCAGCCAGTTCATTTCCAGTTATTCCAGATGTCTTGGTATCCAACAAAATCTGATATCTTTCTTCTTAAGATGATTAGCTAAAGCATATGTGATGTCCACAAGGATGGGATGAGATGATGAATGTAAAGAGACAATGCTTTGAAGGGCTGACAGGGAATCTGTGTAAATAATGAACTTTTTACCGCATGATAATGAAATATGTTCTAGAGCTATTCTTAGCGCATGGAGTTCAGCAGTGTAAATGGATGCTGAAATTGGTAGAGCATCTGTAATTACAGTGCTCAGAGAAACTACTGCTGAACCAACATGGGATTCAGACTTTGAGCCATCCATGAAGATAGGTTCATAGTCGGAAAAAAGCTCTCTGTGTTCCAAGTACAGTGTTCTGTATGTACTCTCAGGAGTGCATGCTTTTGAGTAGTATGACAGGGTGAAATCTACCTTAGGATAAATTACTTTCCAAGGGGGCATCTCAGAAATCTTGCACAGAGCGATTCTTCCAATGTTCAGATTTAAGTCATTAATTAGGTCTCCAATTCTAAAGCGAAAAGGTTGCGAGTAAGTGAGGGATGAACAATGACTGTTAAAATCATAAAGGCTAAAATTGAATAAATATGAGTATGCCGTATTTGTTTTCATTGATTGGATTTTCATAAAATAGTTCAAACACAAATACTTCCTCCGCAAATCTAATGGGGGTTCGTAGGTTTCAGCATAGAGGAACTCTACCGGTGATGTACGGAAGGCCTCCAGACAAAGTCTCAGGGCTTGATGATGTACTAGATCCAAGATCTTCAAAAGAGATTTGCACGCAGAACTGTAGACCACAGATCCATAGTCCAGTTTTGATCTAATCAGAGCTCTGTAGAGGCGAAGCAAGGATGTTTGGTCTGCTCCCCAGCAAGTATTTGCTAATACTTTGAGGATGTTTAGGGCCTTGGCACTTCTGATTTTGAGATCTTTTAAATGACAATGGAATCTGAGAGATTGGTCAAATACAAGACCTAGAAATTTGACCTCATTAACAACTTTAATGAGGCATTTTTCCCTTTGTATCTTTATCTAGACTTGCAGGCTTTATTATTTTTCTTGCAAAATCAGAAAATATTTTTTGATAATCGTTGAATGCACTCTAGCAAAGCGCTACCCATGATCCCAAAATGGCTAGTACATAAGTAAATAACCTCAGTAAATTGTATTTCTTTCACATTTTTAACTTGTGTGATGGGTCTTTTTTTGAGTATCATAAAATAATATTGAGAGCTTTCTAATCTGTTTTTTTTTCCTACACTGCTGGCCACCGTAAATGCAACAACCTGAAGGAAGCATGCAAATAACACGAGATTTACAAAATGCATTAGCGAAGGTGAGATATGCAAATGATTAGAATTTCAGTGCAGACAGACATCATGCACGCCTATGGCGCCACCTCAAAGTGCTATTTAAAGCTTGGAGATTTCGACGATTTCAAGTTCGGCAATTGTGTTTTTATTGTGGTTTTTTCAAAAAATGATCAGTTACGTCTCGTAGAAAACAGTGATCAGCTTTTGATCAAGTATCCAAGTTCAACAGAGGAAGGAAAGTGGCCTACCGAGATTATGGATTATCTTTCAGGGAAATCAGTAGTCATGTTGGAGGAAACCAAACAACTGTAATGCGGATATGTGACCGTTAGATGCAGGAGGGTACGACGAACCAATGTGGTCGATCGCATCCACCTCAGTGAACCATTTCACGTGAGGACAGGCAAATTGTGCGCATGGCAGTGATGGATCCCTCAGTCACATCACGAACTGTAGCACAGCACATTGAGTCTGTAACGCATCATTCAGTGTCTGCGCGTACCATTCAACGCTGTATACAGCAGAGTGGTCTGTCCGCAAGATGTCCATTGCTTGGTCTGCCCTTGACGCAGAACCACAGATGTCTCCGCCATTGCAGAATGGAATTAAGTTGTCTTACTGACGAGTCACGCATCTGTCTGCAACACCACGATGGTCGGATTTGAGTCTGGAGACACCGTGGAGAGAGGATGCTGAACACCTGCGTTATGCACCGCCACACTGGTCCTGCACTGGGTATTATGATAAGGAGCAGTATTGGATATCACTCTCACACTCCTCTAGTATGCACTGCCATTACTTTTAACAGCCAACGCTACATCTCCAAGGTGTTGGAGCCAGTTGTTCTTCCTTACCTTCAGGGCTTGGCCACATACATATTTCAACAGGATAATGTGCGACCACACGTGGCACGCATTGTCCAAAGGTTCTTCATCAATCAACAGCTTGAATTGCTTCCCTGGCCGGCTCGCTCTCCAGATCTTTCGCCGATAGAAAACATGTGGTTCATGGTTGCTCAATGATTGACCCAGATTACACCCTCAACTACCACACCAGATCAACTTTGGCAACGTGTGGAAGCTGCTTGGTCTGCTGTACCCCAAGAACACATCCAAAGTCTCTTTGAATCAATGCCGAGGCATGTGGCAGCGGTGATCTCCAACAATGGCGGCTACTTTGGCTACTGATTCTGGCAGGAATCACACTTCACAGAAGTCTATAAATTGAATCATTTGATACTTGGTCAACATGTTATCTAAAAAATAAATTTTGTTGTGCTACCTTGTCTTTCTTGGGGTTGCATTTAGGGTGGCCAGCAGTGTGTAAAAAAAGGGGATCCTTAGTTTACTATGGTAGAAATGAAATAAGCAATTTCATACACAAGTCAACCCATTACCAAACTTTGTTTTGCTTTTCTGATGAAAGACTGATTATTCTCCAATATTTTGTTCATGAAAACAAGAGTTCTAACTTGAATGAAAATTATGAAAATTCCTACTTGGTTATAAAGGGTGTTTTTTTTAGAGGTATAGAACTTTAAATTGCAATAAAACAACGATGTATTATTCGATTGACATGAATTTTTTTTTATTCGAAAGATAATCTTAAGGCATTACATTTTAAATATGATCAAGCAAGGCGTAGATTCATCAAATGGGCCCAAAACGAGATTGCCGTTGTTCCCGATTTTTATAAGCGAATTTTGTTTAGCGATGAAGCGCACTTCTGGTTGAATGGCTACGTCAACAAACAAAACTGCCGCATTTGGAGTGAAGCTAATCCACAAGTGTATGTCGAAACACCGTTACATCCAGAAAAACTGACTGTTTGGTACGCTTTATGGGCTGGTGGAATCCTTCTTCAAAAACGATGAAGGCCACAACGTTACAGACAATGGTGATCGGTATAGAGCCATGATTACTAACTTTTTCATTCCTGAATTAAACAATCATGATGTCCAGGAGCTGTGGTTCCAACAAGACGGCGCAACATGTCACACAGCTCGTGCCACAATCGATTTATTGAAAGACACGTTTGGTGACCGCCTAATTTCACGTTTTGGACCTGTGAATTGGCCTCCAAGATCTTGTGATTTAACACCGCTAGACTATTTTCTGTGGGGCTATGTAAAGTCATTAGTCTATGCGGATAAGACACAAATGCTTGACCATTTGGAAGACAACATTCGCTGTGTTATTGCTGATATATGGCCACAAATGTTGGAAAAAGTCATCGAAAATTGGATGTCCAGATTGGACTACATCCGAGCCAGTTATATGCCAGAAATCATATTTAAAATATAATGCCACAAGATTATCTTTCGAATAAAAAAAAGTCATGTCAATCGAATTATACATCGTTGTTTTATTGCAATTTAAAGTTCTATACCTCTAAAAAAACACCCTTTATATACAATCAAAGTTTCTATACAGAAGGACCACAGTAATACTAATAAGAACAGTTACTAGATCATTAGTATACCAAATGCTGGTTTTTAAAATTAGTTTAAATTTTCATGACTGACTTCAAAATACAAAGAATTAAGGTTAAAAATATAGTAGTGATTAATATTGTTTAGGGCATAAGAAGTTACATGCACAGTTGTTCCAGAATATATGTTAAAAAAGATAGGTTTGATATCGGGAGTAATAGCACCAAGTTGTTGTTAATGTTCGCCAAGATGGGCGATAACATTACAATATGGTTACCTTAATATTTTTATCGTCAGACGATGTGGTTGCCATGGAGATAACGTATATTAGAAATAACTTTAATTGGTTTTTTCCCGCTGTAACCCTTTTAATTTAAAACGATTTTAATAAAAATTTCTAATTTTCGTAAAAATTTAACCGTTTTCAGTGTAATTTTTCTAGTGTTTGCATCTTCTGTTTAATTCTGTGCTATTTTCGAATATGGATATTTCTAAAATGAGTGAGTACTAGAATATTTTTTTCTTAGAAAAATAAGTGTTGTGCTTTTAATTATTACTATAAATAATTTAATTTTGTTCTATTTTATGTTTTACAAATGGTTTTTTTTTACGTTCTTTGTTCGATGCAATTCGTTGAAGGAACTTGCAATGCAAGTTTCATATTGCAAGCTTTCACTACTTTGTAATTAGAATTCTTAATTAATTTTAACACACATTACGTTATTATTTTATTCATAATGTAATACAAAAATACAATGATTACTTTTTTAATAATCGTCTAATATTCGTTATTTATAATTGTTTCTTTTAACATTTATTTATACATATTATTACATACTTTCTTATTTATTATTAATATTGTTATTTATTTATAACTATTACTGTTATTTATTTATAATAATTATGTTATTCATTTATAACTATTTTTGTTGTTTATTTATAGCTATTATGTTACTTATTTATAATTATGTAATACGAGTAATCTTATGCATTATTTTTATTTTTTTACAATTCGACGATTATTCTTTTTTATAATTACTATTAAATTATATTATATGATTATTATTTCTAATAACTGTTATGAAATTGTACTATATGAATATAATATATATAATTACGATGAAATAATATAAGATTATTATATGCTGCTTATAATACTATTACTACATATTACTTTTTATTACATATTATTGATATTCATTATTTATTGATTGATCTAGGTTATTCTCAATCTCTTCTTATATCTTTTATTTGAAATACATTTCAATGTATTTCAAAACAATTCTTTAAAATTATTGTGTATCATTAAATTACTGTTAGGCGGCCATATTGGATTCCATTCCAACTACAGCAAACGTTGCTAGGCACGATCTTATCGCACCAAGCAGCGCTTGGCCCAATTACCCTGATATAAAATTAGTTTCTAAAAATTATTTAGATATAAAAAAATTTAAAGCCTTTTTTCATTCACATTCCATATATACATATTGGGAAAAGGACAATCCCTCCCAGCAATTTTTTAAAGTTCAATTACTTCAATTTTAAGGTTAAGAGTTTCAGAGAAACAAATCAAAATACAAGTAGAAATCATTTATTAATAATGTAAGATTTTTTATTTACTATAATTAATACAAACATTTTATTATATAGGACTGAATTAGCTCATAAATCTACAGTTAAACCCTTTAGATTCTTAATAACCAGTGTAAACACCTAATACACACATACAATGAAAATTTAGCAGATTTCATTTGACAGGTTTAACTACAGATGTGTTTCCTTGACAGTCACCATAAATAAATTCATAAAAAAGGAACTATTGTTAAAATGTAGCTACTTAATAGTAGATTAAACATATATATATATACCTTGATTTAAATTACGGTCAGATTCAGGCATGTCTAGAACTATTTCTATAGAATAGACTTGACCACCTGTTAAAAGCTGCAGAGAAAATATAAACAGTACTTAATAAGAAATTTTTTTTCTATTTTTTTAAAGAAACAATAAAAGTTCTTAGGTTCATAAAATTACAAATAAAAGAGAAATAACACATATATACATAATACCTACACATTTATATACATATGCAATTAGCTTTAAAGAAATATATCTAAAATTTTTAACTAGTGTATAAAGTTTTTTATTAGTTTAATACAGAACTGTTGTCATGTTAATTTTTTTAAAGCTATTCATGTATATAAACATAAATAATTCAAATTTAAAATATTATTAAGCAGAGTTTATTCAAGGTTTAATGATAAGTTGCAAAAGCCAATACAAGAGGCATTTTGTTCTGCAAAAGAATAAAATTTTGATCAAATTTAATATTTAAAAAAAAACAAAAAACTTTCATCAATAAAAAAATGACAACGTACTTTTCTATCAATATATGATTAACATTTAATCTTTGTATAACAATATTTTTGAACAAAACCAAATATTGAATCTTATTTTTATTTGTGACAGCAACAAAATTGAGAGGACAATTAATATGAATAGATTAGCATAACTGTGAAGAAAACATAGTATGTAAGCAAATTTTTATTTTGCATGAGAAAGGTGCATATGAGAGTACCATGAATGGATGAAGTTTTATTGCCACATATAGATAGCATTAATGAAATCTGAATATCATGGAATAAATTAAAAAATAATTAACTGCCCTTAACTATAAATGTTGAAGAATTATTATAAAACAGGCATCAAACAATGGATTTTTCTAGGGAACTCAAAATTACACAGTATTGTTTCCAAACTTCGGATATTATTTTAAACAAGTAGAATGTGTAATAGGTTTATAGGCAGAGAGGTCATCTTTGCAGAACTATTGCTGTGGACAACAGATATATCATCCCAACGGTGAGTAGGAACTGCTACACAACAGCTGGTCAAAGAGCAAATGAACTTTGTAATGCCACATGTAATCAAATATCACAGAAGCTGTTGCTGAATGTGTGTAGCAAGCAGAAATACATGCTCTGAGACCAACTGTATGTGTCCTATCGACAAGAAAACGTTAGTTTCTATGAGCAATCATGTTGACATCAAAATTCAACTGAGAATGATTGGATATGTGCCCTTATCAGATAAAAAAAAAACAAGATTCACTTTTTCATCTTATTGTAGATGCCATCTGATCTGATATGAGAGAGTATATCAAGACCAAAATATCCAAAAAAAGGTATAAATGTGTTTTATACTACAGGCTAGCCTCATGAATGGCTGATTGTCACTGCATGTGATATCAAGTGGGATTATAGACACTGATCAATGCATTACTGAAGCCTCATGCTAATCTTTTTATGCGACTTTCAGTAAGACATTCTGTTACAAGGAAGGCAATGCAACAATTCAGCACACATATACTGTCAAGACAGTGAGGATATTTAACATCTCCTCTGGCCATCCCATTCTTCAGATTTAAAATATTTGGGATACCTTAGGATACAGTTTAACTACTCAATATCAAAGCTACCCTCACTTATGTATTGAAAGAATATTGAAAACACTTGACTCAACAGCCTGCTCCAACAAACTTCATTACGAACATATTCTAAACTAACTTGCTTTTTACAGTACCCACAGCGTTTTCTTTCCATGATTTGTACAGTTAAATGTTCAGATTGACATGTACATGTCACACCTACAATTGACTTTTTGTACTTAATTTAAAAATAAATCTTTGATATACTGTACAAGATACTGGTATAACACCACACCATATCTACAATTAAAACAATTTATGGTTTTTATACTATAAGCTCCGAGACCATGAGTTTTAAATGAACAAAACAGATTGTTCATTCATATCTGTCTGAAATGAATATAATATTGCAAGTTGTCAAATAAGAATGTTCCAAAAAATAAGAGTCATGATCTCTGACAGGTGCACACACACATACAAATTCCCTATGTGAATTAAATTCCTCGTCTAGACCAGGGGTTGTCCAACCCAAATGACCTTGCGGGCCACTTCGGAAAAACATTATAATCTCGCGGGCCGCACATAAAAATATGTACCTTTATATCAGATTTAGAAACAAGAAAACATTTATTTCAAAAAAGAAACTATTTACAAAAAACAGTATAACATGGTTAGTATGATGGTTAATATGGAGTATGTCTCCCGGATGATGCAATATGGGCCTTACAATGCCTAGGCATGCTGAGTATCAAATTATCTATCTGATCTTGGGGAATATTACACCACTCATCAAGCAATGCCCTCCGAAGTTCCGGTAGACAGGTGGGAGGGGGTTGACGGGCTGCAATTCGTCGGCCAAACATATCCCACACATGCTCTATTGGTTTCAAGTCCGGTGAGTATGCTGTCCAATCCATACGGGTGATATCCTCCGATTGAAGGTATTCGTCTACAATGTTTGTACGGTGCGGAAGAGCGTTGTCATCCATAAACAGAAATTCAGCACCCATGGTGCCCTGAAACAAACATACATGTTGTTCCAGAATGACATTCCGATAGATGTGGCCTGTCATTGTTACACTCTGAACATGCAGGTCAGTTCTGGAACCAAGAATAACCTCTCCCCAAACGAGCCATCCTGCACCACCGTAACGGTGTCGTTCAATGGTGTTCTCTTGTTGGTAACGGGTACCTGGCGCTCTCCATATTAAAGTCCGGCTAGAATCAGGCTGCAAACTAAACCTGGACGCATCGGAAAACATCACACAAGACCACTGTTGAGGTGTCCACAATGCATGCTCTCTACTCCAGGTTAATCGCAGGCGACAATGAGTTGCGGTAAGTGGAACACATTTGACAGGCCTACGAGCATATAGACCAATGTGCCCTAAGCGTCTGTACAAGGTCTGCCTTGAAACTGTCGTACCGGTAGCTGAAGAGAGCTGACGAGACAGGTCTGATGCTGTGCTCTGTCTGTTTCTTTTGGCAGTAACTGCCAAACACCGGTCCTCATTCGGCGTTGTAACTTGGGGGTGACCTGTGCTGTAACATCTACTCACATTACCATCATCTTGGAATTGTTGCCAAAGCCTGGAGATGACACTCTGAGCGATTCCAAGTTCCTCGGATACTTCCAGCTGGGAACGTCCACATTCCAGTCGTCCAATAATTCTACCACATAAAAAATCATCCAAATGCTTCCTTTGTGCCATAACTATGCGGTTATTGCACTGAAAGGCTTTTAAAGCACTTGTGAACAATTTTATTTCTTTGCCACCATTCCTTATATACCCCTCTTACACTCTTGTCATTGTGACGTACTATCTGCGCCATCTGGTGGTTTCCTATAATTTGCATATTCTTCTTCAAGATGTGTGTGATAATTCTACAGGTAAAATTTTTATTTTAGACTTCAATTTTTGTGTGAGTCTGAATTATCCTTAATTTATGGACATAAGTGTACTATGATTTATTATGCTGAGTACCATTTCAACTTATTTAGATATATAAAATAACTGATTTTGTATTATTTTCAGTGAGTTTAACATTTTTTAATGAACTCAGGAAGCATACAAGTTACACCAATACATTAGTCCAGAAACCATAAAACAGTCTCAGAAAAATTTTATTTTTCATCTAATTGAATTGTTGTAAACAACACAGTAATAGATATTTGAAATACCCTTGAATCATAAGTTTTTATTCAAGCATTTTTTTTCCAATTTTTCTAAATCTTTTCAAAATTTTACCCTATATTACGAAATTTGCTTCTATTAAGATTTTATACTTTAACTTATCATTACCTACTTGCTTCCCAATAATTAAATAACTTAATTTGTTCAGGCACTTCAAAATTTACTAATTGGATCAAGCACTTAAAATTGTATCATATATTCCTGTAAATCATTTTTACCAAAGCCACTTTGCTCTATGAGTTGATGTTATTTAACATTTAGCTTAAACCATTAGCTTGATAATTATTACATTTTTCATGCTATTCTTTGAGTATTATATATGTTTTTATCAAATCTAATAAAATTAACTTAACTCAGTAGCGCAACAGCTCATGAGGGTCAAGGCCTACTGTGCCCAATTCACTATATGTAACCTTGGGCCCCAAGGTGCATGAGTAGATGTTCCGATCAGGAGGTCAATCTAACTCCAAACCCTCAGTGTTAAGTTCCCAAGCAAGCTTGGTACTCATTTATCGACCCAAATGAAGGGATGAAAGGCTGAGTCAATCTTGCCCCCAGCCCAGGGTATCTAATAAACTTATCTTTTATGAATCAGTAAAAGTTATACAGGATAAAAAAGGGAAAAAATTATTTTCACTAGAAATATCTGTGATTTTTCACTTATTTCTTTAAATATATGAACTGCATAATATAAACCAAACAAAAAAAATGTTTTTTCCTTCATTGATATAAGTCTATATATATGGTTAATATAACATATAGCCTAAAATTAGAAAATAAGAATAAAGCTTTAATTC
Source organism: Trichonephila clavipes (assembly GCA_019973935.1). Classification (NCBI taxonomy): domain Eukaryota; kingdom Metazoa; phylum Arthropoda; class Arachnida; order Araneae; family Nephilidae; genus Trichonephila; species Trichonephila clavipes. The sequence goes on from BMAU01018921.1 coordinate 462,081, forward strand.
CCCCCACACAAAAGTTTACATATATAACAAAAATTAAAAAACTACTCACTTCATAATGACCTTTTTCAACAAGTGTTAAATTATCATGAGGAAAAGAACATGTTGTTCCTTTGGGACATAATGTGCTAAAAAAACAAATCACATAAGTTGTATAATTAAAATCCAAACTTAATCTTATATTTTATATCATCCAACAATGATTTTATTAGAAAATATGGTAATTTTAACTTTACATTTCATCGATCTTTATCAATACAAAGTACCAACTTTCACATAATGCTATTAACATATGAATGAAATCAAATGCTATGAATCAGCATATTTTTAATATTATCACTAGTAGCTTTTAATTTCCTATTTTCTCTCAAAATTATAATCAGCCTATATAATTATAACTTTATTTAATCTATTTATTGAAAATTAATTAAAAATGAATGCTTTATGTGGTTTGGGACTAGAGAGAGTGAAAACAGAATTTCATAGTAAAATGCTTAACATATGCAGTAAAAATTTAAATGTTACCAACCTTCTCACTTGTAATCTTTTAATAGTAATTTTAATTAAATTTTTTTGACTTAATTTACAACATTAATAGCTAAAAATATCTTAAGTCTTAAGTCAGGGTTCAAAAGACAATAAAATAAAAAGTCAACTTTTTTTTCATTAAACACTTTACAAAACACAATTGTTATTAATTTGGTTTAAAAATTCGTTTTTATTTTGAATCTGAGATATATTTTTTATGTACATTCTGAAAGAATATCTAGCAAAACAACAAAAACAGGTACTTACACATTAGCATCACCGCAGCGAAATAGAGCCACACAAATTGCATCATTTACCTCCAAAATCTATGACTGATTGGTAAAACATAGAATCTCTTTTTGATATCATGGCACAGTTTTGCTGCAGTGACGCTAATACGCAAAAAACAATAACCCTTTCACTTTGAAAGAGAAATTTGTGTATCCGTACATTTTTTAAAGAAATTTAGATATACTATTTGATTAAAAACCTCAATATGTAAAGTAAAACAACTTTTTAACAGATTAAATACATTAAACTAAAGTTTTTCTTGATAATGCATTTTTCAAAAAAAAAAAAAATCAATTGCTTTGTAATTGGTTTTAAAAGTAAAATAAAATTTTCTCTGAATGAAAGTTATTTAAAAAATGTAATTAAAAGTCAATAAATATTTTTAACAAATGAATTTTAAACAATAACGTTTTGAAAGATTTCATATTTTAATTATTTGGTGCAGCACGGTTACCAAGATATGTTTTAAATGAATTACATATTAAAATCCTTATTTTATTAAAGAATCATTAAGTAGAAGGGCTTGTGCATGAAAATATTATCAAGAATAACACTACAGGCTAGGTAGATTTGAAACAGTTAAGATATGAGGTTGATATTTGAGATAATACTTCCCTCTTTTCAGCAAAGCATTACAAAAGGATTTGGAAAAAAAAAAAAAGGATTATCGCAATTGTATTGGCGACATTATAAGAAACAAAGCACATGGTTGCCAATTTGATGTGCACTACATGCGAGAAATTGGGGTTGCCAACTTGGCGAGTTATCTTGAACGTTGGCATTAATGTGACAGTACCAGAGTAAGTATGGATTTTGATACCAGTCACATTTTGCACACAATAGCCCGTTTTTCTACACTACAGATTCATAGTAAAATCAACACTTTAACATATAACTTGACTAAACATTCCCAGGCATATGTAAAAGATTTTGATCCTTAGACTATTCAGTCACTTAAAATAATCAATATACCTATTATTTTGAATCAGAATCGTATCATGAAGCCTGAAATCAAATATCCAGATCTATGCTTTACCAATGTAAGAATGAGTCCATAACTTACTTAATGAGCAACAATCATTATGCTGCATGGTGAACTTAGTATTTACAAGGCTGATGTGTGTGTCATTCATGAATTTGACTATACATACTGAACCTATGATTAATTATTCTTATGAAGCAAACAATCCATAACCAATACATTCAAAGGTTTAGTTAACAAAAATGTTTTATATCTGGGGGGAGTGTGTGGACATTAGATCAATCGTAATCGACCGCCAAGACATTTTGAGGTGACCGCCTGAAGATTTTAGCAGTTAGTAATTACATACGAAAATATTCAAGATTGGCTGAAGTATGTGCAGACTAAGTTTTCTACTGAGTATAACAAAAAAAACTAACTTTTTTTAGATAAAAATGTTTTATTTTTTACCTATTTTGAATTGTTTGACAATAAATGCATCATTTGATATTATATTTGAGGTTATTATTATGTTTGAATTTTGCGTTTTGCTTTAAACGCAGTTTTAAAAGTGTTATTTTTTTATTTCAGTTCTGTAAGTAAGTACATAGGAAGACCACCAACAAGGTGGATAGATGATGTTGAAAATGACTTAAAAACTCTAAATATTAAAAACTGGCAGAGAGTTGCTGCGTATCGTTGGAATTGGAGGATGCGAGCTGTGGAGGCAGTCAAGACCTGTAACAGGTTGTTACGCTTATAAAGTAAGTACATATTCCGTATGTATTATTAATTTACTATAAATATTGTAGACCTTTTCCAAAACCTCCCCACATTTACGACACTGGGCATTGGCGCTCACAAGAATTTTTCAAGGGGCGAGGCGGGGTCAGAAGTTTACCATTCTTATAAACCCCAAAATGCAGTCAAACATATTTTTTAAATTTTGCAGATTATCAGGAACAAAACACAGCAAAAAATAAATTACTAAATAAATAATAAGAATTAAATTAATAAAAACAGTAGTAATAACAAATACTTAATTAAATTTTTTGTACTATATACATGGGATTATAAACAAACGAAAAAAAAATCAAGGGCTATGGGGGAGGGTCCACTTGTGGGTGCCACTGATATTGAGTGGACCGCAAAAGTTTGAAAAAATTAGAAGTAGCCCACATCCTGGAAAAGTCTGCCCACCGCTGTTTTATATGAATGAGAAGTTAGCATACATATAATTAATATATAAATTATTTGTTCCAATATCATTAAACTGAAGCTATAAGTTAGACTATTAATAACAGACTTAATTGAACCTTGAATTAAAAAATAAGGCTAGAACCGGCATCCATACTTCTAGCTTCTCCACATGATAAATTGTTAAATATATAATAGACAGACTCGGTTTCATTTGAATTAACGAGTTGTTTCAGATGAACACATATTGGTTATAACAATATGGAAATACTGTAATTTTTATCCTCAGACAGATAGACATTTGAAATGGATGCCAGTTACAAGTTCATGACAGCAAATTAGTCTAATACAAGTATAGGAAAAAAATAGACTAGTTTAAAGTTATGTTCTAAAAAAGACAATTTTTATTTCAGAATTTCATAAAATCCAATGATTAAATTTATTTCCTAAAAGAAAAAAATTTTACACTGGCACAAATTTCTCAAAAAATTCAATGCTAAATTTGTTACTAAATGATACCAAAAATTGTTTTTATTCTTTGCATTTTTATCCCAATTCAAAATACAGTGATTATTTATTTAAATTTTTTAAATTTACTATCAATAAAATAAAACTGTTGCATTTTATTTCCTCCAATTTGAATACATAAAGCCATCAACCAGGAAAGAGCTTAAAATATTTTCAATGAGGTGCTGCTATATAATTAGCTTTTGAAATTACAATTTTTAAATATATATATATATGTTTGCGGTAAGTTTTATTTTTTTCCATAAAAGTTGAAATTTACATATTTCTCTAAATTGACAAAGCAGGGAAGAAAGATGTTCAATTTCTTTCACATGCCAAAAAGATAGCATATAAACTAAATTAATATGGTGATTATAACATGCAATATTGTGCAGTTTAAATGAAAAAAATTTCAATATGTAAAAAAGCTTTTTTAAATTACTAATGTAATGTTTTGCAGAGTAAATATTAATCTTCTTTAAAGAAATATCTAAAAACAGCATATTATTACAAATAATCAAGTCTCATAAAAAAAATAAAATGAAATTTGCCATATTTTTCCAAAATAATTTAGTGGAGGTTTTTAATGTGAGTATACAATTATTTTAATTTGTATCGAAGAGAATTGTGACTCTTATTTTTATTCAATACACCAAAATTATACGTAAGACACATTTGATAAATAAATGTATAATTTCTTTAAAAATGTAACATTTCCCGGAGTTTAACAACAAAACTCACTCGTATTTTAAATGAACAGGCTTTACATGCGCTACAGCTGGGATATACAAATAATACAACAAAGCATAACTGGCAATAGAAAACCATAATACGGTAAAAAATGCAAAAATTAGAAGCAAAGCTTTAAAAAATGTACGCTTTAAATCTGAAAAGAGCTCCATTTATTATTTAACTACATTTAGTATTGTATTTAAGGAAATTTAATTATTGGCAGACAGGTTTTGATGGTGTAGCCAAAGAATACAATACCTAAACTTTAAATATGAAAGAGAAATCATTCGAATTTTTAGAAAACCCGCACATAGCAGAATATTTAGCCAAACTAATCAATTTTTTTTTGCAATAATAATTTTTTTGCAAAATTAAAAATTTTATCGTAAATTAACATTTTCCCTCTTGAATTCTAACTTTTTAAATTTAACAGAAATTCATAATGTAAACAGCTTAAATATAAATATTTTAACTAGGACATTCCCTTTTTCAAAAAGGAATTAAGAATGCAATAAAAAAAAGTTTTTGAACTATGACCTTCAAATCCGTCAGGTGAAAAAAAAGTTTATTTTACTATACAAAGGTGAACTTTGACTATGACTATGACCGTATAATATATTTGTAATGAATGACGAAAAAAGAGGGATTCATGACAAAGATAGTGAATCTTTGATTAAAAAAAGGACGAATCACACGCATAATACACCATAGATATTTTTCAAAAGATAATTTTTTCAGTATCTGATGATAGCTACATTTTTTTTTATTTATCAGATATTTTGAACTCTTTTTTGACCCTGCTTGTCTGGCCACTGTTTTGTAATGAAATAGCGTGGAAATTGAAATTTTATTTTATGTTTTTACTGTGTTAATCCTCATTTTTGTTTATTCTTTTAAATTTAGTCATAGGTAAGCATCATCTTCTAATCTGTTTCAATATTTCTTTATTACATATAAAATTCTTAACATAATGAACAATAAGTGTATAAATTTAAATATATTTTAGATATTTTTCAACTCTGTATTACTGTGGACTTATTTTTTTCGTGAAAATATTTATATGAAGGAAATGCGATTGCATAGTTTTATGACGAATTATACTTTGTTGGGGAAAAAAGTAGACATGCCGGTATCTTAACAATAGCTCGTGAAATAATAATTCTTGCCCCTGTATCGAGATAATATCCACTTGTAAGCGATGTTTTTCAGCTCCATGCTTACTTCACAGGTCATTTTTTCTCTTAAGTGCTTGAAAGCAGTCTTTTTTTTTTTTAAAAAAAAATTCTGCATTGTGTAATCAATGAAAATAATTTTTCTCTTTTCTTTTGTATTTTGAGAAAATTTATCAACTTTGTGAAATTCATTGATTAACATAAAATTTGAATTCATATATACGTATTGAATTTTGTATATAGTAGTTTCATCAATGTTGGAAGGAACTATTAAATTCTGAAGAAACAGTTAGTGAGTTATAAAGTTATTGGTAAATATTTTATGTATGGATTTGTCTGAAAAGGATTAAATGGTTTATAGTAGGATTAGATTAAGAAAATATTGGCAATAAGTATTACAGAAATCGCTTTGTATCGTCTAGTTGAAAAGATGTTTACTCACCTGAAGGAAAGGAGATTTGTCAGATAATGAATCAGTAGTTTAATTTGTAAGAAGGAAATAATCCTGTTACCTTATCAGTAATAAGAATTATGAAGTCTACTTGAAGATATTTTAAGATTGTTGCATTGGTTGTCTTTTAGCTGTTATAATTTTTATTTTCCATCTTACACAATTTAAATGGATTTTTTAATTATATCATATATGTAAAATGACATTTCATTTATGTGTTAACATAATTTATATGTGTTTTAACATTGTATGAAAATGCTTATGATTGTACTCTTGCATTACCTATGAATATATAAATAATGGATCTAAAAACTACTATCAATATAAGTTTTAAAAAGTAAGATGTTTGTCATTTTTTCTGAAATAGTTGTACCTTTCTCATTTTTTCTAGATAAGTACTTGTTTTATTTACATTCTGTTTTAAACAATTTCTTGGAAGATTGATTAGTATTTATTATAGGCAATTAAGTAAAAAAGTTTTTCTCTATAATTTTTTTTAGGAGAGATATAATTTTATTTAATTCTAAAATATTTTGCTATTTGTGAAATTTTGTCAATTCCAGATTACCTTTATGTATTATGGTGGTTTTTGTGGCAATTGTTAATAATGATTTCTTTTTTGAGACATAACTTTGGACAGTTTTGGAGTCTTTAAGGGTAGAAAATTACAAGAATTGTTTAGATTTGATATTAAGTTTCTTTTACCTTTCATTTTTCTTTGTAAAATATCAATAGTTAAGAAATGTATATATATTTTTTTTACTTCCAACATCTTGAAAAAAAATCGTTATTATTGTACTTGCATATTATTGCAGCAAAGCCATTGTTCTTCGTCAAGTTGCCAACCTTGATTTCACATGTTGTATGCTCTGAATTGCAACTATGTGTTTTGTTTCATATAATGTCACCAATATGGTTGCGATAACGCACAAGTAGAGTTATTAACATCTTAAAATTAAGTGTTTTTTTCTGCTTGATATTTGTTTTGTAAAATTCCAATATTTTAGACTACCTTGAGAGGATTTCAATTATTATACACGGATACTGACTAATCTTAGTTGACTTAACATCTTTGGCAGTGGAGAAAGAAAGTGTCAAATTATGCCAACAGCTTGCTTTTCTGCATTACTTCTATTCAGTATAATGACTATCATTCAATAAATTGGCAATAAATAAAGCTTTGTGCAAAAATGGGATCAAACTGTGATATGTAATTCTTAATTTAAAATATTTTTACAGAACAAAACCTTTTGTCTGATAAATGTGACTTTAATGAATGAAATAATTTATTTTTTAATACTATTAGGGATTGTTACCAAAGGAAATGTTACAATCAGCGCCGGTTTAAACTCATTTTGGGCCCTAGGGGCAGAAAATCTACTGGCTCCTTTGCACTGGTGAATCGGAATTTATAACTAGTAACTGGTTAAGTCCAGCTTATCCAGATCCTTCTCCTTCCAGACCCCTGGGCACCTGCCCGAGTGCCCAATGGATAAATTGGCACTGGTTGCAATAGTTGACAGGATATCGTTATATACAATAACGGTATATATTTTTTGATAGGGTATATTTATCAATGCATTACTATGAGTTGCAATAGCAATGGCCAAGTATAAATATTTACAAGTATTAATTTATTTGCTCAAAATACTAAATTAAGTTTACCTTCTTTTATGTTTGTTAAAATTGTTATAAACATGTATATATATGAATGAGCTTTTAAACTTAGCAGTGTATTAAAACAATGGCAGTTAAATGTGAACAATAAATATAAGTATTTTTAAATTATATTTTTCTTGTTTGTAATCATTGTAAAGTTCAGTTGTTATTAGTATATTTATGAGTATATGTATATAACCTCTTGATAATGCATTTTTTCATGTGTCTGTATATTGCTTGCTGGTACGTCTTTAACATTGTCATGTTTTATATGCAAGTTGTAATAAATATTTTTCTGCATTTACATTACTTTATTAAATATCAATTATTGTTTTGATATTGTATTAAAGGAAATAACAGAATATATATATATATTGTTTAGACATTTATGTATAAAAACACTATCTGACTATTAAGATTTTTATTTTTTATATATATAAATTAATTTCAAACATAACTTCCTTCTTGATAACTGACAGCTGTTACTTGTCACAAACATTTTACCTTTTAATTTTCTATTTCCTTTTATGTTCTTATTTTTTCCTATATATTTCCAAATTTCCTTGTAGTAGCTAAATACCTTAACAGGAAATTATGTAATATTCTCTTGTTCTTATTTTACTTTAAATGCTTTCCTTCAAGATTACTGCTTTGTTGATGGTGAAATTCAAAGACTTTTTTGATTATTTGTTTTAAAACAAATGTTTTATTTTCTGCAGTAAAAGTTACTCTTATTTAAAGAAAAAAAAATTCAGTTTTGCGTACCATTACTGAAACTTGACGATATCACATTTCTTGTTTACAACATTTATTTCTAAAATTAATTTATTTTTAAATATGCATATTAGGTCATATTTTTAATGTATATATTATCATAAAATTGATTAAATATTGTTTTAAAATGAAGAAATATGTACATTATTTGCATATTGTACTGCTCTGTTAATTGTTATTTAATTCTAAATCAACAGCTTTTGATAGTGCTGAAATATTTTGTGAAATAATGTAATGTATTCATTAAATCAAAAGTTTTTTTTAAAAAAAAAAATTGTCGTACATTTAAAAAAATTAGTAACTGTTTTGAAATATTGATTTAATTAATTGGTGCTTATTAACATCACTACAGCCAAATTTGTGCCGCATGAATTGCACCATTTTCTGAAAAAATCTTACCATTTTTTTTTAAATGAAACATACAAGAAACGTTTTGCTTTGGTATCGTGGAGTGAGTTGCATGGCGTAAATTTTGCTGCGGTGATGCTAATATGAAAGTACCAATTATTCTTATTAGTTTAGTTAAATTTTTATTAATACATTAAGTAGGTTATAAATGTGGAGATTCTGCAGCTAATTGAATGAATAAATACATTTTTTTTATTAATAACATTTAGTTTTATCCATTTTTTTTTTTTTTTTTTTTTTGCATTACTTGATTCTCAATAGTGTCTGTTTTAAAATACTGTCTGTATTAGAGCTATTTATAGTGTTTATGTGCTGCAGTTAAAGTGAATAGTAATTTTCCTATTTAACTAAATTCTTTCTTAGGTTTTTCATTAGACTTTTAAAATTTTTTTGAATGTGATTAAACACGTATGTATATACTGAATTATATATATCTTTGAGAATACATGATTAAAGTTTTTTAATGTCATATTTATTATAAATTAGTACAAAATTCATTATTTATTATAAGTTAACGTAGTGCACATGTTTAGTGCATAAGGGCTCCATAACTTCCTCCTTAACTTAAATGAAAGTTGAAAATTTATTAAGCATCTCTTCCTAAAAAAAATCAAATTTTTCAGTTGGGAAAGAAGAGAGACGGGGGGCATTGGGAACTCGCTCATTGTTTGTAATATTATTACATGCATATATTTTTTAAATAAAAATATTAAATCACTCAAGAATTTAATTAAAATTATAGAATTCATCAGAAATTACTACTGGTTGAAGTTTAAAAATTGCAACAGATGTACCTCCTTGTTAATGCCGTTTTAAAGTTGCAAAATATTTTTAAAGTCTTAAAATATTCCTTTTTAAAAAAACATATTTTAAAACGGCACCAAGTTTAATGTTAAAATATTTATGATGTTAATTTGAAAGATATGTAAAGGATCAAAGTAAAGGAATTCTGTTGTATGGTAGGGTTATGGTTTTTTTTTTTTAATACTGAGATAGAATGTGCAAGAACTTACTATCTGTTTGAATAAATAGTTAAAAAAGGACAATGCTTACTTTCAAGTTTGGGAAGAACTGTTAATGGGCCAGTGACTTTGAGAGAAAAAAAAAGTTGGGGTCATTTGTTCAATGCCGTGAAATGTATTTTTATGAGTATCAAACAATTTTCTTAAATGTGAATATGCTGTCTCAAGGCAACTTGATCAAGGAAGAACTGATTCCTAAAGTTAATTTTAAAGATTTTCAGTGATACCTTGGAATCCAGAATCTTTTAATTTTGGAAAACTAGATTCTGGGATAATTAACTAGGATTGATCCAGGACTACTTTAGGATGTTTTCCAGAACTATGCATGACTGTATCTCGTGCTAATCCCATTCTCGTAATGTATCCAAGTTTTATATTTCTGGGCATGAGAATTCTATATTTCAGATTTTATAGATAATTTCATTTTGATAAAGTTAATATTTATTTTCCTTAGATTCACATATCTTGGCAGATAGTCTCTACAGGCAGGCTGTAGTTGCACAGGGAAAGGATGTAGCATAATTTGTCCTATCATTGGTTTTTATAGAGCCGAAACTTGTTGCCTTATTCTTTCAAAGGATTGAGCTGGGGAGCAATGACTGTTTGGGTTTGCTTTTCTGGAGGTGTAATTGATGTAAGAGGAAAATTATTAGAGTTTTGCTCTTAAAACCAATCCTAAGTATTTGAATTCATTTATGCATGGGATGGGCTACCAGGAAATTGGGGTGTGTCTTGGATAATGAGGTTAAAATGAAATGTGTTGTGGCATAAAATCAATTTATATAATGATATTTTAATTGTTTCTGTTATAGAGATGTTTGTGAGAATTCCTCATGCCATATTATTGCTAGTTCAAACCAACAGTTTATAATTATTAGGGATGTTATCAGTTGTATTATCAAAAATGTGAGATTTGTTTTTTAAATTAAAGGTTGCTAAACTTTTTGTAAGTTATGGAAAAAACCAAACATGTCAGGCAAATGCTTGATTGTTATTCACCTGAAGGAAGTGAATTTATTAGATTATCATACTGTGACATTTCTGTGGGTTCACAATAATATATTTAAAAGTAAGCTACTTTTGTGGAATGCATGAATTGAATTGTTTGATGTTATGTAAAAATTCTGTCAAAGACTAGTGAATGCTCTTGACATCCTTGTCAGCTGTTGGTTAAGTCATTACTGCTGATTCAATTACTGCAAATTAATCTTTCCATCTGTAATATATTTTTTGCTACTTAGATAAAACTTGTGAAGAGTTGCATGACATCATACCTTATCAGAGTAAAATTTACTTAATCTAATCTTATTCTAAGCTAGTATTCCCCCTCTTTCAGATAAATTGTTTTTGTGGTTCGATCAGTACTCTTTTTCAGCATGTATGGAATGAAAATGTTTTAATAAAGTTCCACACAGTTAACTTTTTAACACTTAAAAATATCTGCATGCTTTAATTTTCAAATTGCTGGGTTTTTTTTATTAGTTGGATTTTCAGATACAGTGTTAAAATCCAATTCTTTTGTTGAAAATAGTGGTATTGGAAAATATAAATTTAATAAAATGTTTCAATTTGTGTTTTATTATTTCAAAATCCTTTTTATTCTTGATTTTATCTTAAATACTAATCAATAATCAAGATTGAAATATTATTTAAATAAAAAATATCACATATCTGCATTTTAAATTATTGTAAGGGAATGTTGATTTTGTTTTTTAGAGATATCGAGTAACCAAAACTTCAACGTTCTTTCTACTCTTTTCTTTTGTATAATATTGAATTTGATTTTGAAAAAAGTTTTTGGTTGATATTTGACAAATAGTTGTTTATAACCATTTTATTGATTAATAAATGTATTAAAATTCATAAATAATTTGATAAATTATATTTACAACTTAACTTTCTGTTCTGGCAGCCTAGTGGTCAAGGTATTGGATCGTGGCTGGTTTGTCACGAGTTTGAGCCTTGTACCACCAGCCATGTAAAAGAGCAATGCACAAGAAATCTGTTGAAAACTTAAACATCCTCCCATTGGTGTGGTAGTTAGGAGAAGGGGTGCCAGCTCAGGTGTTGTCCTCGTCACTTGACCCTGGTTCAAAATGACGAGGTCCGTCGCCAAAAGCCCTTGTGTAGCTGAACAGTGCGACGTTAATATTCAATCACTCACTCATTCTGTTTTGTATAAATTGCTTAATGATGTGCTTAGAAATTCTAAGTGATTTGGGTTTAATTTTTTTCTTATAATTTGCAGTCAATTTAAGGCTTTCTAAATGAACTATATTCAATTCTCTCCTTCTTGTGTTTGCTTTGAATTAAAACAAACCAATTGTGTGTTTGTCTGTCATTATTGTTTACTGATATCACTTTTAAGGCATTTCATTTTAAATCATTAAAAAAAATTTGATAATTTTTTTTTTCTTTTCTTCTAGGGATGGACCTACGTCAGTTTCTACATTTAACGAAAAGTGTATTAAATGTTTCTGCCGTCGTAATTACTAATCTTTATTGCATACCTACCTATTTATTATGGATGTGGGTTATATTGCTGCCTTTTCGAATACTAAATCACCCGGGTTATTGGTACCTGGAAAGTATTATGTACAAATGGTTACTGAGTATTGTTGCTACTTGGAGTTGGAGATCAAAATATCGAAGTAAGTTTTGTGATTATGCAGCTTAGCTTTTATATTTTATGATTTCTCATTTTTACTAATCTTTTTGTACTCCTTAGTTTATTTAAATTGAAATAAATTAAATTCTTATTGTTATGTTTTCAGAAAATGGGGGTAAGTTTTTTTTTTTGGCAAAAATGCACTGATTTTTGACAAATTGCACTATGTATCTGCAAATGACTTGTGCCATCTAAAAAGTTTTGCGACTTACTTTCGTCTGAGAAATTATAAATTTTGTAATCAATAAGATTTCTTAATTTTTTAAAACTGCTGTTATAGGAGTGAAGTTTATAAAGGAACTTATCCCCTTATAAATTTTATCTATTTTTCCCCCGAGAGTGTACAAAGCACAGAAAGAAGCAAGCTGTTAAACCAATTCAGTCTTTTTTTCACTTAGGAAAAAAACTCCTATTCTGCCTCTTACATTATAGGAAAATAGAATGAAATTATTAATTTTTAACAGAATGAGATGAAAAAGAAAGAAAATTAACAGTTAGAAAAAATGTCAGCCATAATTCAATAGCAAAAGCTGCAATCAGTGTCCTTTTTATCACATTAGTTTGTTGATTTAGTTATGAATACTTATTAATAAACTGGATTATGTATGTAGAACTACGTTGTCAGTGAAGTAAACACCTATATTTTAGTGTATTCAATGTAAAATAATTTTAAAAAATTATTTTTTTCTATATTATGTTGAGAAAATATTTTATTGGTGTTAATTCTCGAAAAAAGAAAAAAATTGTTTCGTTTTGTTAAGTATTTTTAAAGTTAAGTTTTCTTAGTAATTCATTCTATCTATTATATTTACAGGATTGAGAAGGGACTACATAATTTTTTAGTATATTTATTGTAGCATTTTCAATAAGATTTGATTAGTTTAAAGTCTTTTTAAAATAGTATTGAATTATTATTTAAAATGATTATTTTTAGAAAGTTACAATCACAGTTAATATTAAAGACAATTTATACATAATTTTTAAATATAATATGTAGTTCACACTAGATTTTTTAATCAAAAACTTGTAAAAGTTTTTTTTTATTAAAAAAAAAGCATTTGTCTCAAAAGGTGCAGTTTTGCTAAAGAAATGTAATAGTTGTGTCAAAAAAAATTTTTTTTTTCATTTATGAAGTTATAGTATTTTTCCGATAAAAACATGAAGGGAAAAGAAATTTATTTCACAATGTGTGGTTTATATGTAGACTTCAAGTATGTATGTGTGTGTGCTGAAATTTTTAAATGTTAAGTTTGTCATGTTGTAAATGACTGCATTGATTATAGATTCCATTAAAATGAAACTTATATTTTAAAAAAGAATATTTGAAATTATGCTGCAATATTTTTTGGTAGTATTTAATGAAAGTTTGCCAATTCTCTTGAGTGTAACTGCATAGAGGATTTTTAAGAAAACTTGCTACCTACAGTTAGTGTTAATATTTTTATGTGGGATATGGAGCGACAAAGGCTATCCCAACTTGCTACTTACCTACCAATCAATCATTATTAATGTCTTGTTATTGGTGATCAGCAAACACACAGACTTAAGAAACCTGCTGATAATGAACAGTATTTGTCTGTTATAGCAACTATGGATATTTAACTGCTTTTCCATGTTGCCGCCCACACATTCATGAACGATGCTATCCATTATAAATTCACTACAAACATAATTATGAAAAGGTTTAAACTTTACTTTTTTTTACATTATTAGCAATTGGTATAAGTCAGAATTTGGAGTATTTTCGTCATAGTGATGTGGTTTTTGGCTTCATAATCTGTATAAAAAATGTGTTACAGTGGCATCATGGTCCCTATAACTGAAAAGAACTAAATAAACACCAAATGTTTTGACTTATTAATAACAAAATAAAAAATGTACAAATAACTATGAACTTTTGTTTATTTATTATTTTTATTTAGCTCATAGTTAATGGTTGAACTTATTAAACTAATAAATTATAGAAAGAAAAAATTAATGTATAAAATATAGAAGTTATGTATAAGATATAAATGTGCTGAAGTTATAATTTTTACTTTGATTTTCTGTGATAAGTTTAGGTAATGATAATTTTATATAAATAAAAAAAAAATTATGATTTAAGTTTTGAAATTTTTTTTAAAATATACTATCTTTAGTTCAGGTAAGTAATTTTTTAATATTGTGTTTTAGACAAGGGACATCTACTTATCTTTTTAACCTTCCTGGGCCACATTCAGAGAGGGGGGACAAAAAAGACCCCTGATCTTTTGCAAGATCAGAAACACCCTGTTCTCGGTTTCTGTATGAATATAATATTTTCTCATTATTAATCTCTTCATATAGTAAAAACCAGTTTATTCCATATCAGATTATTCATTTATGATTGTACATTGTAATCTGGGTATCTCCTTTCATCTTTCATTCTGTATTTATTACTCAAGAACTTGTTTTTCTACTTCATTCTGGCATTGGCTTCATTGTTAGATTAATATTTTTATGAAATATTAAACAGAAAGTAAACTGCACGATTTCAGAAGTTTTAAACAACTATTTTTCTGTGTTTATAAATATAATGGGATTAAGAATTTTTTTACTTTGTGCTGATAGATCAATTCAAAATATTTCAGGTTAACAATAAAATTATATAGTAAACAAGGGCAATTATTTTTTGACAATTTATCAGTTTACATATTTGCGTTATCTACTTATTCAAGCCCAGAGATAGCCTCTTGATGGAAAAACATTTTCCACTATGAACCAATAAATTTCCTGACAACAAACATAACTGTTTTGACTTCTTTAATGCATTTAAAATGTCAAAACTAAAGTACTAATCAGTATTAAGATTAAAAAGATCCTACAATGCATTAAATTGGGGTTGTAACTTGATTTTTTGCCAAAACAGTTTTAACTAAGAAAGTACATAAACTGATTTTCTTTTGTGAGAAAATTAATGTAAAATCCAGTTTATAACGCGTACCTTTTAACTTAAAAAAATAAGATCGAAATTTACTGGTGCATGTTATATAAACCAGGTATTAAAATGATAGCTTTAACAAAAAGAGAGATGAGCATAAAAAAGAATTATACTTCATATATCGAAATACTTTTTATTTAAAAGTAATGACAAACCTCTCTCATGCACTTAAAGAGTTGTAGTTCTAGAAGTAAACTATTTTTTCAAAAGCTTGGGATAATACCTTGAACAAATTACTTCAAAACAGAAGAGCATTACCTACATACATTTCAGATTTCTTAAAAAAAGGGGGTTGCATGTTATACAGCAAATATACCTAAAAAATTTTTTGAATGCAGCTTGAAAATATAGGTGTGTGTTATGCTGGATTTTACAGTTTATATCACTTTGCTGATCTCGCAATCTGTATATGTTTTTAATTGTTTGCTATTAGATTTGAAGCTAGATAAATATCTTAACACTTTGCTGTAAAAGGATGAGTCTAGCTTGTCCTTGATTTTTCATGCCATATCGCACAATGATGAGCTATGCTAGTCATACCGCTAATGTTACTGTTAAATATGATAATTGGTATCAAAGAAGTTCCATGTCTCTTCAGCCAAGGTTTACTGGCTTTGAGATGGTTTAACAAAAGGGATGTGTATATACTCAGCAGAACAAACATTGTAATACTGACATCATGGATAATAAAAGAAAGATGGAGAAAGAATATTTTAAAACCAATTATGTGATTGAGTACAATGATGGAAGGGGAAAAATGATAATAAAAATGATTAACTGTTAGCTTATTTTTCAATTCTGTGAGAATATATTTAAAAAAAATTTACGTGTCTGACATTGTACTCTCCAATTAATGTTTTATGTAAATAATAATAATACCAATAAAATCAGAATAGGGAGCTTTCAACTATATATAGCAGAGCAGATCCTACAAAAAGTTACACTACAAAATTATAAAACTTCTGGGCTTCCTTTACATACTGGGACCCCGACTATAGGTTGCAGACTAAAACAGTGACATTTTTCAGAATACATTCCTTCAGCTCAGAATAAAAAAACCCTCTAAGAGGTTTCATATGTTACAAGAATAAAATTAGAAGTGACATTCCTTGGCAGTGTAAACTATGCAGGATTCCTTTGCACTTACCAAAGTGTTTTGAAAAGCACCACTCATTTGAAGACTGTTAATTATTTACTTTATTAAAGTTTTGCTGTAATTTTTTCTTAATTTTAGAGTTTTAGGTATTATTTAACAGTATGGGAAAATGGATATTAACTAAGGATATGTGAGAATTACAAAATGAAACAAGTTTTTTTTTAAATAAAAAATAAGTCATTATTTTATGCTCAGTTTTTCATTGTTAATCTTACCGGGAGGGGTTAATTATGCTAAAATAATTTATGTAAATTCTGGTCTAATAGCATTCATATCTTCTAAAAGAGTTTGTTTACAAAGTTAGAAAGCAATAACAATCACCACAAATTTTTTTATTAGGGAGTTTCCAATTTGTACTTTTTAAACCATTTTGACATGTTCTTCTAAGAGTTGTCAAAATTGGAAGTTAGAGTCAGTGGCACCATAGTGGGTATACAGTCGAACCTCTGTATAATGAAGTTGATAAATCAAGGAAGAAAAGTTCATTATATGGAAAATTCGCTATTTAGATAATCTTTAATATACTTTACTAGCCGTTACCCACCCGCTTCACTGGGTATTTCACAACGTTGCATATATGTATACTGTTTACATATACATTAATTATTGTTATCTAGCATTAAGAATTCGATTGTATTGAAAAATATATTTATAGCTGTTACACTCTCACCCCTTGATATAAAAAAAACATAAATTATAATATCTAATTTCTATTTATGTCTAAAATCAAGGTAGAAAGATTTTTTTCGCTCACTTAACCTAATAATCAAGTGGATTTCCACCAAAGCAACTTTCAGTGGATCTCTACTCCATAAAATAAACATGTGTGCTAAATTTCAAGTCTAAATCTAACAGAGCAAAAACGGAATTTTTATCATCAATACCTCGTTGACAGCATTCTTAGCAGATTCCAATTCAACAAAAGAGACATGCAAACCAAATTTTATTATTATAGTCTTAGCAGTTCAAAAATGGGAATTTTGTCTATCAATACGCCCCAATAACTCACCCGCTTCCCCCTGGAGTTGATTTCCGTAAAATCCATTCTCAGTGGAACTCTATTCAACTAAAGAAAAGTGCTCAACAAATTTGAAGTAAATGAGTTAAATTCAAAAACAGGAATTTTTCTATAACACGCCTTAATCCCTCGCAACCCCACTTCTTTGGGGGTCCGTTTTCGCAAAAATCTTTGTAAAAGGAACTTTATTCCATGAACGGAACATACCTTCTAATTTTCACAAGCAGGTGGTTCTATTAGTTCAAACGCGGAAATATTTATCTATTACGCCCCTTAATCACCCTCAGTGACCCTTGGGGATCAATTTTCCCCAAAACTATTTTGTAGCGGATCTCTACACAATGAAAGGAATTAGCTTACCAAATTTTTAAGACTGTACGTCTAATAGTTTAAAAATGGAAATAATTATCTATAACGCCCCTTAAGTCCCTGCAACGCCACTTAGGAAACGATTTTCACAAAGCCCATCTTATGACAGATCTCTACTCAGTGAATGGAATCTGCTTACTCAATTTCAAGATTTTAAGTCTAATAGTTTAAAAAAGGAGTTAATTGCCTATAACGCCCCTTAATTCTCCACAACGCCACTTGTGAGTCGATTTTGACAAAACCCATTTTGCAGTGGATCTGTACTCTATGAAAGGAATCCACTTACCAAATTTCAAGACTGTGCGTCTAATAGTTTAAAAATGGAAATAATTATGTATAATGCCCCTTAAACCCTCGTAACGCCCCTTGGGGTTCGAACTTTGCAAAATCCGTTCTTGGCTGACGTCTACACCATGAAGGGAACCTACCTACCAAATTTCAAGTTTGTAGGTTTAATAGTTCCGGAGATATCGTGATTAGTCAGTCAGTGAGTGAGTGAGTTGCTTTTCTCCTTTATATATATAGATAAACCACCTAAAACATTTTAAATTCATAAACACTATATTTTAAAAATAATTATTCACACCTTTTTTTAGAATTAATATATGTTAATTTTATATACCTGATCCATTAAAAAAGAAAGAAAAATTGCAAGGAAAGCAAGAAAAAAGAATGTCAAAGAATTCACTGTATTTTCAATATTAAGAAAATAATTTTATACTAAAATTAATGAACTTAAAGTACATTTTATTTATGTTAAAGCATACAAGTAATATTACACACATACATTATTTTATAATTAGGACACGGAATAACTCCACTGAGGGTGAAAGAGGATATCGAAGATGTCTCTAGTGAACTGGGCAATGGGGTTTAAAGGTTGCACTTCTTGGATGAAACGTCCAGAACTGTATTGCTCTCAGCAAGTTTGGATCTAATAAAACCAGTTGAAGATTTATGACCACCATAAAATATATTAAAGAGAGAATAACTTGAAATTTTTTCAGAAATATTTTAAAAAAAGGTAGAACAAAAATTGAATCACAAAAATAAAAATTTGTTCTATAGAAAATACACTTCGCTATAGAGAGGTAATTTTCTGAAGAAAATTGTTAAATGTTCAAGGTTCCAGGAAAAAGTTCGCAATATAGAGGTTCGACTATATATTATACTGAGAAATAACTGTTTACATTGGTTCCTATGTTGAATAAATGCATCCCAGGAGGAATAAATATGTACTTATTGCATATTTGGAGAGAAAGTTAATAAAGCTATATATTTAAGAATGATTTTAATAAATCTCACTGAAAGTGTTGAATTCAAACTTCATTACCCTATACCCTATAAACTAATACTTGAAAGTTGTTTTTGTTATATTACAAATGGTATATTTATATACTGTTTCATAAAACTTTAGTAATTGAGGATTTTTTATTTGTTTGGCGCCATTTATAGCATTTTTAGGTCTTAGGTTGGATAATCATGCTATTATAAATTTTCAAAAATGGACCAATTATTTTATTTTAGGGAAGTTCAAGGAGTTTTTGTGGATTAACTTTTTTAATTTGGCCCCTAATGGTGCATATATTGGGAAGGAAAGATGTTGAGTTATGTCTGAATCAAAATTTAATGAGCTAAAAATACTTTGGCTAAAAAATTGATTTTGCTGTGATATAAATAAATTTCTGTATAAACTTTGATATTTGTTTTTTTAGAAATTAATCTATACAATCTATACTGAATTATTTCATATTTATTTTTGTACTCCTGTTTCTATATTTAGAGTTATGTTTCTTTTTAAATAAGCAATTATAACATGCTATAATGAATATTACTATTATATTATCCATGTTAAGGGTTGTTGCTTACTTACTGTGTTTTTTTTTTAGTTGTAGAAATGGGGGATGATATCAATACCTGTATCCAAGACAGGTGTCTATTTTTAGTAAATCACCAATCCACTGGAGATGTTCCCCTTTTAATGCAAGCCTTTCAAGAAAAAGATACTGTTTTGGAATCTGTTATGTGGATCATGGATCGCATGTTTCGTTATACAAATTTCGGAGCTGTATCAGTTACTCATGGTGACTATTTTATAACGCAGGTGAGATTTTATTTGCTATGCAAACATCTATCCAGCAATCAAAATTTCGTTATTTCCATTTAAAAAAGTAAAAATCATTTAATGTAGTCTTGGTTTCATGGAACCAAACTTAGCAAGATGTCTCAGGATTAACATTGGATTTTAATCTAAAGAATTGTAATTAGTCATTCATTTCTAGAAAGATGATCCCTTTACTTGTGTGTTTGAATTAATTCAAGTGTGCTCATTGGACCAAACTGTGCTCACTCAAGATAATTCAAACTGACTTGTATTGTATGCTGCTGTAAAAAAAAATTGATTTTCTCAAATGGCACAAAAAAATGGAAACAAATTAGTTTTTGCTTGATAAATTTAAATTGTTTTAATGAATGTAAAACAATGTTTCATGTGGTAAAGGGTTTTGGTGGTGTTGGTCAAATTACATTTAGTCAAAAATTCATCCTAGGATAGATAAGGTATTCTTGATCTGTCCATCTTTGAACTCGAAATTCTGGCTCACATTTTCTAAAGCTCAGTAGTGGCAGCGGTAGCTTAATGGTGATGGTCGCGGAAATGTGGCCGGCATGTCATGAGTGATTTCTAGTTATAAAGTAACATTTGTTCAAGCCAACTCTTGACATTCTATCCCTTTAATGTTTTACTTCCTTTATTTAAGTTTAGGGTATCCTATCTCTGATAAATGCAATTAATGAACTCAAGTCAATTATAGTGATTACTTTATTTTTAACCTATGTTATCAGGTTAAAAATGAAAAAAATATCCTTTTTCTCTGTAGTCTTATCTCTAGATGAGATATATTAAGAGATTATTTATGATGCATTTTATTTCTAGTAAATTAACACTTGTGCCACTTGTCCAAATCAGACCTTTGACATTAAAACCAACCAAACAACTCTAGACCCAACTATGTATTTGTAATTGGTATCAAAATAAAGAAATCTGTGTTTGCCTAGAGGGCATTGAGCAGATTCTTCCTGGAATTTTAATATATTAATTCTTAAAGAGGTAGGTAATTAGTCTGTGTCTGCTTTTTCCAAGGCCATAAATTAACTGCTCTGCCTAGCTGATAGACATGTCAATGCTAACCACTGATATCATATTTGACAATGCTTTCCTCTTATGATATTGAAAGGAAATAAGAGAAGGAGAAAAAAAAAATAATCTTAAGAGTAAAAAAAAAACCTGTCAAAAATGTATGCTTTTTTTAAGAAAAAACTCCTGAAGCCTTTTAAGTACAATTTTTACATCTTTTTTCAATATTTCTAGAGCAACCAATTGTATAATTGTAACACAGCTGACTGATACTGCAACATTTTATCATGAAGAAAAAAAATTAAACTATTTTATTCCCTCTAGCAATCATTACTTGAAGTTTTATTTTTCAATTTCTATTATTGCACCACTATTGATTTATTTATACAATTAGAATTGTATACTAACAAGTAAATGGCAATTATCTTAAAGTCGCACATACACACAGATTATTTCCCCCCTCCTTTGTCTGGTAAAAAAAAAGTGAAGAATCTCAGATTAGATTTGTATTGTATTTGATGTCATTTTTCAGGTGTAAAAAAATTTTAAGGTAAATAAAAAGATGCAATTTTTTTGCACATTTTTTTATTTGTTTTATTGCTAACTAAACACTGATGTTGATAAAACTTAAGTTTTTTAAAAAAATCACTGAATACATCTTTTTCCCTTCTTGGCATTAAAAATATCAAGTGTTTAAAAACTTATTTGTTTACTCAAAAGGCATATAGAAGACAATTATATACCGGGGGGTAGAAACCATTAAAACTTGTAATGTGGTTTTTACTAGATTTAAACTTTCTACCGATTCTCATGTTTATTTATGATTTCAGATTTGTTTATGTAGAGTTAATTTCATTTTTGTAAAAATATGCATACTGCAAAAGTTGTTACTTAAATGAAAAAATACTGCCTTATTTTTAGAGATGAATGAAATCTTGACTCCATTGTGCACACTTTTTCCAGTACGAAATACATCTTTTCTCCATTTTTACCCTGGATGATTGGTTGTGGTTTCAGTTTTTGGTATTGAGTTCTCTTAAGACATATTCTATCAACGCATGTTTAAAATCATTTAATTAATAAATTAAATTACAACTTCGTGTAATGTCTGAAATGTTAATCTACGTGAAATCAAATGTATAAAGAAAAACTGATGTTATGTAAAAAAGTGGTTGAGGATTTTCTCCAAAAGCATACAACTAAAATTAAAGCATAAAATTAAAAATATTACCCTCATATGGAATGATATCAGAGTAAAATGGATTACTTCTTTTAATCAAAATAAAATTCATACTTTTAAATTCATATTATTTGATTTTATGTGAATTATTGATTTCCAACATGTGATAGAAGATTACTTCTAAATGGTAAGACTTGTTTGAACATTGATTTATTCATCAAGCTGTACATATTGGATAGAAAAAAGTGCATTCTATTTTGTAAAAGTACAATTTCATTGAATGATATAGGAAATGTGGGAAAAACAGTAAGACTTGTTTGAACATTGATTTATTCATCAAGCTGTACATATTGGATAGAAAAAAGTGCATTCTATTTTGTAAAAGTACAATTTCATTGAATGATATAGGAAATGTGTGGGAAAAATATTCCAATTTTGTGTTTGACTAGCTATTGATTTGGCAAGTAATTTTTATATTTACATTTTTAAAAATGGTCATTCATTCTGCAATTAATGATTTACGCATAAATGAACAAAAGAACTTCAAGATATGTAATATATATGTGTTCATTAAGAAATATAATTTCTCAAATATACTTTTAATGATTTATTTAAATTGTTTTACTTGATTTTCATTGTTGATAGAACCTTAATGTGTATTGAGAAGTTCCATTGGATCAGAGGTTAAAGATGATTTTTTTTATAATTTTTTTCAGCATGGGTAGAAGAGTTAAAATTTAAGAATAAAGCTATTACTATATTCTCTCTACATTATTGTTATTTTTAGGGTAAACATGTTCGTGACTACCAGATGAAGCGGCTTAGAGACCATTTACTTAAAGTATTCATTGGTCGAAATAGAAAATGGATTATTCTGTTTCCTGAAGGTGGTTTTCTATCAAAGCGGTTAGAAACAAGTGTTAAGTAAGCATTTTGAATGAATCATTTGTAAATATTTCAGCTTTCCTTTATTTTCCTGTGTACTAAAATACTTAGTAAACATTAAAATTTTTTGTTTATTTTACTTATTATATTGATTCAAGATGTAATTTGTTCTTGTACTGACTTACAACACTGTCAGTCAACTTCATCAAACAAAAAAAAACATCGCCAAATCCAAGGACATCACCAAATGTTGTCATTGTATGCATGTCGCCGTCGTGCATTAAAAAGTTGCATATTTGAGTGTTTGAATTTTAGCCTTAATACTGTAAGCATTTTTTTTATCTTAAAAAATTTGAGTTCTATTTTAACTTTAGGCAAAGATATCTTTGTTAAAATTGCTTTTATCATGTTATCAAGATTTGTTAAAAACATAATTAAGAAGTTTAGCTGTGTTAAGGCGTCACTGTCAGCTGCTGTCGTTGTTATTTAATATTGATTATTATATTATTTAATATGAAAGTCTGTTATTCTTGCCTTTTATGGAGATGAAATCAAACAAAGCCATTTAATTAGCTTTTAGTATATTTGTATAATTTGTACTCTCTTGTTTTTATTTCTATCACATTAAGATAAATATGTGTAATAAATAATATAGTAGGTTTTACTGGAAGTAAAATATAGAAAACTGATTTGTTTGTTATAACAAATTAACAGTTTATAGTTATATATAATTTCTTAAAATATTTGTCATTGTGTAGTTTTTTATTTTTTTATTTTCCAATATTAGTTGTACTGTTTTATGTAAATGAAGAAAATTAAAGGTAAAGCTAATGTACCTGTCTATAAAAATAGAATTATATTCCATGTTGCTAATTAAATCATGGATGTTTTTTAAGTGATGATTTTTTTCAGATATGCCACAAAAAATAACTTTCCTGTATTGGAACACGTTACCCTTCCTAGAATTGGAGCTATGGAGGTCATTTTAAACACTCTCCGCCCTGATGGAAATTTAAAGGATATTATTGATAATGAAGTAGCTTTATTAAATGGTAAGTGTGCAACACAGTTTGAATGTGTCTGAAACAATTTTTATTGAATTATGTTAATGTTTGTTTTTATTAAAAGAACTCAAAATATTAACATTTTGATGAATAGAACATATAATTTGTGAACATGCAGATTTTCAGCAAAAAGATTTGTCATGGATTGTGCTTATTTCATTGGTAAATTTAATGTTATGTGCAAGGTTTGTAATTATAAGTAAAATAATAAAGGGAATGTGGTTGTATCTTATTTTGGTACACCCTTTGGCAAAAAGTTATTTAACGTCGAAAGTGACGAAAAATTCATTAAAGTTGTATCCATAATTTTTGGTAACCTTATTGACTATATAAAAGCATGAACTTTAACCATTCTCCCTTTAGGAAACAGTTTCTGATGTTCATTTCAATATTTTTATTTGATGGACATGGAAGCTTTAAAGTATTTTTTGTGAAAATTGGATTTATCCAATTAAAGTATTGTCCATTGGCTAGTCACTGTTTTTCCCTGCTGAATGTCTGTTTAGTCAAGAATTATTGGTTGAAATAGGTAGTAATCTGGAGAATACGGCAGATGGGATAGCATATCTTGTTTAAATGTTTTTGAGTAGTTTTTAACTGGCACTGCAGCATCTGGTCAAACATCATTCAGTCCTTTGCTTCTTTAATGCTTGTCTGAAATGCATCAGTTGTAGTCAATAGCAACCATCTGTAATTATTTCATTTAGTTTTGGTAACTCATAATGAACTACACCCAGCTGATCCTACCAAGTACAGATTATTTTCTTTGATCCATCAAAATTTGGTTTTGCTCCTCCTTTGAAACAGCTGACGAGCAAAATACCAAATGCAGGCAGAATATGAACAAACTGAAGGTCAGGTTACTTAAACTATCTATGTTCAGTTAAAATGTAATGGACACGGGGGGGGGCATCTAGTGATCATTAAAAATTGTTCCAGCTTAAAATGTGCTTATGCACTGCTCATTTGCTTATTTTGTTCTTCTGAAATGCATGGATGAACCACCCAGCTACGAGAGATGCTTATGCTGAATGCATTTATGATTCTTCTGTTGAAAAGAGGTTAATAATTTTTTGTGTTAGATAGATGGATAAACAAGAAACCTATGGTAGTAAGTTGTACAAACCAGGCTACATGTGATTGGACATGGCTATGCATGGCATGGCATGCTACATGGCCTTATCACTAATGGCCGATATTGTCTTATCTTTGGACACTGCAACCATAGATATCACAGGTATACAAGTCATTCTTCGATTCCACTTGACTTCTGTAGAAATATATTGATCTTCACAGGGGATCATACTTTTTGAATGACTGGCAACAGGTTTTTGAACCACTGCTTGAATTGTTTGTAATTCTTTTCATAATCATGAAAGGACGGATTGATCAACATAAAAAAATAACACATTTGATTGTCCTGTTCCTAGACTTCCCATAGAACATCAGCAATCACTATCTGCCATTTGTCTTTTGGAAGCCAGGTTGAAAGCAATGGCATGTCTTTGAAAACTAATCATACAAAATTTCTAAACACTTGTCTGCACTTACACACCTTAATCATTCACAATACTGATTTCTTATGCAGCTGCCCCTTTTGTATATTTCTTAACACAAAATTGTAATTGGCTGTTACATAATATATATGCATACTTTTATCTGCTTCTACAGGGAATTGCAGCCTCTCAAATCCAGATTGGTTTCCAAAAGTTAACAGTCCTCTTCATGCCTAACTTTTGGCAGTAAATGAACATAAGTTTAGCCCTTTTAATTTTATATGTATAGTTTTTAATTATTTTATTACTTTGTATTTTAATTCTGCGAGAATGATGAATATTTAATATCATTAGTGATCTTAAGCTATGCTGTGTAATACCATTAAGAATTTTTAATCTCTTATAAGCTCTTTATTAAAGAAATTACTTCTATGTTAACCATCTTGTAATTCAAGGATAAAGTTGAGAATTGTAATTGTGTCTATTTTGAATTGGAATTAAAGATTAATTATACTCATTTTTTTCAGTATTTTGATTTTTTATTTTCAAAACCTTTTTTTAATCTAGTCTCTTATTTCAACTTAAAATCCTTCGATGCTTAAAAGGGGAGCTTCAGAAGCAATTAATTTCTAACATTTAGTTTATAGTTACTTTTATTATTTTTGTGCTTAATGTGCTATTATATTTTTAACTCAAGGGAAAAAAAAGAAAAAATTCTTAACTCATTTATTGAATTTAAAATCCGTTTTTTATGCAGCTATAGGATGATGCCCGTACAACATTCCATCAAAATGATAAATTAGGGTTAACTTATTAAGAATGTTACTAAATTTCATACTCATTATGGGAAAGGTGTGTTTCACATACAACATTTAATCAAATTTCTTTAATATCTGTAAATATTTTAATTCAAATTTTTGCTGCAAACAGGTACAGCGGAAGAATGTGAACCTCTGAAGTGGGTTGTAGATTTAACAGTTGCTTATCCAGATCCACAGAGACCTGTAGACTTGCTTGCAATTTGTGCATCCAACCGTCCTCCTTGCTCGGTATACTTGCATTACCGCTGCTATCCCATAAATGAAGTGCCCATGGACAATACAGAGTCCTTAAGAAACTGGACTTATGACCGCTGGTGTGAAAAGGAAGAAATGTTAAAAGAGTACTATACAACAGGAACGTTTCCACACCTGCCTGTCAGTCAAAGAAAAAACGGAACTTTTGATGATCATATTCAAAGATCACATGATGTTACAATGGAATTCCGACAAATTGTCTTTTTCCACACTGTTTTTATTTCATCCACTTTATTTCATTGCTACTTGTTATACAAGGTGTGGAATTACTGCCAGTATTAGAAAAGAGTTGATGCAGAATTTGTTGCCTTAAAAATTGGAGCTTGCAAAGCCATTTTATGGAATGCATGCTTTCTATATGGAGAATTATAGATACTTGTTTTTATAACATATTTTAATTTTGAATCACAGTGAATTAGTTGATCTCTACTTTTAAATGCATAATTTTTTTACATTAATTGTGACATGCATAAGGCAGTGAAACCTTACATTGATGTTTGAAAGCATATTTTTTATAATGTCTCTCCACTCTGTATATCATTTAGTTCCACAGCGTGCTCTTGAATAAATTTGTTTGCTTTAGCTTTTTCTAAAGAACTACAGTGTATAACATATGTTATAATTCAGATGCTATTTTCCAAACTTGTATCTGTTGTGAAGTTAAAAAGAATAGCATTTGATTGTTATTGTTTGTACTTGTACCTGTGATAATTCTGCACATGTTAAATCTGTGATAATTGTGGTAACTTGTTTTAATAATTTAACTCTTTCAAGTTATTGTTCTCGATTCACATCTTCGGTAACTAACCGTTAGAGAAGAAATTTCTACACTCAGTGGTATTGTAATATTTAAAATTCATTTGAAAGTTTTGGTAGAAATGTCAGTTATTGTAATGTGTAGTGATATTTTGGATTAAGTTAATTTCATTTCATTTTTTTTTTCCTTTTAAAATTTCTCCATGAACACCGATTTTAGTATAAATGTACATCATAAAAATAAATACAGTTCAACATCATTTTGGTAAAGGATAAACTAAAATTTGTCTTGGTACTTATTAGTAGTCATTTGTTTTCATGTTTACATTTAAATTGGTCATATATTTATTTTTACTTTTGTTTCTATTCCTATGTTCAATTTCTACTTAATTGATTCTACAGCTTTTTACTTTTAAGGTAATTTTGATTGATTATTTAAGTCTTAAATCTTGTTTAAACCTGATATGTGTTTATTAAATTAAGAAAAAATTATGAAATTTTTCAAAATTTGCTGAGAAGTACCATCTGTACATACATTTTTCAAATGTTACAAAGGGCATTAGTTTACCATATCTTGGTTTTATTTAAATATTTGTATGCTTATACAATAAAATTAAATTGATTACACTATAAAATAAGTGGAAACAATCGTTTCCTGTGATATAGAATTAAATTTAAAAAATTCGAAACCCATGCATGACCTTCTAAAAGTCATGTTTTTTATCACATAATTTAATATCATGGAGCTATTTAATATCATGATATTGCTGTTGAGATAACTTCTTGGAGAAAATAGGAAATCTATATCATCTAAATGGAAGAAAAAAAATTATGGGCTAATTTTTTCCCCAATCTACCAAGAGTTATTTAGATTGTTATGCGATCAAAGTTGTTATGAAAAAGGCTTTGCTGTTTTAGCAGCATTTTAGAATATTTTGCATCATTGAATTTGTGTTTAGATCTGGAAACTAGTCATTTATAACTTTCTCCAAACTAAATAAAAATTTTAGACTTGAAATTCATGTTTGGAACTTTGAAGCTTTTCTTTACTTCTGAAACTTGAATATTATTGATAATATCATTAAAACTGTGAAAAATTCAAAGCGCATGAGTGGAAAAATTCTGGATCACAATTTTGTAACTGAAATTTGGAGAGGGAAAAAAAATAAAAACATTTGCGGAAAAATGTTGAAATTAACGAAAAAACTAAACTTTTTTATTTCTAAGTATGGAGATTACTTAAAAAAACATTATGGAAAATATTATATTTGTAGCTTATTTTAAATGTCTTAAATGAATTTACTGTAGATTTGTTAATAGTTTTTGTTTGCTTTTATGTATGCTGTCTTCGTTTTAATTAAAGGTGGAATCTTAGTATCTTAATTCAAATTGAATCAACAATTACATTTCTATTGCTTTTTATTATGTAAGAAATACAAGTTGTACTTAGGTTTATCTATAATGTTTACTAAATCATAACAAAACACGCATAATGGCATTAGCTTTTTGACTTGAGTATTGTCTTATCATTATTATTCCATTACATTTCGTTATTTTCATGTGAATCATACATAGTTCTAGTGTTTTGATTTTTCTCTATAATGACCATATCATAAAAATATTTTAACTCTGCTTAATTTAGTTGGTACCTTTTGATATGTTGAGCTGTATTGATTTTTTGAACATTAAAATTTACTTTTTTTCTTAATTGTATTATATTGTAATAACCAAAAATTGGGACATTTTTCTATGCATGCTAGAGCTGGGTCATGTTTCAATTTATTAATTTTCATATTCTGCTTATTTCTGATTTTTCTTCAAATAATTGTGAATGCTGTTTGTGTGACTTTCAAATATTGAAATTTATGTACATTACATATTGGAATGAAAATCTAGTAAGTGCTATATTTTCTTTTTAAGAAAAGCACAATTTGTTTGTATTGTATTTGATTCATATGAATGGGAAAATTTCTTAATACGGAAATGATGTATCATTGATTTTATATACCATAAAGTTATTTTATAGATTTAAAGAAAATAATGTGAAGTAAAAGGGAAAATGTCAGGGAATTATGAATAATTGATCCATATTTGATTATATGTATCAGGATGAATTTTTTTTTCAATCGAAGGAAAGGTATTCTTTGCTTAATTTAAATTTCTGAGTGACTAAGATATTTATATTACTCTTTTTGTAATTTTTTTCCGTGGTGTTTCAGAATTTTTCTTTATTGTAATTTTTTATATATTTGTAAATATTGTGTAAAAATCTGAATTTTTGACCATGTACTTTTTCAATGTAGAAATTAAAGGAACAAAAATCTTGGTTACTCAGAAATTTATAAAATGTTTCTTGAAAAAGAATTCAGGAAACGAACAATATGTTTGAAACCATTGATTATATGTAGACCATCTTAACAGTATTTGTTACATTCGAACCTTAAGTAAATTGTTTAAATTATCAGATTTTTATAATTGTTTTTACTGTTTATTTGCCATATTTCTAAATTGCAGTAAACTTTCTTAATGTTAGCATCTTCTACATTTATGGTTTTGTTAAAAATTAAATTTGTATGCGTCTTTCTTTTATGCGACAAATCATATCTTACAATGGCACTTAATTGTTGCTTTGGAATTGTAAATAAAAAAATTGCTATTGTGTAAATAAATTAAATGTGTGTTATAAACTGATTCATTCTAATTTGTGGGTTTTATTATAATTTTTCATAAATATGTGCTATAAACATCAATTATTTTATTAGTTTTTTAAAAGTAGTTTTACAAGATTCAACAGTAACAATTTTTAAATATTTTATGTATATATATAATTAGGAAATGAAATGATATTGACTGTAGAATAGCAATATTTTGCTATGAAGGTAAATAATGTAACTGATTACTAGTATGGTAAAGCAATGATTAAAAATATATTAAAGTATTAAGAATAAGGAATGATTAAATTATGATATAAATTAGCTTTATATGTATATATGTATATAAATCGATTTGAATATTATCCTGCCAGACAACAAACATTTCAAGAAAGAAAAAAATCTGTTTTGTTTTAAAGATAACATTTTCACACTGGTTAGTGAAAAATCAAGGAAAGTGTAAAATTTTATTGGTAATATTTTGGGTACTTATGTATTAGCCCATTGACCAATAAATTAATACCAAAATTTATTAACATAATTAACTCAATTTACATTTCATTAATATCACTTATTTTAACAAAAATACATTTTAAATAAGATAAATAGTGTTCAACAACAGTTAGTCCGCTTTTAAATAAGCACATTGTACCCATTAACGCACTATTTTTTGTTGTTGTTGCTATGATCCCGTAACTTTGGAAGTACTCCTGTGTTTATATTTTCATGAGAAGTTAGGTCCCAAACTTTAATAATCTTTCACAAAAAATAGGAGAAAAGAAAAGACAACTTATTAACCAGGTGTTGAAGCATGCATGGAAATACCATTTTTTTTTTTTTATTGACTAGATCAAAACATTTGACAAAAATGGTCAACGGCTAATAGGCAAGTACTTTTTTTCATTCAACAGTTATGGACAAACTCCAAAGGTGCTATGGTATTGTATTGAATAAGGTTTCATAAATGATCATTTTAATCTTGTGTGTGTGTTACGTTTTGCTATCATTAAAAAGGCATTATTTTATGTGTTAATGTGAAAGTTTTTGATATTTAATTAAGTTATTTTAATATTAATGTCTAGTTGTAATAATCAAAAGTATATATTATAAATATCGAATAAGAAAAAAAACAACGAATACAATGCTTACTCTATATCAGTCAATTTGAATGTATGAGTATAATGCAAAACATGTATTCAGTTTTATGTGTTATACTTTATTTAATAAATTAGCAATGTAGAAAAGTAAGATATTTTATATCAATATACACTTTTTAATTGCATATTTCTGAATAAATTTGTTGTGCTTAAGAAAACGATGTTAATTTTTTTAAAATAAAAATTGACATATTTAAAATGAACATTAAATCATGTTTTTATTAGCCTAAAGTTGTGCCAGAACTTCAAACTATTTGTTAGCGAATGTTTTTTTTTTTAAACAAAACTTCTATATTATGTTTTAATATAATACTTGTGTATGAATCTCTCCTAAGGCTAAAGTTTACTGGATTAAAAAAAAAAGAGTTTCTCTAATGTATTCGAAACACTAGTTATTCATCCCGAAGCATCATGATTACTAATTTGTGAGTCCACTTGATATTTCTTAGTGAAATTCAATATACATATAAATATTTTAATATAAATTTCCACTAGAAAAAAAGGTTAATGCACATTGTAAAATGGTATTAATAGGCTTTATTTTTTGATGTAGGAACATATCCTAAATCTGTAAATAAGTCTATTTTCACTTGGAGTATGTGACACTGGATTCAACAAAATTAATTATATTATATATTCCTGATAGGATGTTTTAGTGATTGAACAAACAGTCCTTTGATCATTACTCATGTTGAGTGTTAAAAGTTATGGAAAATAATACATTGTGATAAGATCCAAGAGTGCATTATATATAATTCTAGTGTTAAAAATATGTATTTTAAGTGTGTGAAATGCTTTATGGGCTTGAGCTTTTTTCTGATATATGTATATTTCAGACTGTAAAGACTTCTTTGAAACTGGTTATATGTGATTTATTGAAAGCACCAGTTTAACCTTGAAACATCCAGTACCTAATAATAATACTAATTATGTAATCAATTATTGGTGCATATTTTTTCACACATCGATGTTTTGAAGTTTATGTCATAAATCAAGTCTTTTATATTCACAATTTTTACAAAAAATTTTACATTTTGTTTTACAAAGCTTTGTTTTTCTACTGCCAACTGGTA
This sequence comes from Trichonephila clavipes, assembly GCA_019973935.1. Classification (NCBI taxonomy): domain Eukaryota; kingdom Metazoa; phylum Arthropoda; class Arachnida; order Araneae; family Nephilidae; genus Trichonephila; species Trichonephila clavipes. Next base: position 494,424 of record BMAU01018921.1, read on the forward strand.
TATGTAAACTAAGAGTATGTACCATTAGCTTTTTTTCTTATTATACAAGTTTATGCTGCGTTTAATTGTGTTAATGTTAGCTTTCTGTACTATCTTATATTTTTTTGCAAATTGAATTTTCTACAAATTTTGTGGATAAAATTGACTTGTCTCCCCGGACTAGCATGCATATAGAGGTGCTTTGTATGTTATGTTGCAGAAGTGTCAAATTTACTGAGTTGAAAAATATTTCGAAAGAAATGAACCTATACTTGTTGCCTTACTACTCTGTGATTCTGTTATTGCATTTCTTGCCATCTTAAATATAAGATTTTAAAATCAGTGCCATTGTTATCCATGTTATGCCAAAGGTGTAGAATTTTCTTCATTTCACTTCAATGCATTTAATTTTTACTAAATAAAGGTTTCGACTAATTTAACCCTGTAAATATACATCCCTTTTGTTGAATAATATATATCATGTTTTTTTTTGTTTTGTTTTTTTGTAAAATTCTTACCACTTTGGCTGACTGGGTGGTATTTGTACTTAATACCAATCATTCTATGAAATTGAAAACAGTATGAAATGAGAAAAAAAAAATCAAAGTACATTTTATAATATTTTCTAAAAGTAGACCTGCCATAAAATTTTGGCATTTGTAAAGTGAATAAATTTGCATGTAAATTAACAGATTTGAATCAACAGAATAGAAATATACTTATGAGCGAAATAAAGCATATGTTTTGTCTTGATTTTTAATTGAATGTTTCATTTGCAGTGAATTGTTAATGAATACTCGACTTCTGACAGTTCATACAGAAATTAAAAAAATAGCCAAATACAATTAAAATAAAACAGGATTTTTTTTAAGTTTTCATTATTTAGTGTGGCAAAAATGTTTTAGGAGCATATGCACAGTTTAGCTGCTAAAAATTTTCTCGTATAAACTTATTTTGACTTGGTTGGAAGCGAGATATTCTTTTTTTTTATTTACACTTTTCGAATATTAGATTCATCATTTGCAGGTAAGAGTGCTCTTTGAGATAACAAATAATATAAAAAAAATAATTAAGTCAATTCCTACTTAGATCAACAAAAAATTTTTTTATTTTAGTTACTTTTTATTGAATAGTTACAATTAATATAAATATTATATACATATGACAGAATTGCAACATTAAATGGTAATTCATTTTTATTCATTATCATTAAAGTATCGTATTGTCATCCAAAACAATAGTGTCTATAAAATTTGAGTTCAACTGAATGCTTTAAAACGTGAGAAAAAAACCTTTTCAAGTGTTGACACAAGTCGCCAAAATGGTCACTAAGTAGCCAAAAATGATGCCAATGTGGCTGTAATTGTAATTCTTTAAATAACTAGTTTTAATCAATTAATTTTTATTAATTATAGTTAAATTACTATATTGTCATCCAAAATAATCATGTATATAAAATTTCAACTCAATTGAACACTTTAAAGTGTATTTTATTAACGATTGAAAATTCCATCAAGATAAATAAATAAATATATAGAGCGTGAGCTAATTGTAGGAATTGAAAACTACCAGTTAGGACATTAAGTCTGTCAAGGCTGAAAGCCCTCACAGTGGTGTGGTGAGGATATTCGGAGAATAAAGTCAGTCGCACATCTCTTGACATACAGGTTTCGACAGGGAGATTCTCTCTTGCTTGCTCTTTAATATTGCACTTGAGAAAGTAATTCGTGATTCAAATGTCAATAGTAGTGGACATATTTCTTCTAAATCTGTACAACTTTTAGCCTATGCTGATGATATTGATGTGATTGCTCGTATTCTCCCTTCTCTGAAAGAGGCATTTCTTGCCCTTACAATTGCAGCAAGTCGAATGGTAATGTAAATGTAAAGAAAGACTAATGTTATTCTGAAGAAATAATGAGAGTGCCATTAAAAAACAATTTTTCAAAATGAAAGCTGTACCAATCAAAATTTGTCTTTCTTAACCCTCTTCTGGTTGGCTCTCTTCTGAAAAATCATTCCGAAAGCGTTTACTTTTCTTTTGCAATCTCCTTCAAAAATGCGACAGACTTCATTCCTTTCCCCCTTTTAAAACTTGGGAGGTCTAAAGGGGACGATTTTAGGACTTGTTCGTCCTCTTTGTTAAGTGAGAACCAAGAGGTCACTCGTTTACAGCTGTTAAGTTGCCTTGGGCAATCTTGTATGAAAGATGTAGGTCCGCTTGGTTTTTTCCCCCTATCTGTTCAAACACAGTAAAACTACAACAAAATGAAGAGTAAAAAAAAATGAAATAAATGGCGTCTTAAAAGTTGATAAATAATTATATTTTCTTCAAACAAAATTTATTTTTCTGTCAATTTACTGATAAATCACAAATATACATTACATACCCTACATTAAAAACCATATAAGTAAACAAAAAAAAAATCAGCACATTCACATAATAAGTATTACCAAGAACTATCCTAAAAATATATGTTAAACAATACATAAAATAAAGTTTACATACAACACGAAATACACATGAAAATTCACCTCCATACGAAGAAATACATATGAAAATTCACCAACTCATAGTTTAGAAAAGAATTAAGATCCATGATACAAACAATATTCTTTTAACTTTTTCTCACTCTCTGTATTCCGGTAGTAAATAAACTAAAATTATCTCACTATGAATATCAAGCTTCTCAAATAACATTCACGAATCACTAAGAGTACCCCTGAAAACAGCATACTAAATACACAAATCAATCAATAATAGACGATTTCCTAGCAAAAACTATGGAAATTCCACTTTTAAACATATACTAGCCGTTATACCCGTTCTTCGCGCGGGTGAACTTAATAATTAAAAAATACAGACTGAAGGATGAAGTTTTTAATGAGTTAATTTTACGTGAATTGTATAAATTAAACAAAAAAAAAAAAAGCTTTTTACATAACTCAGCTGAACGAAAAAACCATGTTTGCTAAATTTTATGTCTTTAGATATAATTGCTGATTTTTTTATTATTGTAATTATTATTTATGACGCCCCGTAACTTTCTTGTGGGTCGATTTTTGAAAACACCTACCTATTCAGGAAAAGTAACACATTGTTACAAATTTTGTGTAATAAACGCTTAAAATAGTGTAAACAATTTTTATCTGGATGTGTAATACGTTAATATTACTTTCTGATGCATTTATTTTATGTTAAATAGCTATTACTCGCGACTTCGTCCACGTGGAATTTAACAAAAAAGTGTTTATTCACTTCGCAGAGTTTACGAAAACTTTTCTTCTACTTTGTGAATCTATGTTTTTTTTGTTTTAAAGGGAAGGGGATGAAAGGGAAGCGTGATCTTTGACACTGTCGATGGGGTGAGGACTAAAATCTTTAGGATCAAAATAGATCTAAGTAGCAAGTAGGGTAAAACGCGAACACAAACGAAGCCACCAGGAAGGGGGTGAAGAGGACGCATGACCTTTGACACTGTCAATGGAGTGATGACTGTAAAATCATTAGGATCAAAGGACGTGAATGGGAATCGTCGGGAGTGGCAGCAACCTAATCAAGCAAAAAAGTTTGATATAACTGCTAGAAATCGTTGAGACAGAAGGCTCGTGAAATAAAATAATCCCTATTGAATAAAAAGAATCCCTATTGAATAAAAAGAATCCCTACCGAATAAAAATAGTCCCTACTGAATAAAAAGAATCCCTACTGAATAGAAATAATCCCTACTGAATAAAAATAATCCCTATTTGAATCGGACATGGCTCACTATTTCATTAGTTTTAATTTTATTTTCTCGGAATCCTCTATTTTTTTTTTCTAAAATAAAAGTAGCCTAAGTTATTCCTTATAACATTAGCTATCTGCCAGTGAAAGTTTCGTCAAAATTGGTCCAGTCGTTTCAGAGATTAGCCGGAACAAACAAAGAGACAGAGATAGATAGACAGACAAAAATTTAAAAAATTGATTTTTTCATGCAAGTACCGTATATACTTTTAAATGCATTTAGTAAAAAGCTGTTAATTTCAAATAACAAACAGACACTTCATTTTTTTTGTGTTTTATATGTATAGATGCATATACAAAATTCACGAAAAAAAAAATAATAAGGATACATTATGCTCCATCAATGTCCAACCTAACAAAGGATGATTTTACTTCCGTACAAAGTCCAATTTCAGTGTTCGCTTGGGGGAGACAAATGTCCAGTTCCACTCCTGTTTTAACTGAGGGGGGGCATTCTCAGCATTGTTTTCTCCTTTAGTCCCCCAAGTGCTCCTCATTCACGCTAGATTAAGGACCCCGAGCGTTTCCCATTTTCGGTTCCAATTTCACCTCTTAACTTTTCGCCAGCAGCCGTCCAGCGGAGATGTTTGTCGTGTGTTCTCAATTTAAGTCGCAATCGTTTCCTCATCTGGATTTTCGTGATCTTTCGATTCTCTCTTTCTCGAAATAATTGCCGCACCTTCATAATACCAATTCGTTTGATAAAATCTGGCAGTTTCCAAGCAAGTTTTTCTATTCCTCCTTTATCCTGCGAATATTTACGTTCAAAACTCCAGTGCTGGGGTACAAGTACAATGTTCCTTGAGGCTTTTAAATTCACTTTATGTTGTAATTTGGAAACTGTCATTCTGCTTAATTTTTTTAGTTTTCTCTTAGGCACACACAATTTCGGCTTTTTTTCTTCAATTTCATCATCATCATCTAAGTCCACTCGCTCTTTACTAAGGATTACGGGATTAATATGTCCTTTAGCTTTATCTTTTATTACATCTACTGGTGTTTCTTTAATACGTCTTATCCTCGGCAGAAATTAGCGGTACATTGGATGAGTCTCTAGATAAACCCTTTTCTTCCTCAACAGTGACAGGTTGTGCTACAGTATCTGGATCCACACTAAGCATCTGGACTTGTTCACTTTTAAACACAAGAACCTTTTCGATTGCTTGAGGTACCTCCATGTCTTTGTAAAGGACAGTTTTTGTAGAGATTTTCTCTCGCTAGATGGCTGCACCTGTCAACTGTTTTTCGAATTCGCTAAACGTGATATTGGCAAGATAGAAATTAATTCTATTCAAATAAATGTTAAACTTAAATAATAATTGTTAAACTTATTTTATATAAATGCATTTAAATTCTGTTAATTTTTAAAATGGTTTTCATAATTTATATTTCTGTTTTTATATTTTTCTTTACTCATGTAGTCGTATCGATTGTATTATGCTTAACTGCAGCATAACTGTGTAAAATACTAAAAACGTGGCATATTTCTGTACAACTTGGAGATCTATCTTTGCCGCCTTTGAATGAGCACGCAGAATAAAATTCCAGTAGATTTTGATAAAGTTTAATGTTTGAATTAAATGAAAACTCAACACACTTGAGTATTTATTAGAGTGCTATGAAACAAGCACCTAATAACTGGTGACCCTGGATTTTTTTTTTACTGGAAAATGACAAAATAGCGCATTGGCTAACAAGATCGTGGAGATGGCGCTAAGAACAATTGATGCTGCAGTGGTTCAAAAAAATTCCCTAAGAGTGGATGAACTCCTCTCTAAATTAGTAAGTCTGGAAGAACAACTTGCCTCTTTGAAGCTACAACGGAGCTCTAGCCCTCATCACCATCAAGTCCGGAGCTCTAGCCCTCATCACCATCAGAGGAGTAGAAGTCGCAGCAAATCAAGGCGCCGCTACAATCCTCAGGGACGATATTGCTTCTACCATTTCCGATTCGGGAAGAAGTGCCTCCCTGGTAAATGCGTACAGCCGTGCAGTTTCAATGAGCCGGGAAACGAATCCCAGCAGTAGACGCCGCGGCGAGTCCTGCTGCTGACATTTTAGGCCGCAAATTCCGGTTATTTGTCAAGGACAGAGAAACCGGATGTCAATTCCTTGTGGATAGCGGAGCAGACGTCTCGATCCTCCCTTGGACAAAAACGAAAGGTGAGTGCCAAGCCTCTCAATATAAACTGTATGCTGCTAATGGCACTGAAATTCCAACATATGGTCTAAAAATTCTCACGCTGGATCTAGGCCTAAGACGCCCATTTCAGTGGCCGTTTATTATTGCCAAAGTTAAGCGAGGAATCATAGGTGCTGATTTCCTTCAAAAATTCCAGTTGCTAATAGATCTGCACAACAGGAAATTAATCGATGGAGTAACCAATCTTTCAATTAAAGGAGAAGTTGCTACCATCCAAGAAAATAATGATCTCAGCACGGTCAATAGAGCCTCCAAGTACTTCAACCTGCTTAAGTTGTATCCTGATTTAACCAAGCCAAACTTGGTTAACAGAGTTGTTAAACATGAAGTAAAGCACCACATCATAACAACTGGCCAACCGGTTTATTCGAAGGCAAGACAACTAGCCTCTGATAAGTTGAAGCTGGCGAAGCAAGAGTTCCAATTTATGCTGGACAACGACATTATTAGACCCTCAAAATCTCAATGGGCAAGTCCATTGCATTTAGTAAATAAAAAGGATGGCACATTAAGACCATGTGGCGATTACAGGCGACTCAACGCACAGACAATACCAGATCGATATCCAATTCCTAGAATTGAGGACTTTAATCACATCCTGAAGGATAAAAATATTTTCCAAGATAGATCTAGTAAAGGCTTATTATCAGATACCTATTGCTGAGGAAGACAAAGAAAAACTGCCATCACCACCCCATTTGGCTTGTATGAGTTCAATACTATGAGTTTTGGACTGAGGAATGCTCCTTCAACCTTCCAACGTTTCATTACTGAAGTACTGTATGGACTCGACTTTGTTTTCCCGTATCTTGATGATGTACTTGTTGCCTCATCTACTGAAGAGGAACACAGTGAACACCTAAAAATGGTATTTGAAAGATTCCAGCAATATGGACTTCGAATAAATGTTTCCAAATCAGTGATGGAGCTGCCCAAGTTGAATATTTGGGATTTCTGATCACTGCAGAAGGTTCACGGCCATTGCCAGAAAAAGTTCAAGCTATCTTCAACTACAAACTACCAGAAACTATTCATGACCTGCGAACTTTTCTGGGCATGATAAATTTTTACCGAAGATACCTAAAGGATGCTGCTAAGACCCAAGCACCTCTACATGAACTGTTAAAAGGAGCGAAAAAGAAAGACCGCAGAAAAGTGCATTGGACTGATGACACCAGGAGAAGCTTCGAAAAATGCAAAACTGACCTTGCCGAAGCTGCTCTTTTATCCTTTCCAAGATCTGGACTACCCCTATCACTTTGCACAGATGCATCAGATTTTTGCTGTGGGTGCAGTACTCAGCAATTAGAAAACGAGAGTTGGAAACCAATAGCCTTTTACTCAAAGAAGCTAAATGAAACACAAACAAGGTATAGTACCTATGACCGAGAACTATTGGGAATATACCTTTCAGTGAAACATTTCAAACACCTGCTGGAAGGGAATGATTTTGTTATATATACTGACCACAAGCCTCTAACTTTTGCATTTAAGCAAAAAAATGAAAAAGCATCACCAAGACAACAACGACAACTTCAATACATTTCAGAATTTAGTTGTAACATTCAACATGTATTGGGTAAAGATAATGTTGTTGCAGATGCCTTATCCAGAATTGATTCAATTTCTGAAATCAACTTTGAGGAAATTGCAGAAGAGCAAACTACTGACGAAGAGTTGCAAAAATTATTGCACAACAATTCTTTAAAATTTAAACCTTCGACATTGCCATCTGGGAAAAAACTTTGGTGTGACATCTCAACACAAAAAAATTAGGCCTTACATTCCACAAAAATTCAGGTTTCAAATATTCCAACTAATTCATGGCTTAGCTCACCCTGGTATTAAATCTACAGTTAAACTGATGATTGAAAAATATGTCTGGTCAGATATTAAAAGCAAGTCAGAGAATGGGCAAAAGCTTGCATTAGATGCCAAAAATGTAAAGTCAGCAGGCATACAAAATCCAAATTAGGAGAATTCGAACAACCAGATGAAAGGTTTAGTGTAGTTCACATAGATCTCATTGGAAAACTACCACCTTCAGAAAAGATGCAGTATTGCTTAACCTGCATTGACCGATTCTCTTGCTGGATGGAAGCAATTCCTATACCTGAAATAACAGCTGAAATAGTTGGGAGAGCATTTTATGAGAAATGGATTTGCAGGTTTGGAGTACCTGCCAAAATAGTCACAGATCAAGGTCGACAGTTTGAGGCAGAACTATTTAGAAGCATAGCTGCAATATGTGGTGCTAAAGTAGCCCACACAACATCTTATCACCCTCAATGTAATGGGAAAGTTGAACGTTTACATAGGACCTTGAAAGGTGCTATAAAGCTCACAACAATATTAGATGGACAGAGTCATTACCCACTGTGTTGTTAGGTTTAAGAGCTGCCATAAGACCTGACATTAGTTACACAATTGCACAGATGGTCTATGGTACTTCCATTAAATTACCTGGTGAAATTTTGATCCTCCTACTATTAACATGGATCCACAGAATTTTGTCGCCAAATTACAGCAGCACATGGCAGAGCTAAAGCCACTGAAATCTCCTAGCAACAGGAAGCAAAATATCTTTGTGCATAAAGATTTGAAATCCTGTTCCCATGTGTTTCTTCGTATCGACAGAGTTAAAAAAAGCATTAGAACCACCATATGAAGGACCATATACTGTACAAAAAAGTATGATAAATATTTCACAATCTAATCAAGGATAAAACAGTTAATGTTTCTGTAGATAGACTGAAACCTGCCTATTTGTTAGCAGTGGACAATCAAAATGAACAAACTAGTGTTGGACAAAAAAATGAGATTTCAAATTGGAAAGAACTTTCTCCAATGCCTGATGAACAATCTACTACCAGCTGTGGTAGAAAGATAAAAAAACCAGTAAGATTTAGAGAATAAACAAAATAGCAACTATTATGTATGTAAGTGTTAAAGTTTGAAATTCCTTTCACTTATTACTAGTAAACAGTTATTAAAAATTAGTAAATTTGAAAATCACCATTTATAAAAATGTATATAATTGATTAAATATATACTTGGTAATAATTCTCTTGGTAATGCAATTCATGTACATATAGTGAAAAAGTTATAGTAAACACTGTTTTAAATGTTGTAGATATGCTTATAAAATGACAATGTATGTTAATTCCTGGATTTTAGAATTGAAAATTGACTCTTAATTGGTTATATATACATGTATGATTTTTATGCTAGTATTGTGAAATTTAAATAATTATTCTTCCACTATCTTGATATAACCTCATCAGTAAGTTGTAAAAAGTAGAATTGTGTGTAATTTCATAAAGCGAGAATCTAAATCAAACAAAAGCTTTGTAAATAAAAAGAAATTAAAGAGCATGATGTACAATTTTCCATATATATTCTCGCATTCAAAGTAATATATGTTATACGAAGTTTTTTTTTTTCAACTTTATGTCACAAATAATTATTCATTACTACTGTTTTTTTTACATTGTCGACAGAATTTCCCTCATTAGTATTACAATTTGTGGGCATCTCATCTCTTAAATGTGTTATAGAATGTGTTTTTTTCTTCATTGGAAAGTATGTATTTTAACAAAATTATCTATTATGTATTTAAGGTATCCGACTGCTTGCGACAACTTTTTTTTGAAAAAAAGGAGATATGGAGATCTTTTTGTGATTTTTATATTTATTTAGTATATTTTAAGGAAAAAATCCTAAAATTAGTAAAAGAAAAAAATATTATTATTAAAGTGGGAAAAAACTAGTAAAAATGTACGAAAAATTACATAAACGGGGCCCGCTCTGTACAAAGATTTTATGAACAAATTTTCAATTTTTCAATTTTTGATGTGTTACTTTGTTATTCCTGTATGAAAAGTGACCTTCACGATAAGAGATATTTTTAATTTTTTACAAAAACTAGAGCACTTTATCTAAGTCATTATACGAAATTGCTTACAAAAACATTGACTATATTCACATAAAGAACTGCAAATTTTGAAATAAAACAGTGATTTATAAATCTGAAGATCAAAACACTTCTATTGTTATGCAGAACACAAGCAAAAAATTTCAGCTAATTATTTTCAAAACTTTTAAGCAATCGCGGTCCCCGTTTGAGTTTTTCGAAAAAAACACATTTCGAGTAAAACGCATTTTAAAAAGTTTGACATCTGGTGTAAAGTTATGCATTTTGCTTTTACTAAAACGCTTGTAGTTTTTGTTCTAGTGGAGAAAAATAAAGTACTTGGTATTGTTATTAAGTTAATAAAATGGTCTATAAAATACAGTCATAAAAAAATTTGCCAATTTTTGAAAAAAAATCATGGTTTTAGGGTAGTCGGATACCTTAATAGTGAACATAAAATTTTCAGGATATCAATATAAATACATGTGTTAGCATCAAATTCTATGTTTATAAATAAATATGTGTTAGCATCAAATTCTATGTTTATAAATAGATATGTGTTAGCATCAAATTCTATGTGTAGAAATAATATGTGTTAGCATCAAATAAAATGTGTATAAATAGATACTGTTTTGCATAAAAATGCTCAATTGTGGTAAATGGATTGTATTAGGGATTAACTGAGTTATAATTAATTATGTGGTGAATTGAAACTAAAGTTTGCTGATATTCTTTCTTGTAAATAGGAAGTTGTCTGTATGTTATATATTATAAAATTACCCATTGTGTATGTAAATATGAAAATTGATTTTTTTAACAGTATTGGATTTGATATGTTTCATAATAGTCAAAAAAATTAAGGTGTTGTCATTGCAGAGTAACTTGAAATGTTTTTTTTAATGGCATGTTAACTTTCATTGGAATATGAATGATTTTTTTTCGCAAAATATTTATGTACTCCTTAGTTTCCCATGTTCAAATATTGACTGAGTTTTGTGTATTTGCAAAAGCATTCTGTAGTTTATTATTTTTTTTTGAGTTATTGCATATCTTATATATACTCTTTTTTGACTTTGTTTAAATTTGATTGTTGCTCAGTATAAATATACATTTAAAGAATTGCTGAACATTTTAGTTTATTTTTTCCATGTATTTTTTAAGAAAAAGGAAGGTAGCTGTGTTTAAATATTTTAAACTTGTAGCATATTTTGTGCATTAAGACTTCTGTAGCAATCCTGTAGTAGTAATTTTGTGTTGTGTAATGTAATGATTAGTAATAATTGTGTAAAAAGCGGTTTGTATAAGTTTAATTTGTAAAAAAAAATGAAATTATAATCTGTTCAATAAGTCTGAAATTGTCCCTGCCATATATTTTTTTTCTTGTATCGTAACTTTGTTACTGGCAAGGGAGTAATGTAAAGGACAGTTTTTGTAGAGATTTTCTCTCACTAGATGGCTGCACCTGTCAACTGTTTTTCGAATTCGCTAAACGTGATATTGGCAAGATAGAAATTAATTCTATTCAAATAAATGTTAAACTTAAATAATAATTGTTAAACTTATTTTATGTAAATGCATTTAATTTCTGTTAATTTTTAAAATGGTTTTCATAATTTATATTTCTGTTTTTATATTTTTTTTTACTCATGTAGTCGTATCGATTGTATTATGCTTAACTGCAGCATAACTGTGTAAAATACTAAAAACGTGGCATTTTCTGTACAACGTGAGATCTATCTTTGCCGCCTTTGAATGAGCACGCAGAATAAAATTCCAGTAGATTTTGATAAAGTTTAATGTTTGAATTAAATGAAAACTCAACACACTTGAGTATTATTTAGAGTGCTATGAAACAAGCACCTAATAGTTTAAAGAAATGTGGAGAATCTATACGTCTGTGCTCTGTAAAGGTTTCTATAGAATTGAATCAATAGTTTTCCTTTTTCATTTCGCCTGAAACTACTGCACAAGTACTCAGATTAGCTGGTTTTAAACGCCAT